>CM031697.1:16676496-17059537 GCA_018466805.1 Hippocampus abdominalis
CCAGTACCTGTACTTGCTTTGGGCTCGGGGGAGGGTTATATTTCAGCCCTAAGAGAATACAGCCAGCAGGTCGAGCATTAGCATTTCTCGTATTAACTCCACAGGTGTTTTGCGTATCCTTAGTTATTTATTTTTTGTGACACCACCAGACAATTGACAAATATGGTGTACGTGCTACTCAGTATGGGACAATAGAGTAAAAGTAAGAATAGAATGTACACCACACAGTCATGCTATTAATATTGATGTTTTGAATGAAACAGCTAAATTCTTTTTCCACTTGTACGACGGTAAAGAATTCATCCATCCATCCATCCATTTTCCGAACCGCTTCATCCTCACTAGGGTCGCGGGGGGTGCCGGAGCCTATCCCAGCCGTCTTCGGGCAGTAGGCAGGGGACACCCTGAATCGGTTGCCAGCCAATCGCAGGGCACACAGAGACGAACAACCATTCGCGCTCACACTCACACCTAGGGACAATTCAGAGTGTTCAATCAACCTCCCACGCATGTTTTTGGAATTTGGGAGGAAACTGGAGTACCCGGAGAAAACCCACGCAGGCCCGGGGAGAACATGCAAACTCCACACAGGGAGGCCGGAGCTGGGATCGAAACCTCTGCACTGTGAAGCCGACGTGCTAACCACTGGACTACCGGGCCGCCCCGCCCACGGTAAAGAATGTTAAATTAAAAAAAAAAAAAAAAGATGAAACCCCCAAAACATCTATTTGTATGGTGGTTAAAAATTTTACAGAATTGCGTGCACAGTTTATGTTTCATGATGGTTCTGCCATTACCACCAGAGAGCTTGGTTTGATTTTGTGAAGCGATCAGAGTTGGCTCTGATCGCTTCACAAAAGGTATTTACTATTCAGAAATAGTAGGAGGCTGAGGCGAGTTCACCATATGGGCCAAAGAGGACAATAGAGAAGAGTTCATATTGCCGGCTCGAGTGAATAACCCGCTTGAGTGGCCCATGGAGAGTGGAAAAGAGTGGGAAGAGGTCTTTGTTAATGGCAGTGCAAATCACAATAACAATAAATGTCCCTTTGTCACAGGTTACCACATTTGAACCTTTTTGCTTCTCAAGGGAGTGCTGATTCTAAATGGAAAGGTGCCAATGCAAGAATGGTATAAGGAGTCATTTAAGGAAAATGTTTCTTTATGAATGATGGCTTCGGGGAGGTAATTCTATACAATAATCATAATAATAATACAATTTATTTATAAGCGCCTTTCAAAACACTCAAGGACACTTTACAATCAAAAAAGAGCAATAAAACCACAAATAAAATTATAAATAATAAAAGCGATGAGGTGAAACTGAGTGTGCATTTTTTTTTTACAGAAAACGGTGCGATGAATCCCTGTAAATGTGTGTGTAATTGCAAACTTTCAACCTGGGTATCAACAAAAGAACAACTCACCCATTTTTTGTGTGATTACTGTTAAGAAAAAAATTAAACACTGATTAGTACACAAGACGAACGGGAAATTTGTCGAACCAATACTGACAAAATACATTCAAATATGTCACTCTACAGTTAATACTTGAACACAGGTCATCACATGGCTCTACAGTATATTGATATTGGCAAGCTCATTTCTCAGACAGAAAGACAATTAAAATTGCAGCAAAGGTGTTTCCAATTTGATTTAGCTTGTGTGACTTTTGCAGGGAGCATGTAAAGCAGGCGTGGAGAACAGTAGGCGCGATTTAAATCTTTTTTAAAACAACTGAATGACAATTAAAAAGTCAATAGTTTGACTGATTAGGTCAGGATGCCAGGTGACTTGCCTTCAGCAGTCTTCCATCTTCTGCAAACAAAATGTCATGTCAAAATGTTTTTAAGTTGCAGTACTGTGATTAACTTCTTACACCTGAGTGACACAGTAGAATCTTGGTGTTACAAATATTTGTTTCATGGCTGTTTGTGAACCGAGGTAACATTTGCCATTGGAATGAACGGAAATGCAGTTAATCTATCCTAATTCGGCTTGAGAACAAAGTGAATTTACCTTGCTTTAATCTGTGAGTAGTTACAAAAAGAATACATAAGGGAAAACACATTTATGAAGATATAACTAGTAAATCTTAGCCTACTTGCATCTTTCGGTGTTTAGGAAAGCGCTACATAAAAACTGTATTCAGTAGCATATTATTACGACAATATGTATAGTATTGCAATAGACACATGATCAATATAAAATCCCTTTGATAAAATGTTTGATTTTAAAAAGAGAACACAAACATCGACCACAGCATCATGTGTGTTGTAGATAGTGCATAGCTGCCTCCAAACATAAACAAGACGCTTTTAATTAAACCAACAAAAAAGACGCAGTTAAACCAACGAAGTGCTGAGCCAAACAGTTTAGGAAACCAAAAATAGGGCATGAATCAAGGTAGTATTTCTTCCCAAATTCTGTTCAAACCTGAATTGTTTGTGAAGTGGGGTGCTTATCAGTCAAAGTACGACTTTAATGGTAAACGCGAGTTTCTGTCACAGAAAGGATTTTGTTTGTCCTTGAGAGGAGGAAACATTTCGAGATAAGGACCGATGGTGGGAACACGTACAAAAAGAAGTCCAAGAGCGTTATTTCGCAGTCTTTGAATGGTTGAAGGACAATGAACAGCATTGCGATACGTGTGGTGCAATTAGAACATTTCCATGTTTACCGCAACAGGGCTGTGACACATAGACACTATGAGATGATGAAAGATCCCAGTATTTAGTATATACTGTGAACAAATTTTTAAAATATAGGCATATTGTGCGCTGCAAAATTCTGATTAGCTGGATTTACAATACATCCTTCAAGTGACAAAATTCTGATGTTTTTCCCCCTCTAATGTGGCACAGTTGGAATGGGGTCACGACATTATAAACTGATGGGATATAAAATGAGGCCTCATCTAAATGTGAATAGAAATCTGATGCATAACGGATATATATGCACCCATGCGAGTGTAGTGTAAATGCACAGCTCGGATATACGGGACACTTGGAGTGTGAATTTGACATACCGCTATATATTCACCAAATGGTGCACAAACACACCCAACACAAATAAATACAATGAATAATACAGTTGCTATCAATCAGAACGACACTGGAAACATAAGTTAATAGAGTCTCGCGGTTTTTCATTTGACATATCGATCATTAAATGAGGAAAAAACTGCAGACTGTGACGAGTGATGGGGTCGAGTAATGTGGAGGCTCCGTTCAGTCAGCAAGGATGCGAAGTGATTCAGTATAAACTCAACTCTCTCTTTTCAAGAGCACATAAAGAACATCACAAGAGTGTGTTTTTTCACCTCCGCAACATCGCTATGATCCATTTCAGTGTAATACATTGCTCTCTGGTCTTCGCATGTCTGATATTGAAAGTTTGCAGTTAGTACAAAATGCTGCAGCTGGACTCCTGACAAGGACGAGAAACTTTGATCATATTGATCGATAACTTTGATTCTCTCCTCTTTCGTCTCCATCTGCTTCAAACAATAAAGCGTATGAGGATAAAGTGGTTACGATTGCATGACTGTCCGTGTTTTTATGTTATGTGTTGTGTTTATTATTTTATTTTATGTCAACTGTTAAGCGCCTTATTACAGCTGCAGCTGTTGTGAAAGCTTGATATAAATCAGGATGTATTGTATTCTATTGTACTGTATATTACCCCAATACTAGACGACTTGCATTGGCTTCTGTTTCATTTGAGATGCGAACAATTGCAGTTTTCTGACATACTAAGTAATGTAAGCATTTTTTACGCTTATGTTGAATTTTAGACTGCTGCCCCAAGTGCCAGTCTACTGCATGCAGTTTCATCGGCTCTTATTGAGAAAGAAGCACAGATATTTAACGGACCTGTTTTGCCACATTACACAATCCATCCCACATTTAAATAAATAAATAAAAATTATTGTAGATACATTTTGGAAAATGTGCAGGACTCTCGGATGCTAACATTGAAGCATTTGTTGGGTATTACCCTGTGTACCTAACGTTGCATTACGTTGCAGAAAGCCAATGCATAAGTAGGCGGAGGTTCCACCTGTGTATCCTTGATCATCCAAATAAAAAATATAGAGGCTGTTGCGTTTGTGAATGACATGATGAAAGAAGTCTGAAAACCACTTCATATATATATATATATATATATATATATATATATATATAGATAGATAGATATATATAGATATATACACACACATGTCAGAAACAGCAATGTTTTATGAATGAATGGTTGAACGTTTGCCAAACAAGAAAATAAAGTGTTAAACAGTCAGAATGGCTCCAAAGAAGAATGAAAATTGTGAAAATGGCCAAAACAAATTTGTAGCCAACTATTCTTTCAAATTATAATGTCATATCTCACTTTGAGAAGGTTTTCCCTTTTTCCCCCTCCTCAGGTAAAGTTTAAGAACAATAGCATGTGTTTTAAGTTTTTTATTTCTTTAAAATAGTGTTTTCACTAATTTCTACATTCCATCATATGTAGTTGTAATCACACACTGGTTGAAAAAAAGGCCAAGTATAATTATAGTTATGGGGCTGGAATGTATTAATTGTATTTCCATTCATTTCAATCGGAAAAATTACCTCCATTTATAAACATTTCAGGTTGGAAACTGCCTCATGTAACCAATTAAGTTTCTAAAGTCCTCTCTATTTTCATCTATTCTGTTTTCAGTTTCTCACCATAGCCACAATGTATCACTTACTTGACTATTATTACTGTTATTATTATGACAGGGAGGAAGTGTTTGTTTCCAGAAACACCAATGAGACACACGTTGAGACAAAGATGGAATTATTATCACAACTGTGAGTCAGATGTTTACAAAAGTACTGTTAACTGAAAAAATATTTTGGGAGAAAAGTTATTTTGTGGTTGACAAAAAATAACTAATTGAATTGCATAGCATCATTTCTTTGCATTGTACTGTAGTATCAAATGGAATTGAATGGAATTTCGTTGTGTTGGATCAAATTGAGCGGAATCACACCGCATCTTGATTGGACGATGGTCATCGCAAATGCTGCTAAAGTAACTAATCTATCGAATCGTTGGTGGTGCATATCGGCCACAACACAGGGATGCACCAGACTAATTCATAGGCCATCTTTAGTAAGTGACGAAAACGGGTGTGAATCACAACTTGGAAATATTGCAAAAGCGTTGGTAGAGCAATCACTCTTCCTATGGATAAAACATTGCGATTGTTAGCATCACATGTTGCAAAAACAGGAGCGACTTTCCAGTCAGGGATGAAAACTCCATCCGTGCCTCCCTCCACTCGTGTTTTCATAGGTCACAACAGCAGGGCTCTGATTAACACGGCGCCAAATGTTACGCACAACTTAAACAAAGAGCTTGCCGCCACATAAGCACTTTTCAAGCCAGTGGACAGAGATAATGGCACTATAATACACTTAGTGTGATCAAAATAGTGCGTGGATGAGCGCACTGACTCAGGCTGGGGGCGGGTGCTTCCAAAAAACCACCACGCCGCTGGACCGAAGCTAACCGATGCATGACACCTTTCTTCCGTAGCTTCAAACCTAAAAACGTCCCCTCTTATTTACTACACGGAAAAAACGCACCGACGCTCATCAAATCTCGTGGCGTCGTCATCGGGCGCATACTACATGGCGCGAGTTGATGCCAAATTAGGAAGTTAAACTCGTACTTTTGCCAGGTTTCATCGCGGTTAGACGTCGTCCGACAGCCGCGTACAATGAATAAGTTTCATCCAACTTCGCAGCGCTTTGTTTATACGAGCGTCAATTGTGAGAAGGGCGCAGCGTACAATAAAAAGCGAAAACAGCGATTGCGAATCGAAGGTAAAATGAATGAGGGAAGGTTAGAAAACGTAACCCTCACCTTTATTGACGCTCGGCTCCGAGAAATCCCTGCAGCGACTTGCTCTTTCCCAGCTCACACACCGATGTTGCTTAACTCGAGGACAGTCAACTAGCCAGCTGTGACTGACAAGCACACTCAAAGCAAGGAGAGGGAGAAAGGTACAACTTCCGCTCCTTGCTTTCAAAATAAATCAAAATCAATGAGCTGGAAAGTCTCGATAACGATCACTCTTTCATTTTCCGAAATATTTATGTGCTTATATTACAGGCAATCCAATACGACATCATTCCGAGATTATGGTATCATTACGATTATAATGTAGCAGGGATACTTGAAGTTTACATCTCGAAAATAACGTAGTGGGTTTGTGACTTGGAGGAACCGACCAGAATTTAGGCCTAAACTACAGTACCTTGGACTGTATAAGGATTTTCCCCCCTGGGTATCTATCTGTACTGTACTTTACTCGAAAGCATTATTTCTCTCGACATTTTAATTTTACTCCCTACGTTTGAAAACAACATTCTACTCCTCACTCAATAGGAAAAATTATCTTTTTTCAGTTTCAGACGATGACTATGTGTGACATAAAAAAAGATGTAAAGTCAATTGAGATTGATTGATTCACCTTTCATTGATTGATTAATGGATTCACTGAAGTCAGGGACAAAAGGAACACCGAGAATCTGAATCAGGGAGCAGTGACAATAATGCAACAGATTCAGAGAAACAAAATAATCCAAACCATTGTCTTGTTAAAGGTCCCATCCCACAAAAAAATATATATTTTATGTCCTTTTTTGGGTTTGCATGATAATTTAGTTTGAAATGAGGAGGATGACCCCTTTATAAACGACTTTTATTGGTCAGAAATTGCTGTGAGTTTGAACAAACCGTTTTCTCATTAAATATTAATAAATATTCGATATGTAAACAATTGTTGCTCCAGTGGGTCGTGGTTCTCCTTAATTTCATATTGAAAACATTAAGAGCCATGAGTGATGCAATAAATCAAACGAGAGGCATTACTGACATTTATTGCAACTGTCCCAAGAACTAAATGTGTCGCAAAGCCAAAGAATTAAATGTCCAGAAAAACATCACGCTTGCCAGTAAGCATATGGTAAAGACAGTGAAGGGGGTTTGACCCTTTTTTAAATAGTATTTTGACAAGTCCAAATCCTTCCTGATGTAGTCCTTCGTCTCCAAAAAAACAAATAGTTTGTGTCGGTCATTAGTTTGGACATAGAAAAACTGATCAACCGTTTTGCTTATCTCCTGACATGTTTTGAATCAAACACAACACCAGTCATTCCCAAAACTAAGAGGGCCGAGCTCAGGTGTGAAATCTCATCCGAAACTCCTGTGAGTTCAACTACACCTCAACAAGTGTTACTCGGGCCAATAATTACCCTCTCCGCACCCCCAAACAAATTTTACAACCACAATACGAGTTCAGCAAAGGGCACATTGGGCGACATGTTAGTGTGCCACACCAACTGCGCCCCTGGTCTGTTTTTCATCTGACGTCAGCTGGTTCCAGCTGCCCCATGACCCTGAACAGGATAAGCTTATGGAAACTGGGTGCATAGAAAATTGATGTAATCAGCAAAAAAAAAAAAAAAAAAGGATGAAACTGATCCAGTGAAGCCTCTTTTAAATTGAAATTGTATACTTTGATCCCATTTTGATTGTTGATTTAAAATGTATTCTGGTGGTGTATGAAGGCAAAATCACAATAATTCTGCTGTCCAAATACTTAGGGATTCTTTTGTTACTATATTTGTTGACTACAGCTATGAATAGGCACTTAAAGTACTATAGGGCTACCTCAATCACTAAATCACATACACACACACACACAAACTCAAGGTCCGGGGGACAGATCTGGCCCGCCACATCATTTTATGTGGCCCACGAAAACAAATCAAACATGTCAACTACTATGATAATTGCTCAAATCTGTACCAAAATGTCAACTTCTCATATGTAATAAATAAATAAGCAAGATATTGTAAGCATTTTCTTGTTATCAAACCGCTCATGACACTGACTTAAACAATCATTGAATGAACCATTCAATTTATTCCTATCATTCTTGACTTCTTTATATGTTTTCATAATCATGACAGCCCTCCAAGAGAAACCGTCACTACAATATGGCCCGCAACAAAAATGAGTTTGACACCCCTGCACTACATGAACATCCAACATACATCGACCTTGTGACCATCCAGGCAGAAGCTCTAGAATTGCAGTATATGTACTCTCGTAGTTTTGCTCTCAGTAAAGTTGTTTGAAAAGATGAAAAGTTTTTACCTTATTTGAAATATTGATTTTTTTTTTTTTAAATTAAACGTCTAATTTTTAGTGCTACACAACTTAAATAAATTGACTTTTGACTAAAAATAATTGAGGATAACACCAGCTGAAGACATTCCCTCTTTACCTCAAATCAGCAAAACACTCTGCCGTTGGATTTTATTTTGTTGTTGATATCTGGTCAATTTTTAAAGATCATTCACTGCCGATCTAAATACAAGTCTAAGTAATGGATCAGGGTGGCTTCTAATTGCGGCCTAGCTACCGATGAATATTTATTTTAAGATTTCAGCTTTACTATCGTAAAATATATGGACAGGATGCAGGCATCTTTGCCTGGGTCCAATTACTTTCCGAAAGTGACTGTGATTTCCAGTGTAACATATTATAAGGGGGGGGGGGGGGGGGGGGGGGATGATGATGGTAATCTCATTCTTCCTTGTAGACAATTTCACCGTAATCCTGTGTTGACCAAAGGGAAATAATGATTGGTTTCAAAAGAGTGTATATCAGTTGCGTCAGGGTTATTTTTGATTGCCAACACATAATCTTCTGTTACTGCTTTAATTACATATAAAGTTTCTGATTCTGGAAAATAAACATTTCATTCGTCGTTTTCCACGCACAAAACATTACTGACAGAAGAGGGAGGCGTGGACTTGTCAAGTGTACAGAACAGACTCTCGATGTTCTGTTTAAGGAAACCCAACACTCCAGACCACTGAGACCAATTCTAAGCATGTAGAACTCTCTGCACAACATACAATTTAATCGGTTTTCAACATGGCAGCGTGATAAACTGTACACACTCGTAACACGAGGAGAGGACATTTCTTCCGCACATCCTGCCTACCGTGGTAATCATGAACGACGAGATGCAGCGTTTACTTGAATTCTCTTCCGGTGACGATAAATTATCTTAATCGACGCACCCAACATACGGATGGCCAACATTTTGTCCGACTGAATACATTTCAGTCAAACTCAAAGGGCTCAGAAACCCATTAAAATGCATGAAGGCGATTTCAATGATTGATATGGATTAATACGACTGGAGAGGTGATGTGCCTTTAGCTTAGTCATCAACATCGATTGACACGCTGAGCATGATGACAACAATCAATCATAATCATCTACAATGTGAAACTGTAACAGGGTTAGCTTGAGAAATTTAGAAGAGTTTAGTCTTTATTATGTTATTATTTTGTGAAAAGTACATGCACAGTAAAGTATTACATAACAGGTATTTGAACATCTAGAAACAATAACACTGGCATCTGTCTGAATGGCACTCTGGAATAAGAAAAAAAACCCGAATGCAGTACTGTAAACCTTTTTAACTTACTACAGGTATTTGTATTCAAAAAGAGTGCCATCTGCTGTCGTGGAAGTGGAGAGGAGGGACCAAACACACTTAGGCAGAGTGAAACTCACTGAAGCTCACTGCAATGCAGCATGAAAGAGCTGCATGCTGCTCATCTTTGCACCAGTGCAAATGATCTTTTGGGAATTCAAAGAGTTGGCGTCACTTGTCTCGGCAGGAAAGCTTCCTCGGGTTGTGAATGAAACAAACCACAACACCATGAAATAGGTTTGATCTGATAAATCCAACTGGCAGACTTTTGTGGTTATTCCAAGGTGAGAAGAGCCACAATACATCAAGTAAACATGTGAACAAGAAAAACTCTGCTCCTGAGTGTGTACAGTATATGCAACCTTAACTCTTGGTGATGTAGCACGAAACCTCGGCCATCAGAAAACCTTTATTACCAGTACAGTACACTTAAATGGCAAATAAGTGCAAAATAGAGGTTGACCGCTGCACAATGAAAACTAAATAATATTGTCGACTTAGGCTCTTATGAGACCTGACAGCCTTGCAAATATATTGGACAGTGTCACCAAGTTTAAAAAGAAATGTCACTGCTGTTCATCAAACAACATAATAGTAATAATGTGATGATGCAGAAGGAGATTAAATGTTTTCCTGCGAGTCTCTTCATCTGAGGACTAAACTTCAGTTTGGCGGCGTACATTCCTTTCTTCTTCTCTTGGTGACAAGTTATTGTCGCTTTAGTCATATTGTAGCAGCCAGGACACCATTGGTTGTTTGTTTAGTATCATTGGGTAGCAGTTTGAACCTATTTACAAGTAAATGTATATCCATGCATAACACCTGCCTTCAGCATGCCTTCCCCTGCTCATAGCAAATATCAGTGTTTGATTTGATTTGATTTTTTTATGGCTCTTGCAACGCTATTTACAGTGCCTCCCAGCAAGGTGAAACAATAACACTTCACATGTCATTAGATGCAGCACTCTACAGCGGCTCCAACAAACGGTGTAAGCTCCAGATAGCAGCTCTGAGGACATGACATGAGCACCCGGTTTGTTGCTGATGTCATAAAAGTCTGTCAGCGGCGCTGCACCCTGGAGGTTTGAAATGATAATTGCAGCAGCTGCTTTGCAGGCTGCGGGACCCAGTCGTCTTTCAGTAAGATATGCAGCTTTAAAGAGAATACAAATAAACAGGCTTAATAAACTGCTAAAGGATCCTCGCCTCTCTGTAAGCGCTTTAAGGTTGTCGTGTGGCGAGAAAAGGGCTTTCTCAAATTCACCCCCCCCCCTCCCCACAGAATTTAAGAATTAAAAAAACCAAAAAGAAAATAAACAGTAACTTCAAAAAGGCTAAGGAGATGATCCCTGTTGCTGCACCTTGAGGGTGTCGTGCATCTGTTCCCATCAGGGCTTTGACGTCAGCGTTAAAGTGGAGGAGACACGGAAGATCTGAGGCAGCATGTTGCTTAACTGGAAGAACATTTCCTCTGAAATACTCTGTCAACATAAAGACATACACAGCCAATGAGAAATGGGGGACGCTTATTCCGTAGTAGCGCTAAAAAGCTGGAAAATTAGCCATGAGACAAAATGCATCATGTGCGCTGAGGTGAAGCGTGCAAAGTATTTGGGGGGGTTAAAAGTATGCTGAATGATCTATGTTCGTTGTGACGACAACAGAACTGGAAGACAACCCGTCAAACGAGAATGTTAAGTATTGATCGGTACACATATCAACACACAACACAAAACTCCCAGCATATATTTAGTCTCTTTGAAGGCACACTGTTGTTTCGGGGGAGCTATTTCCAATCCTGTCTGAGCATGGGGCTGACAGGAAGCTGATTTAGTCGGAGCTTTTGATGCCGCTGGTTTTATAGTCTTACGGTGTCAACACGGCTCCATGCTATAGGCTCAGCTGTCTCTCAAACCACACAGCCCATAGGTATAAACATTCTGCAAAGCCCAAAATAAAATGTCATGTGTCACAAGGCGGCCACGTCCAGATGAGTTTTTGAGAATGTGAAGCCACATCATGCAGAAGCATCTGAACCTTGTGGCGACATTCTTCAGTTGTTAAGACATAACAACGGGGATGCGGATTTCAAGGTAAATTTATGTCAATCGTGACAGCTGCATGTAAATCCCGATGCTTATCACGCATGTATGTGGATGAGTGTCTAAGCTGACATTTATCACACAGAGTAAACATGGGTCAAGGCAAAGTAAGGCTCTCTCATCTATGATTTATGGCGAGCATTTTAAACACTCCAAAGTTACGTGCTGCAAAGCCAGGTGTGCCTGTTGTCATCTCGTGTACGCTTTCAGTACAGTATACACTTTGGTTGAACTAACAGAGAGCGAGAGCTTTTCTGGCAGCCAATAATTAAAAGGCAGCTTGTATTTTCACTTGGGTCAACGTGTCATTTCAAGTCATCTGATTATTCCTGTGTTTACTCCACTCAACCTTGATTTTCGGACCTTTCGGTTATTATAACCAAACATCTTAAGCAAGACAGCATTAGAAGACTTGGAGGGAAAATGCTGGCACGTGCGTTTTCTGTGAAAGCTGAAAATAGCCATGTTGACTCTAATGACGTGATCAGCGAACAAGGCTGCACAACTGTGGAATAAGACAATGTACATGCGTCTCACCCTTGGCACCAGGAACTGTACCGTGCGCGATACGCCTCCATCCCATGAGGCCATCTCCATCATGAAACCTGCCAATAACATTACAATCAAAAGGAGCCCGACCCACAAAAAAAAGAATCTGTTTTGCTTTTCCACTGACAAAACCAGGTAATACGAGGTACTACAGTATTTTTCTGTCATCATGCTCAGTTATGAGTGGTGTAAACTCATTGTCATTGGTCTCCATGACCTGTCAGTGCTGGGTCAACAACATGGGTTGAGGTACCGGTCATTTTTGAGGATATACTGGTAGAAATGACAGCCATAACCATACAGGATAACACTGGTTTATCTTATTGCTGTAGTGGTTTGCTCATCTTAAATGCAAGGCCCCATCATTTTCTCGCTGCCCTTGTCCTGCTCTTGAATAAAAATTGTCTCCTTTGCATGGCCGAGAGCCACAATGCAAGAAGTAAATACAAATCATTCTCCTCCATTGTTGTTTTCTATTGGCTGTCTGGTTCTCAGTGATGTACCGGATTGTAGAGCGGAAAAGCGACATTCTGTATGTGTCAGGGCACGGCTCCCACAAAAGTATTATCAACGTGAAACAAAAAACAATGAATACGAACATGTAATGACTAATCTTTGTTGATGTTACGGATGCAATCAGATGTTTAAGAACTGTACCTTTCACACACTTGAAGACCAGCTCTGCTCTCTTCAAACACCACGGAATGGTCATTTCCTGTGGGGAGAGAGCAAGAGAAACAATTTCTTGAGAAAAATGAGAAAGTATGAGTCAAACCTAAAAGCTGCGTCTCTGTTTGTGACACTTCCTCAAACTGAGTCAATGATTACGGCAAGAAAGATGCTTTTGAAACATAGTTTGAGCCTGTACTGTGATGGATAAAAATAATTGGAACACAAGAACAACATCTATGCGACTACACTTGCTGAAATACAGATAAGCTATTTTGGGGGGAAATTAAAGTGTTACCAACCCCATTACCCAATAGACCCTTCCATCCATTCTGGAGGCTATCGCAGCTGACTTTGGATAAGAGCTAAGGTACAACCTGGACTGTTTACCAGCCAATCACAGGGCCCACATATACAAGGCAAGCAAGCAGATTGCAAATATTGTAGCACACATTGATGTTGTTTTGTTTTAATAATAATAATAATAATACATTTCATTTAAAAGCGCCTTTCAAAACACTCAAGGACGCTTTACAATCAAAACAAGAACAATAAAACCACAGATAAAATTATAAATATCAAAGGTAGCTCACTTAAAAAAAACACTCTTCAAAAGCAGTAGTGTCATTTTCCAATCTTCTACATTCCTCTGTTTATGTGTTATTTTTCCTCAAGTGCGCTCAAAGTTAAAACCAAAACAGAAAAGGTGAGGCACTTTTATGTCAAAATTGTGTTGACCTCTGTAATTCAAACGCACCACTTCAATCCAAGTCAAGAAAGGCCTGTACCGTCTGCAGCGATCGTTGCTGAACTGCGTTAATTTGATGTGGAACCGGAAGCCATCAATTATAACTCAACTGGTTTGTGGGATTTCAAGTTGTTATAAGGACTTAGTTATAACCCCCCAAAAAAATTGGAATCAAAATCAAATTGGAGAGATTATACAGGGCATGTTGAGGCATGACATAACATCAGCCAGAGGCTAGTTAAAACTTTGCTTTTAACATGATTTCCTACTTGCTGTATTATGTTTTATTTATTTATTTATTTATTTTATTATGTAGAAGCCGTTAATAGTCAGTTAGGGTAATCATATCCTGTTATGTTTCAGATTTCAGTCCATGCAACTGCATTTACCTCCGACATGTCATGCACCAGCAGTAGCGGGACGGTGATGGTGGTTACGTCATGTGTGCAGCAGACCTTCAGAATGTTCCTCAGGCCCATGATGGCCGGGTCCCTGGCCGTGATGTTCCCTGAGCGCACGTTGTCGTCCACACACAGGTGGAAGACGACATGGACGTCGGACAGGTTGGAGTGCCGCGAGACATAGAACTCACCTTGGCAAAGAAATGGCAGCGTGAGAGACATATGAAATCTGAACATTTGATTGGAAATGTACATTGCTGTATAATGTCAAATAACCTTCACCTGGCAAGATATTTGATGGATTTCTTTCAACGTTTTTACTTTTATCATCACTTCCGTTCCTGGGGAGCTCTGCCAGACATAGATTTCAACAATTAGGATGTTGAAAAGACAGGTTGTTATTAAATCTATGAATGGTCTCTAATATGACTGGCGTAATTTGAAAGAGTTAGCAATGATGTCAAAAATAAGCTTGTGAAGTAGCTTCCATTGGCTAAATGTAACCATCCATGTAACTTTAGTTGGAAGGAATGTAGCATTCAGCGCCAAAGTGGCACCACGGTATCCTTGATATTCTCACTTGCTGGGATGTGCCTGCGCTTATTGTAGGCATGACTTAATAAGGCCAGATGAAGTTATTGTCAGTCAAGAATTTCAATAATGTCTTGCTTTGTAGATGTATCAATTTTCACAAACACATTCTTTGCATGAGTCATGAGGCAAGCATACTAAATCTGGTGGATTACATGTGTACTGGCTTCACAAAAGAGCAGTCAAAGGTCTCACCGGGTTGATCTTTTTGCTTGCTGCTCCGCTGGGTTCTGACATAGAGCACCACCTGCTGCACCTCTTCCAGCTGCTCCTCCAGGCTGAGAAAGTGAAAGTCTGTGCACTCCTTGGCCACCGTTGCAAAATCTAGGTCAAAAAAATAGTCATTACATCAGGGGTGGGCAATCCCAGTCCTGGAGGGCCGCTGTCCTGCATGTTTTCCAAGTCTCCCTGTTGCTACACACCTGATTTGAATGATCAGATAATCAGTAAGCTCTGACGAGGCCTGATATTGAACCTGTTCATTGGAATCAGGTGTGTTGCAACAGGGAGACTTGGAAAACATGCAGGACAGCGGCCCTCCAGGAGTGGGATTGCCCACCCCTGCATTACATGATGCCTAAATGATACTATTTTTTGCTTTACGATTATTTCTGAAATGGTTCCCATAAACTCATCCCCACACGAGTCAATAGTCTTAAATTTAAAGAGAGGAGCCTTTTAATGTGATATTGAAAGGCAAACGAGTTGGACCATTATTTTTGGCTAAATAGAGCACAAGCAGTTTGAGAGTTGAGTTCTTGAGCTGAAAGATTACTTAACTAGAGAGGGCCGATTAAATAATGCACCGAGATGAAAAACAGCTGAAGTACAGTATACAACAGACTGTATATCAGAGGTAACTAATGACTACCGTAATCTAACCTCTCTTGATGCCACTGTAGGAGTTGATCCTGTTGTCGACCAACAGTACCAGACCACAGAGTGAAGATGAATAGAGGGAAAGTGCCGTTTGGAGGCGTCGCAACTTTGCTCCGCTGCTGCCATGATGTCGGTGCTTACAAAAGTCCAACACATCCGCCCGAACCAGTCGCAGGTTATGCATCGTCTTCAGTTGTGCTCCTAATGAAAACAAGTCCAGCAAAAAAGGGTACGAAATATCGTGAAAACTACTAAGTCTAGCTCAATGGAATGAAAGAGTTTACATGTTTATTCTGGGAAACATTCCGTAAGTGTTGAATAAACGCACCGCCAGTGACAGGTCACAAGTCAAGTTGGTAGTTCAGCGCTTGCCAAACACGCTGTAGCATGTCTGTGGTAACATTATTCAGTGTGGAAGTGATTCTCTGCCTGAGGTTATCAATGCTAGCAGGCCGAGGAGGCACAAAGACCAGTTCAAAGAAAACATTAAGTAGAAAATATTGATCTGTCTCCAAACGATAAGTAAATAAAAAAAAAAAAGTTTATTTCAACATGAGTTGCCGAAATGATTAGCCGGCGAAATGATGTCATTTTTTGGGGGGGCACCCTTTATTCTGTAGTGATACATTTCATGTTCAATTTGCAAATTTTCTTACACCGCCAACTTTCTCCTTCAGCGTTCAATGACACAGGTGCCATGTCTGGTTTGATGCTTTTGGTTATGACATCCATCAGGACGTATCAGTGGTGCAGGTCAGAGTGAAAGGTAACAGCCATCGAGTGGCAAAACCACATCATGGAAGTTAGATTTCTGACGACTGTTCAATTGCCCTTGAACAAGGCAGCGGTTCAAGAATTGCGACACTAATTGCACACCTCATTTACTCTGACATCGCTTCTTCCATGCCCGGATGTGTGAAATCTCGTTCTCAGCGTAGTTTGCAAAACAAAACAAAAAAATTCCCCTTCAGGGATTTTAATGAGTATGACACATTAAAATTTAAATCTAAATAAAATTCCAATTAAAATCCTGTTGATGTTTTCGCAAAGTCAAACACTTACCTAGATGAATAGTGAAGCTTTCTTCCATTTGAGGCTGCTCCTCAAACATCCGGTCTCCAGAATCTGAAGGTTCTGACAGCTGGCTCGACTGTACCTTAATCTCCTCACTGAATGGTAACCATACAAATTAACTTACATAGTATTTATAAAAGATGAGGAGGTATATAGGTTATAGACACATATACAGTAATATGTACCGGTACATATGGTATATTAAAAAATAAATGTAAATTGCATCAGCCCAGGAATTTTGTCAGCTCAGTTTAGAAATGGGAACATGACACACAGGTGCAAATACATGCAGTCTATTATGTCTAAGAAATGTGTCCTATTGTACGCAAATACATACAAACGTACTTAATTTGGCTGCTGTTGTTGGATTTCTGCAGGTCCTGGTGTAGTTTAATGACCCACTCTTGATATTCTTGCTTTTGAATACATGTCACTTGCTTCAGTTCAGTGACCCACTTGTTCTCCAGGACCTGTTGAGACAGCAACTGAGGAACTAAAAAGGCTTGGGGCTAATATTGCATGATTACTATTAGTACTACGTACGCTCCTGTATCGTGTTTTTTTTGTTACCTGCTGTGCATCAAAGTGCTGGGACGCTACTGCATTCACATCATGGTCACTGAGTGTATTCCCCAACTCATGCATCACTTTATCCATTTCTGCAGCTTGTCTGAGGGGGAGGGGGGATAAAAGCATTTGACTCAATGATGAGAGTACATGGAAAACATTACCTGCTGCTCTCTCTGTTTTGAGATGGGGACCATATATAATTATGTATTCATTAAACTCAATAGCAGCCCTGGAACTTCACTATTGAGTGTATGTGGATGAAAAAGACTGCCTATGTGGCAGGCCCCAGAGCATTAAAAAAACATATAAAACACAAAAATGGCTCATTTGTATGGGACCTTATCCAGAAAAACATTGCATTTTAATGGGAAGATCAATGGTGCCCTGTACAGGTGTCACAAATACCGATTATATTGTATTTAAAGGGAGACATCTATGAAGGAAATGGCACAATTACAGTACTGGCAGGTTCATTCTAATGTAAGTAAAATGACAACAAAAACCTAATTGCATCATCCCCAACTCGAACTGGGCCGTACCATATTGAATCAAATGGTAATCCACTGAGTCGAACCGAATCGTTAACTTTTCTAATCGAATCGTTCTTGAATCATTTTGCGCCACATGTATCGAAAACCGCATTGAATCGTCTTTTGTGGAGTTGCACATCCCAAGTGGTAGAATGACGGCCTCACAGTTCTTAAGTTCTGGGTCAAAATTTCTTCAAGGCCTTCCTCTCTGGGAATGGTTGTTTGTCTCTATGTACCATACGATTGACTGTTGAACAGTCCAGGGCGTACCATGTCTCCTGCCCAAATTCAGCTTAGATAAGCCCCACCTCACCCACGACACTAATGAAGATAAGCACTATTTAAAAAATAAATAAATAAACATAAAATCAGATGGGTGGATGTGCAATTTTTGAAAATTCTCACTTTAATCCAAACCAAAAAAATGCTTTTACTTAGTAAATAGATGTTTTGTGTGTGTGTGTGTGTGTGTGTGTCCCCCGCCCCCACTATGTTCAAGTGACTGATTTGTTCAATGGTCTACTGTTCCAATCAACAGGTTAAAGAGCAAAAAATGTTGACTGCGCCCATCCACGGTGGCCAACTTCACATCATTCGCAAGTGGAAGAAATTTCATCTGTGCTGTACAGCACATTTGACAATAAAGTTGTACTTGACTTGTGATGATCTTGCAGTTCCATTAACGGTATTTTGCGTGTGGCTCTCAATGTGCTGAATTTAAAGGGAATGATGGGGGCAGCTTCGATTGGCCGGGAGTTGGCTGAGTTCCCTCCCACAAGGGTGCACAACAGCTCAAACGCCCTCTTCTACATGCACTAGTCTAGCAAAATACCAAAAGAAAATTCCACCTATTGCAGCGGGCACAAAAAAATAGAGCCTTTTATGTTTAACTAACAAAATACTACCGGTAATCTGTGTTGGCAACTGATGTAAAAGTAAAATAGATCAACCTTTATTTATTATGTTTCATCTAAAAAATGTTTAGTGTTTAATACAAGTGTTAACAGTCTAAAGGAATTTGTATAATGTTTTTAGCTTTTCATAAAACATTAAACTAAATGTAGCCAATTACATTTTTAAATGTACAGTCCACGGGGGGAACTGGGGCACTCCATCCTCTTAAACACTGACCTCTCTTGTATCTTCTTGAGCTCCATATCTCTCTCGCTGATAAGCTCGGAGATACGGACAAAGTAATTGTGCTCCAGGTTGAGAAGCGTATCCGAGGCAGGCGAATGGATCAACTCGTGGTAAACATCCGCAAAGTCCTCATCCCAGCTGGGCTCCTCGGGTCGAGCATGCTCTAGCGTGGTCTAAAATGGTTGCAAAAGGAAAACAAAGGCATTTCTATTGTTCTTCTTGGGAACAAATATGTCATTAGACTGGATGAAGGTGAGCTGTTTCTGCAGTATCAACATTGAAATAACGGACAAAAAAAAAAGGAAAGCATGAAAAGTGTTTGGCTTTACCTAATGAGCTACTAAGAAAACCCAAGCAACGGAAATACCGCATCCATGAATAGAAAAGAATCAGAAGTCCTCTATTTATACTCGCTCAGGAATCACGATGGCCACTGGAAGGCCTCCATGGTTATTTTTGAATGGCTGCCGTAAAAGCTAGTCTTAAATGTTTAAGTGCAGGAGGCAAGAAGCCTGAAAGTTCACATTGAGGCAGCCCGACAAGGTGGCAAAACTATTTATACCCCTGAACATTTTTTTGTAATATATGCTATAAAACAATGTGCTAGTTCTAAATACTGAAATGTCACTGAGAATATACACACTAAAGTGTAATCAAGCAGGGACACACAAAGTGCAACAAAGAGGCTCATGTACGGTAATGACTTCTTCCTCGTGAGGACTCATCAATAATTAGTTTGCTAAAGGGTTTTAGAACACTGCATCTCTTCCCATGATTTTAATGATGTGTGAATTGACAAAACACTCAGACTACAGGTTCATGAAGGGGCAGAAATCGGACAAAGCAGTGGCACAACAGCCTGATGTTCCACCTTCATTGCAATTGGGTTTGTATTTGACATCCAGGTGTTTTAGGCTTAACGTATACAGTATGTTGTGATCTGTGTCCTCACCTCTACATAGGCACTGGTCCACGCATTGGTGAGCTGATTCATATCTACATGTCCCATTGTGAGTCTTTGCAGGGCCAGTTCTGCCTCTTGGTCGTAGTCCAAAATGGTCTCTTTCTCAATGAAGTTGGACAGTGACACTTTCAGTTCTACCAAAGAAGCATTTGAAGCATTGAGTACTAAAACAAATCATGTGAAATTGTGTTTTGTAAAATGTTGACAAGATGTAAGCTCGTCAATACTGTAGGAACACCCATCCATGCATTTTCTATCGTGCTTGCATAGGCGAACTGGAGCCTTCCTCATCTGACTTAGGGCAAGCGGCGGGGTACACACTTAACTGATCGCCAATCAATTGCAGGCACAAATAGACAACCAACCACGCACCAATTACACCTTGGGACAATTTGCATTTAAACTAGCATGCATATTTTGAGTATGTGGGCAAAAGCTCCGTGCTATCCTATCATTGCTATCCTCCATGAAAAAATGCCAAGAATGAAATGTTTCCTTATTTCCACACCTTTTTGCGTTATGGAAATAACCCACTACTTAAATAACAAATATCAATAAATATCGTGTGAAATAAATATGTAAATGTTACATACAAAAATAGATGACTGACATCAAATAGTAGCATGTGTTATTAGTTACCAATTTCTGTTATGGACATTAACGTCAGGTTAAAGACAGACGATGTCAGTGTTGCCTGTTTGGTTGCTTTCAGCATGGAAGCAAGCAAATCCTTAAATTATTATTGCTCAGGCTTTTACATGTAACAATGATCATGGTAAAAGTGCTAATGCATTTGTTCAGTGCAATTTATCAATGTCAACTGCACTGGGGGGATTGAACAAGAACCATTTTCTATACACCTTATTCTATTATCAGGGTGGTGGAAACCCGGAATTATGCCACCTGCTTTTGGGTAAAAATCAGACTATTAATCGGACTGGTCGCCAGGAAATCACAGGGCACATATCCAGTCAGACAGCCGTTCAGGTACATAACGTCACTGACTCTGCCTGCACTGAAGTAAGGCAAGGGGTGGACACTACCCGTACATCATAGATAACTTGAACAGGTGGCTATAAAAACAAATTTGGACTCTACCAATGTGGCACAACTGGTTTCTAGCTAACTTACCGTTTTCTACATAGCATGGTATTTTATGGAGCAGCATCAGACGTCCATGAAGGTCGCTAATGTTCTCCTGAACAGGAAACAGCAAAGGTACCTTGAGAACGCAGTTGTGTTTCCCTGCCTTGAATTCAAACATAAACTCCTTCTCAGTCGTGTTACTTGCTTTGCCCTTGATTTTCTTCATCGTCTCAACTGAAAAACAAAAAATGTACTTGAGCGCATGAATGTAGTGAATCTGGTGTCAATTCGAATCTAGTGGCGTTAATAATGGATTGTGGTTTTTAGCTTGCAATTACGCTCAATATGACGCATTCAATATGGGCTACGCTATCAACATTCATTTCACACACACAATATTAGCTTATCGAAAGAAAGGCAAATCCTCGTTAAAGACGTGCTAAATAATATCATAAACAGCATTAACTTGATCCTAAATAGCCATTGACTTCTCCATAAATAATCCATCAAGACTGACCATTGCAACACACAATTAACACCATTAATAAAGATATAATGTAATTTGTTGATTACCGGTTTTAATTAAATTTGTATTATGTATTTGTTCTGCATGGAGTTCTATTTCAGTGATTCGATCTGTCCTGTTTATTCATACAAGGAGCTCCACGTTAACTATTAATTTAGCTCTTTTTTGATACAGTACAATGAATGACGAAAGAGCGATTAGCTTTAACATTGCCAGTTGGCATACGCATCAACGTTGTTTTGTTGTTTTCTTTTTTTGTGAACATACAAACAATATGAGCCCATATATTTACCCGTGTAAGTTTGGCTTCCTGGTGAACCAGTCAGCTGACAGCTTCGAGACGAGCGTGTAGCAGGAAACGCACTTTCGTCATTTAGTGAAGCTTGTGTTTTACATGTCTACTGTCTATTTAACAAGTAATGTGTGTTTCATTTATTACTTGTATTAATCGCGTGTGTTATATTCTGACACATGGTTTAGTTAAATACATTATTTTCCTTTAAATAAAATGACCCTGGACGTAATTTCGACGGGCACGACTGACCTCTAGTGGCCATAAATGACTTTTTTTAACGTCGAATACAAAATGACATCTATCATTTTATTGCAGTGTCTCCGGTGAAATATGTACATTTCTATTCAATTTAGTTTTTGATCGCGTTTTAATGCAACCGTAGTTCATCCTCCTCTCCTACAAACTGAAAATCTGTGCTAGACTGTTCAGTACTGTATTTATGACTATGACAATGTGCCAAAGGGAACTAAAACACTTTTTTATTCTGTGGCTTTTGACTCAGCATGAGACTTGATTTTTAGTTTTACTGTTTTTGTGCTTTCTACTGTATTCGTTATTAATTTCTTGTTCAATTGTATTAATTATTTTTGCTCCCTGTACAGCACTTTATAAACAGCGTTGGTTGTTTTAAAGTGCTCTATAAATACAGTTGAGTTGAGCTGAGTTAAGTAGAGCAGAGCAGTATCAGTCAACCTCGGGGGTGCTGCGGGGTAAATTATACAACTGCACATACAGTAATTTGGCCTGTTGCCATTCATACAACAGACCAATTGCTTAATATGTACATCGTCTTTCTGCTCAGTTAAACAGGTCCAGATTTAAACTTTTATGTAAATTGAACCTAGGCTATCAGGGTTTTTTTTCTGTTTTCATCTTTGTTTTGTTTGAAGATAGTTCAAATGCAATAAAGTCCAAACACTGGAGGAGTACAATATACATGTACAGTACTTACGTTTTAGTCATCTCCATTATGTCACGATTTTCTTAAAAACTGAAATAATAATGACAAATAAAAACATATGACAGACAAATTAAAATAATAGTAAATATATGAGTGAACGCTGGCGCGTTTGGCTGCCGCTGCTCAGCCGCATTGTGTTTTATTGTTCTTGTTCCTGATTGTAAAGTGTCCTTGGGTATATATTATTATTATTATATATACAGTATACAGTATATAGCTTCAATGCATCCGGCGCCGGCGCAGAAGTGTTTCTTCAAGTTTGGGCCGGTTAAGGTCCATCTACAAATAGCACTGTACATATCGTTTTTAAATTGATCTTTTAACCAAAAAATTGAAGCATCAAACATTTTTAGTACTCAATAGTAATTTTTAAAGTATACATTCATTTTTATTGTGCTTATGTTACCGCTGTTATACTTTAGTGCGCGTTTAAAATAATTCGACATTTATATACGCTCCCTCTACTGGTTGAACAGTCCCGTCATACATCGCGTGGCCAACGGCTCTCCCAACCGAAAGCTCGCTCAATGAATTGCCGTCCTCAATTTACACTAGTAGATTTCCTGAAATCTCTTGAAGAAAGCCCGGCCAGGAAAGAACTGTGAAACACTCCTATGCCGCGGACACCACTGTCCTTCTGTTTAGTTGACTAGGGTGGCAGAGCGTGCGTTCCTGGGCTCGCTTCTGAGGTTTTGGTCGCGGAGGCTGGGGGACTTCGGCGCTGGTCCCGAGAGATGATGGAGCTAGAGATGGCCAGTAGCCGGGTTGAACTGGGAGCTGTGGGGGACCCGCTGCAGCCACAGACACCGAGCAGGCATGAAAAGAGTCTGGGACTACTCACCGCTAAGTTTGTAACTTTGCTACAGGAGGCCAAGGACGGAGTGCTGGACCTGAAAGCTGTGAGCATGCAAAGCAGTCTTTGTTGTTAGCTAGCACATGTCATCTAGAACTGCCTGCTGTCGTTAGGTTTCATGCTCTTTTTGCTAGCCTGACTGTTAGCATAGCCTAGCTTTCTGACAGTCTTGATTTGAATCCCCAATACCTGCATCGGAAGTGGAAACATCCGGGTTACTTTTCAACTCAAACGCCAATGTGTTTACTTTTCCCAAAAGCACACCAATTCAAAGTTTGGGAGTATTACCGTTTCAACTTTTCCTGGCTGCCCCCTGCAGATTTTCAAGTGCACTAAGTGGGTCAGCCTTTGTCGCTGTTTTCTGAGCTAGTGTATCTTCACACATGGACAATGTAGCATGATTGAGTCATAAAACGACATTCGTATTCAATTCAAGTGATTTTGTTTTTGTCTCAAAAATGCATAGACTTTTACTATAACCTGGTATCCCTAGGAGTTAAATTTGACTCGAGTAATATTACCTGCTTAATCAGTTACAAGATTGTATCCACTTCCTCTAGTTTTTCAGTCAAACCACACACAAGTGCTGGTTGAGCAGTACAGTGTGAGCGTGCACCTGCAGGCAGCAGAGCAAGTATCGACTTATCAGCACACATGCCTATACAGTATACACTGTGGTTATCATGGCTTTATTTTGCACGAAACTTGGCACAACACTTTGGTTCAGAAGGAAGTTGATCAACACCAGTTTGTGTTGGTTTGAACAGTATGCCAGCTTTCGGGTATTCATTATTTAAATGTCACACTGTTTTTAAATACGCTTTCTTTTTATATGCCTTCTGGGAGTCAGGCAGCGGACACATTGGCAGTACGGCAGAAGCGGCGGATCTATGACATCACTAATGTGTTGGAGGGAATTGGCCTGATAGAGAAAAAGTCAAAGAACAGTATCCAATGGAAGTAAGTCCACTCACTCTTTAGTTGTACCCTCCAAGGTTTGCTGTTTTAAAAGATAATTGATGCCCACTCAGATTATATCTTTCTGTGTATGTGTGAGCCACAAAGGGTGAAGAATGACAGGCTCAGCACACTCGAACTTGTCCCATTCTGTTTCAAATCACACACTTTTGGAGGAGGGAGGCGGTACTGTCTCATGCAAATGATACTATTACATTTATTACCATTTGGAAGCCATTATAAATAAAGATGTATTGCATATAATGATGCGAGTGGCTATTCAGTCTTGCCAATTTAGCAGCTATTTGGCCACTTCCTGGTGTGATAATAAGCAATAAATAGTGATTTTAAAAAACTTTTGGCATTATTGTAGACTCCAAGACTCTCCAAAGCAGGAGATATTCATCCGTGTGCGGTCCAGACTGTAAATGAGTGGTGCTTGAAGCCATCGATGTCAAGCAGCAACATTCTCACTTGCGTACGTGAATAGAGAAAAAAAGTAAAAAAACAGCATTGAGGAGGAATGAGAATAAATGTGATTCAAATCCAAACAACATGAAAGGGCCCCAAAAAAAGTAAAGGAGATATTCATTTTGTCCTAAAAGTAATCATAAATAAAAGAATAAATACTTGACATCTTTAAGATTGAGTGACAAATGTGCTTGTCTGTTTTTGATCATTTATTTGTGTTTTTGTGTTTCAGGGGTGTTGGCCCAGGTTGTAATACAAGAGAGATAGCGGACAAGCTGATTGACCTGAAGGCAGAACTTGATGATCTGGCCGTCAGAGAACATGAGCTGGACCAGCAGAGAGTCTGGGTGCAGCAGAGCATCAAGAATGTCACAGACGACTCCAACAACAGTCCATATCCTTTTTTAGTTCCTATCAATTTGTAAAAAAAAAAAAAAAATGCGTTGCAACGTGCACACACACTCAGGTTTACAGCAAGTGGTACGGCTCAGCTCGCCATGGCATGATTTGCAGCACTAAACACAGGTCTGACTTGTTTCCAATGGATTGGCGAGGATTCATCCTGAACCGTTCCGCTTGTTGGGAAATGGCTTTCTTCAGAATATTGTACTAGGACAATGTTTGTTTCAATTGGCCCTTAACGCACTTATACTATGGCATATGTGAAACATGAGGACCTCTGTGGAGCTTTCAAAGGTAAGTCCCCTGTGAAACCCGGTCTCACTTGTCCTGTTCTTTCACCTCAGCCTTACGATTTCAAATGTAACATGAGCCATCGCTGATGTGTCCTTCCGCAGGTGATACCCTTCTAGCGATACGTGCCCCTTTTGGCACTCAGCTAGAGGTGCCCAGACCAGAATCTGTAAGTACTGTGCGTATCACATTTCCCGATGTCCACCTTCTGCTCTTGTGTATTTTTTTTTTCTGACCGCGCATGTTTAAATACAGGTTTTGAATGGACAAAAGAAATATCAGATCCGTTTGAAAAGTTCCTCTGGCCCCATTGAGGTTTTACTAGTCAACAAGGACCCGTCCAGTGCCTTTCCAGTTGTTTTGCCTGTCCCTCCTCCCGATGACGTACTTCAGAGCCTCGCAGCACCGTCGCCCTCCTCCCAGGTCCAGATGTCAGCTTTACTATTAGTCTCATTCGGTTTGGTCCATTAACTGTGGAGAAAAGCATACAAAAACTCTCTCGTGTTTTTAATCTAATGCAAATCATATGCTTCGGCGTGACTTACTTTTTCACACTTCTCAATTGCTCCGCCTAGGCTCCAAAAGCAGCTCCAGAACCTGTGAAAACTGGTTGTTCCACAACATCATCCGTTAGCCAGCCGACCTCAGTTACAGGTGGGGAACAAAGTCTCTAATTTGTCTGCTGTATTTTTTGTTAATACATTAGATTCTTTCAAGTGATGATTTTTTGTTGTTGTTGTTGGGTGTGTGGATCATATTCTTTGGATCACATCCATACCGTGTGCGAGTAACTACCGTACTTGTGAGGCTGATCAATTCATGATATTTTCCTCATATATTCAATGACATTTCACAGTTTAAGACAGCAGTTTTAATACTGTTTTTACTATACATATACAGTTGGATAAACAAGTGAAGGATGCCCAAACGACTGGAACTTTGTGGTCACTTGCGGCCCGTGCATTTGATTGAGAGTGGTGCACAGAGCCACTATTACCGTTTTTTTGCTACGTCATCTTACATGACCCACCCGCTCTGTTTCAGAAGTCACAAGCACCACGCCGCTCAATCCAACCACAGATGCTCCCACTGCCATTCCTCAGCAACTTCGATCCTCAGCCTCCTTGGATGGATCTGCGTCGTCATCTGCGTCTCCAGTGTTTGAACCAATGAAGTCAGACCCATCTGAACGTGAGCACGCCTATTTAGTCACGTCGTCATCAGCAGAGTTACGATGCGCCACTGAAATACAACAAGTCAATGTGAACTATAAACTGCCAATTCAGTTAAAAAAGGAGAAAATCGTATCGGTGCATTTTTTTTTTAAATGCATGAAAAGCACGTTGCAGCATATTTGGACTTGTTTTAATCATATTCCAGGGACTTTCAGTTAGTAGTCAATTTTCTTCCAAAACGTGAAGCTTAAGTTGAAAAGCAAAGACAGTTTTCGGAATGATAGTGACCTCACAGAAGCATCCAAATCAATGAAAGGTTTTATTGGCCTGGTCATAACCCAGAAGACTTGAATTTGGGTTGATCTGAAGAGGGCTGAGCACAGATGCTCTCATAATCTCACACATCCAAAGTGCTTCTGAAGAGTTGGCAAGTATTGCCAAGCCAAGATGAATTTGAGGTTACTCACGCTTAAGTAGATTCTATTTTCTTGTTTAGTGTTTCTTGAAAACAGTGTCAGTGTGTGGACCATATGTATCATGCATATACTCAGTGTTACATTCAATTCCTTCGTGTCGAGAATAAAAATGTCCATTTTACCTGTGTGCTATATAGACAAAATTGTTGCTTTATTTGTGTTTATTTCTACAGTGCTGGACTTTCCCAAAGAGCTTTCGGAAATGTTTGATCCGACAAAAGGTGAAATAAATGACTGACAAATTGTTGCAATGCGAAGGGAGCCTTTAGGAAAAAATGCACTCACGTACGGTATTTTTATTTTGCAGAGATCATGAGCGGAGATTTGTTGGAGGACCTGATATCATCAGAAGGTATGAAACATACATTTCTCTCTCTCTCTCCCTCTCCCTGCCTCCCTCCCTCCCCGGACAGAGATGGAAAGTTTCATTTTTGTCTCATAAAAGATGCTGAGGTCTCATGTGATGCATGGTGGTGATTCAATCCCTGATGTGTGTAATTAAGAGGTGTATTTTTTCCAGAATGTGTTGGTCAGACTACAATTGTCTGAAGCGGGGCACACACACACAGATACCATTTTAATTTATTTTTAGTATTTTTTGGGGTTCATGTGAGACGTCACACATTTTGAAGGGGGGGGGGGGGGGTGTCATGTGTTGTTACTGCCCTTACATTGCGTGGTCTACTTGAGACACATCACACGACACATGACATCTCCAGCTACATTTGTGATTCTCCTCTTAAGATAGATGTTTTTATTGCGGTAAAATACAAAGAAGAGGAAGAGCAGGAGAATTAGTAGTACAAGAAACTAGGCTAACTGTTGTTTATCTGGTATTTGTCATTGGACATTGTGGTTGAGATGAACTGACTTTGGAACCACGGTATGCTTCCCGTTGCTCCCCGATTTGTGGCCTATAACAGCACAAGCGTCACATCGCTTTGTGATTGCCTATCACTCTGTTTTACGTCGCAATCACAGAGTCCGTGGTTCACCGGACTAGATGTTGGCCACACATTGAATGATTATGAATATTGAACCCAGTTCAATATTGATGACCCCGACCTTGTTATGAGCAGAGGAAAAATCACTCTTATAATAACTCGCACCGCATGTATCCATCAGAATATCTGATAATATGATTAATGCTAACTTTTGTTAGAAATGCTGCACGTTGGCCCGATTTATTGGTATGTTACCACATTGAAGTCAAATGTATTCATTTATTATTAGTATTTGCTTGTATGGCTTGGCCTTATACATTTCTCTTTCTGATCTGCTTTTAGTGTTCTCGCCCCTCCTGCGTCTGTCGCCCCCACCTAGTGACCACGACTACATATACAACCTGGATGAGACGGAAGGCCTGTATGACCTCTTTGATGTTCCCATTTTAAACCTCTGACCCAAAGACAACCATCACAGAGGGGAACCCCCGAGGTTAATGCCGCCCGAACTCCCTTCGTTGACTGTGAAGGTGAGCATAAAACAATACAAACTGGATCGGTGTTGACAGACTCCTTTTGAGCGGGGAGCTCAACCTGACCTCAGTCGCGCCACTTCAGCCACGGGATGGAAACCACCGGCGAGATCCAAGATTTATTATTTTCAGCTTTTCCGAGAATCATAACACAACAGAAAAAAATATATATTTTTGGATTGTTGTTTATATGTATGTAAGTGTTACATCTATGTATGTACTTGCAAATGAATGTGTGAAGGTTTTTGCCTATGTGCATATTACGTGGGATTTGTATAAGTCCGGTGTCTTCAGGAAGAAAAAAAAACATCTTCCTATCAGGTCCAGAGTCATGACAACGTAACGAAGTGCAGCCTTTATCAACCACCAGCTGCTCACACATGGCTTGCATCAGTCCAAACGCAGCTGGTTATATATGCACTATCTTTGTGTACATAAAGTATATCTTTTGTCTGAGCAGCACATCAGTCTATTGTCTAACGATCTACATTTGTAGTGCAGGCATAGAAATAGTGAGCAAATACGCACATCAAACTCAACGTAAACATCTTAAGTCATACAAATATATAAAAACATTGGGTAGTATTTTTTTTCTTTCCTCTCAGCGTTTCTCTGATCACTAAAGACAATGTGCAAAGGACCAAAAATAATCAAGTGAAATGTTGAAGTTTGACTAATTTTATTCTTTGAACATGTGTTTTTTCATTTTCATAGTTGAGCATTGCAGTGTGTTTTGAATTGCAGTGTGTTTTTTTTTTGTCTTAAACTATCCAGCTCAAGTTAACGCACTTGAACTTGATGTGCTTTATTTTCATAGTCTTTCATTCAGTCCTTGAAAGTTTTATTGCTATTTGTATGAACCTTTTTTCACCTTTGTATACATACATAGAAGAAGTCAATTGTTACTGTTTAACACAAATGTCATCATTCTACAAGTGTTCTGTAAACTCCCTTGAGTATTTTTACTTCCCCAGACACACTGTACATACGCAAATAGTATGGCTTTTTTTGTTGTTTGTTGTTTGTTGTTGGGACTGCTTGTTGTATTAAAGGATTGTTGTGAATAATTTGCGGCTCTACAATTACAATATATGGAATTTATCGCCACTACTTGCTAGACCATCAAAGCATCTTCTCGCGATGCACTTTACATCACTGTGGCCAGATGGGCTGTACTTATTCAGTCTTTGATCACCAGCCAGACATTGTTTTGTGAGTACTCCTTCAAATAGACCAGGATCACTTGAACTTTAGAGGTGAGGAGAGCACTCCTGGATGAGTAAAGTTTGTGAGTTGGAGTCGAAATTGCACGTTCCCACAGCTTTTAGTTTAGAATAGATGGACACCTGGCAAGCTGTATTTGCAAAGGTGTCTGACTCATTTTTACATCATGGTTATGGTTCCCCTGGGAGGGCCGTTAGGACTGTGAACCCATACACAGACATGGCCAAAATTGCTGGTACCTCTCTGTTAATGAAAGAAAAAAAAAGTGATCATATAAATAACTTGAATCTGAAAAGCGTAATATATAAAGATGTAACCATTGAAAATCAGACATTGCAATGCAAAAGCATTGTGGTTCCACAGAATTAATTTAAAAAGGAAAACTCATGAAACAGGCCAGCTTACAAAATTATGAGCCTTTTATATTTTGTTGCACAACCCTTTGAGGTAACCACTGCAATCAAATATGTTATGTAACTGTACCAACAATGTTGTCCATCTGTATAAATGTATGATTACCACATATTATTACATATACACCACAAATTGATGGATCACTATTTTTTTTAAAACCAGAAGCCAGTAACAAAATATTTTTTAAACTTTTGTTCCATTTATTTTAGAAGTGTGATTGACATAAGAAATCAAGGTACATAATTTGTACCTTGGATATCTGCATGAGCTGTATTGCATATTCCATCCATCCATCCATTTTCCGAACCGCTTCATCCTCACTAGTGTCGCGGGGGGTGCCGGAGCCTATCCCAGCTGTCTTCGGGCAGTAGGCGGGGGACACCCTGAATTGGTTGCCAGCCAATCGCAGGGCACACAGAGACGAACAACCATCCACGCTCACACTCATACCTAGGGACAATTTAGAGTGCACAATCAGCCTGCCATGCATGTTTTTGGAATGTGGGAGGAAACCGGAGCACCCGGAGAAAACCCACGCAAGCCCAAATATATGCAAATTGCATAGTTTATATTAAAAACCATGGTCCAAACTGGGAATTGCATCCAATTCATTTCTATTTCCAAATGGCTTTTGTTTTAGCTTTATTTTGAAATGCCTCAACCGGAATTGGTATGTCAAAAACACCTTCGCGGGCCACATAAAATGATGTGGCCGGCCAGCTCTGGCCCCTGGGCCTTGGATATCTGCATGAGCTGTATTGCATATTCCATCCATCCATCCATTTTCCGAACCGCTTCATCCTCACTAGTGTCGCGGGGGGTGCCGGAGCCTATCCCAGCTGTCTTCGGGCAGTAGGCGGGGGACACCCTGAATTGGTTGCCAGCCAATCGCAGGGCACACAGAGACGAACAACCATCCACGCTCACACTCATACCTAGGGACAATTTAGAGTGCACAATCAGCCTGCCATGCATGTTTTTGGAATGTGGGAGGAAACCGGAGCACCCGGAGAAAACCCACGCAAGCCCGGGGAGAACATGCAAACTCCACACAGGGAGGCCGGAGCTGGATTTGAACCTGGTACCTCAGCACTGTGAAGCCGACGTGCAAACCACTGGACTACCGGGCCGCCCTGTATTGCATATTATGTAAATAAATTAACACTGAAATATTTTTGGGTTGTTCTGACATTTTTTACAGTGTCACGTTGCTGTTATACTTACTACGTATCTGAATGTAGATTTTATGTTGTAATGTTTTGCTGCTCAGTGTTACATGAGGTTTTCAAAATTGGAGCTGTAAAATGTAACACACCATGACACTAAGTATTTGTGTGAATTAGATCGCGGGATTGTATTATTTTCAAGAGAGGATAAGATCATGTCTAATTGCAACCATCAATTTATTGTCTTTATTTCAAATAAGAAAAGTTGTGAAGTGAATTGTTATCAGTTTGTTATCTGGCATGATTCTTCCTGATTCATCATTCATAACAAACAACATTCCTAAGGTAATGGACCCTAAAACATTTTACTCTAGGCTCAAGTGTGACCAACTATCCTTACTTTATTCTTTCATTTAGTGTCCGTCGGAAAGAAATAGACAGTCACACAAGTGCAGAAGTTGGTTTTCCATAGACGTTCCTGTCTTTCTTTTCCAAAACACTAACATATTTTTGTCATTCGCCATTTTAACCCCATGTATTTTTAATAGTATGAGTCCAAATATATGCAAATTGCATAGTTTATATTAAAAACCATGGTCCAAACTGGGAATTGCATCCAATTCATTTCTATTTCCAAATGGCTTTTGTTTTAGCTTTATTTTGAAATGCCTCAACCGGAATTGGTATGTCAAAATCAGTTACCTTTGCTAAAGGAAAATTTTTACCCCGGGTACTTTACTAACCCGGAACTTTAAATTAAACAAACTATCCAAGAAAGCACATCACACAGTTTTGGACCTGTTTTGTACCAAGTTCAGACAGTTGTCTTTGAGTGGGGACTTTTTCAAGGCTGACTTTGCGCCTTCCGTGTGGAGAACAGACTGCTGCAAATGTCCCTCGCTCCGAAGGCAACGGTTCCTACGGGAGAGAAACCCTCGACTTACATTTTCTAATCAGGTAGGACGCATGATCCTCTTTTTCACACACTCTTTCCAACAAAGCAATGATCGGAATCATTTTAGGCGCGTATGACTCACCTCCACCTCTTTAGTGACGTTTTCTTTTCGATTTTTGTCTTTAAAAAAGTTAACGACATACGTAAAGATAAACTTTTTTCTCGATTTAAGGTGGACTTCTACGGTTGGGGAAATAACTCCTATAAACACCACAAACGTTTTGCGTTAACTGTTAAGTGTCCGTTTACTCCATTTTAGGGCATTATTTTGCATTCAAGTGTAGTAGTTGTGAATGCGTTCGCGCGCCTGTGAGTATTTGAGTGTGGTGTGTGTCTGCGTGTGTGTGGGTGTCTGCGTGTGTGTGTGTGTGTGTGTGCGTGCGCGTGCGTGTGTGTGTGTGTGTGTGTATGTGTATGCGCGCGCGTGTTGGTAGGCTGTCAGATTAATATTGGGCAGCTGAGGAGCGCGCCCCCCTACCGACACAGTACACACATGCATGTAAGGGGATGGCTTGGGGGGCGTTGAGACACACTTGTCCAAGATCAAACAAAAGGTCTAAGAAAGAATTACTTGTGGCATTATGTCTAACAAAGCCAACTGGCCGTGGAAGAATACACACTAACTGAGAGATGCTGAACATGTCATTTTACATTTAATGGACCCCAGAGTAGATTCCACGGTGGACGTCCTGAAGTCTTATTGTTTACTGATGCTGATACAATTAGCCACAGGACCCGTATAATCACATGGTGACCTAAATAAGATTTCCCTTGAGATGACAACAGTTATTCAATCATTAGATGGTTGAAGTGACAAAAGTATTCCTTAATAAATCCACAACCTTTGTTTGCAGTAGATTGAAATGGTTGATAAAAGCTCTGATTTATTATGATGTTTAGTTTGTTTTTTCCCCCTAATGACGAATGCTGTCTATATGTTATTTTTATCAGCATTCTTATCCGAGCACAATAAAGAAATGGCAAACATCTGGTGAGTCAGAAAGTAGGTTAGAACGTTCACCAAACTTATTTAGATTTGCAGTGAAGGATTGGTTTAAGTTTATCCTGGGCCTTTTTTTGCCCTGGCAGGCTCTTGCATGAGCAAGTAAAGACAAGCAGGCCAAGTGTGCTTCGTCATTGGATGGAGGGACGTTTATTCAGCTCCAGGAACATTTGTTCAACTGCTGCAGGAATATCCATTTCACTTTCACCCACACCCGGAGTTTACATTCATTCAGAAAAATGGAATGCAACCCTAACAAGCAGCAGTTTTTTTATTCTTTTAACTAGTAAAGTGACAGGATTTCCCAAAAATGAAAATCTGTCAAAAGGCAAAGTCTGCTTGGCAAAAACCAGTTTAGGACAATGCTGCAAGAATTTTGAAAATTGGATGAAGTGTTCAGGAGAAATTGCCTTTTTTTTTTATACTGCCTTAAGAAAATCTGGTCAAAAGCACCTTGAAATTGGACTAAAACTGTATATCCATTAATTCGCATCGTTCTCCTCGAGTCTTTCATTTTGTCTTCTACCCAGAGAATAAATCCCCTTCTCTGATTGGCTGACAAGTTTCAGTTAAAAATATCCACTTATTTCTCGGGCAGGCCAAAATTGCGACATCACGGGGTCAAAATTAGCCTCATGTTTCAAATACAGTCAAACCTCGGTTTTCGTACTTAATCCGTTCCAGAAGACTGTTCGGAAACCGAATTGTTCGGAAACCGAAACCATGTTTCCCATTGAAATCAATGTAAAAAAAATTTAATCCGTTCGAAGTCAAGAAAACAACTTTTTTAAACCACTTTTTTTTTTACAATTTCACACTGTAAACTGTACACATGTAATAGGAGAGCAGGTAATATGTAAAATACTGTACAAACAAACTGTAATATGTTTTATTTTCACCAATTTTAACATTAACATAGTAACATAAAAATTGAAGGAACATCTCTCTCTCTCTCTCTCTCTCTCTCTCTGTCGTGGGGCGTGTGCCTATCCCAGCTGTCATCAGGCAGTACGCGGGGCATTTCGGCATCCCGAACTCCTTCGCCAACACAGACACACTAGGTGCCATGATTAGGGGCTGATACACGATGCAAAAATAACAGCCCGATATTACGTCGTTCTCACGAAACACGTCTGCTTTTTAAAAAAAAAAAACAATCTTTATTGAACAATACAAACTCGTCTGCTCACAATGGAGGCTACATGAGGAAGCTGTTTCTGTATGATTATTGCATAATAATGAGACACCGGACACCCGAGTGTTGATTATGTGCCGCTGGATTGAAAACTGCCGGCCGTAAACAAACGCACGCACTTCTCCCGTGCTGCTGGGGCAAACCATTCTGAAAAGAGGGGGGTTTCACTCCCCCTAACAGAAGCGCCTCACCAAACACGTCTGCCTTTTTATTTTTATTGAACAATACAAACTCGTCTGCTCACAATGGACGCTACACGAGGAAGCGTTTCACCAAGCACGTCTGCTTTTTCAAAAAAAAATCTATTGAACAATACAAAAACGTCTGCTCACAACGGACGCTACTGTAGCGACGCTACCTCGTGTAGCAACGCTCCACGAGGAAGCGAAGCCGAGAGGAGTGAGGTAACGCATTCAAGTGCGCTCAGTTAGTTCGAGAACCGAAATTTGTTCGTCATCCGAGGCATAAAAAACTCTAAATTTTTGTTCGAAAACCGAATTGTACGAGAACCGAGACGTTCGAAAACAGAGGTTTGACTGTACTGACAACTGACCTAAAAACTTGACTGAACTAGTGCTGATCGAAGATTATGGGTGAGAAAAGCAGTGGGACCAGTAGGATGGGTCATTGTTTGTTTTTTTTGTGTGTGTGAATTTGTTAGTTGTGTGGGATTTTGGGGGCATTTGAAGTGCAAATTCCATGTCCCCCCCCCCCCCCCCTAAATTCCACCAAGATAGTGGCCGCTCTTCATGTTGCGACTTTAACAGAGTACTATATCAGCACACGTCACCAGGAGTCCACCCCTATAAACTTCTTGAGGCATGACAGACCTGGTATGCTCCAAGCTTCAGTTTTCCTCTTTTTAAAAACAAATTTCATTCATGAATTGCTCCAGAACATTCTCACATTCTTCTAAAATCTCTTCTGGATTAAGGCAAGCGTTTTATTGCTGCAGTTGACCTTTGTTGCCACTGCACATTGACGTTTCGAAACACCCCAAGGATGTCCTTCCTACGCAGTCAAAGTGAATGATTCAAAACAAACATGCTGCACTTGATTAAAATAAGGAGAAGCAGTCTATTCAAGACATTGTCTCAGGATGAGTAAAGTGAAGCCAGTAAAGATGTGAGGTTTGTCTTGTTTTGACAGGAGCTGCAATAAACTGAGAGGGAGCTTTCTTTTCCAGAGGGGAGTCGTGGTATGTGACCCATCCCAGAGATCGTGCACAGGGCGGGGTCCATTCATCGCTCTGAACACAAGCAGGCACAAGTTTGAACTCCTCTGTGTCTTCATGACCTCATGAGCACGTAGAAGAATTCGGATTGCCCTATCTATGTGCTGAGAGTGAAGGATAAGGGAGTAGGAGGGGGAGAGTCAGCGGGAACAACTGCTTCTTCTGTCCCCTCGGGGAGTGCTGTCTGAAGGTTGAGGAGGAAGTGTGTAACATTAGCGTGAGTGTGTGTGACTAAGTGCGCACGGCGTATGCGCAAGCAGTTGAAAGCCCCGTTACTTTTTTGCTGTGCACCATAAATGTATGACGAAAGAGGAACATGCCACTGCTTTGTATCGAAAAGGATGGTTGCATGCGGCGCGATGAGTCATTTGAGAAGTAACCGGCTTCTTCTTTAAGAGAAACCTGCTGAACATGGCTGCTTTCAGTTTCGCCCTGTGGTGGCCGACCCGCGAGCATGCGGCTCTTGGGGTGGTTCAATTGCGGCTCCCGGGCTTTCACACGACAAACGTCAAACGCCTCGGCAGTGGCGATGCCATTCAAATGAAGGCACTAACTACACAGAACGTACTCCGTCAGCCTATCATCAATCCCGTTACTTGATTGACATAGAGGGCAACCAATCAGATGACTGCATCACCGCTCATGTGCAAACAACGGTGCTAAGCTAGTCAGCGAATTAGCTCTGATTTTAAGGGAGGGGTGCCCAATACGTCGATCAGAATCGACCGGGAGCAAGCGAACTGGTCCCAAGTCGACCGCAAGGGGTGGGAGGAGGAAATGGGTGGGGGAAAAAAATATTTTTTGTTTGTATCTTTAGCTTTTGTTCATTTTCAGCATGTTCCGACTGTTACGCATCGTGCGTGCGTGTGTGTGTGTGTGTGTGTGTGTGTGTGTGTGTGTGTGTGTGTGTGTGTTTTTGCGCGCGCGCACAAGGAAGGATATGATGTGGCTCTTTGCAGTAACACAGTGAAAAAATTGGCTCTTCGTCTCTGACTGGTTGGCCACCCCTGGTCTAGCCCATTTGAGTCCAACATTAATGGTGGCCCAATGGTACCTTGCTGTGCTACCACATACCTTATTGGTGCTGTATGCACAAATTTCACAAATAAATATGATAAAAGCAACACGCTTTTCCTTTTTCATCCAAATGTTTTGTGTCTACTTAAATCAATCAAATCGTTTTAACGCACAGCGAGCGTTTTATTTATTTATTTATTTTGTGTGCGCGTCAGGTCAATCATCAATCATTAACCAGAACAAGCATGCACCGCTACCTTTATTATGTAAATAGATTTCGCTGACAAGCCTGCTGCAGCAAACCACTCGGGAGTAAAATTATCCAGACTTAATCTATGCAAGAAACCACGTTATAATTTCACTGGCATGTGTTGTTTCATTGACTTGGAAAGCTAATTATCTCGCTTAAAATATTACAGATCTGATATTTCTTCTCATGTGTCAAACTGAAAATAAAACAGTCGCTACTTTATTTTATTTTAAAATTACTGGCATACTTGTGCCAAAACATATTGAAGACATTAACCATGAAAACTGATTTTTAACGTGTTTTTGGATTATGCATCCACAAGATGGAGCTACGCTAAAGGTAACACAACACAATACAAGACAGATTTATTTATATAGAGCTTTCACAGCCGCAGCTCTAACAAAGCGCTTTACAAAATTATTTAAAATATGACATTCAAGAAATCCAAGAACATTGATCCATATATAAGGCGCGTCTTATTATAAGACACACTGTTGGCATTTGAGAAAATAGAATGCTTTTAGGTATGATAGATAGCGCGGAAAATATGGTAAGTTAATTAAATGAAGTATTGTGTTTTTATAGTTCTGGCACAAACCACGTATTGCTTTCTTCAAAAGTGTTTGGCGTGCGTTGTCCTTTAGTGTCAGACTCAGCAATGTTTATTTACACATGAACAAAATATAGGGTAAGCAATGTAGTCTTTTGCATATACCTGTAAGTCGTGATTGGTTGCGGTTTGCATTCACGGTTTGCTCTTCCATATTATTCGCCTAAGAATGCAGCGGCACCATGTCACAATGAGGAATCGGCTTCATGCTTACTCTTACTGTTCACCATGTAACAGTCTTTGGAATACTGTACTGACACATTTAGAAAGCAGAAATGATGAAGTTAGTTCCTCTCTTGAACAGCTTCCATTATTCCATGTCAGAGCCGAAGAGGGCATTGATGTTGAGTGTGGGTCTGATTCATAACTTCTATTCTACTTCATCTCACCGTCAGTAAACTTCATATACATACAAACACACACCAAATTTGGCAAACATGCCGTTATCGACCTTGTTTTGTTGTACTGAGATAACGTAGATTGTCCAAACTATTTGGTAAGATGAAAAAATGAAGACTCGGAACCATTGAAGGATCTAACAATGCTCAATGCTTTAGTCCGTTGGTAGAGCTGTGTGATGTACCAAGATACCGCATATCGTAGTGCAATATAAAAATGTCTACCGCACAATTAGGCCAGGCAAGGTTATTTGTATAGCACATTTCATGTACAAGACACTACGATTGGTTGGCAGCCAATTCAGGGTGTACCCCACCTACCGTCGGAAGTCAACTGGGATGGCCTCCCAGTACAGAGGCCCGGGCACCGGGCTCCGGCGTTCCTTTCTGGACCTTGCATGTTCTCTCTGTGTTTGCGTGGGTTTTCTCCGGGTACGACGCTTTCCTCCCACATTCCAAAAGCATGCATGGAAGGTTAATTGAACACTCTAAATTGACCCTAGGTGTGATAGTGAGTGTGAATGGTTGTTGTTTGTCCATGTCTGCCACATGATTGGCGGAACAACAAGTTTAGGGTGTCGCACACCTACTGCCCGAAGATACCTGGGATCGGCTCCAGCTCGCCCGTAAAGCTGGGCGATTCGGATAATGGATGGATGGATTATATCCTTTAACTTGACAAATGATTAAGAACAGTTTTCAGTAAGGTGCAGTGGAGTTCTATACCACTGTAAACTACAACCGCAATAGTAGAAGCTTGCGATAGAACTCGAAGAAGATTCTCATAGGCTGTGCAGATGTACCTCCTTGCACAGTGACTCATTCTCCTTTTTTGAAACAGCCAGCGTGTTGGAGTCCACAGGTGCCAAAATGCCGCAGCAAAAAGACATTGTGAAGATCGCCATCCAGATGCCAGGGGCCTACCCCCAGCTCATACGACTGGACCAGGTAATACGCTAGTCTGCACGGTTGAAAACGGTCATTTATAACAAACGGGACAACGTTCCATTTAATTTTCAACTGATGGTGTGTTTTATACAGATTTTATGTGGACATTAAGACAAATGCAAAGGGTCTGAGTTACTTAGGGATGGGCTTAATAGGTTTTGGTCAACTGTGCATAATTGAGCATGTTAGATTTAGGGGATTATCTATTAGACGTCATTTTATTGGCGCATTGATAAGTGTTAATCTTCGGGATAGTCCGACCCAATCACATGATCGGAAATGGAGGCCGATCACGTGATTTTTTTGCTGCTGATCTGGTGTCGGGTGAAAACGATCGGTTGTGTTATTTTCTAGATAAATTTGATGGAACTTTGAGTTTATTTTGAGAGTACAGTCAAACCTTGGTTTTCGAACGTCTCGGTTCTCGACCAATTCGGTTTTCGACCAAAAATTGTGAGTTTTTTTATGCCTCGGATGACGAACAAATTTCGGTTCTTGAACAAACTGAGCGCACTTGAATGCACCATTTGACTCCTCTCGCCTTCCTTACACGAGGAAGTGACGCTTCCTCGTGTTGCTTTCCATTGTGAGCAGACGTGTTAAATAAACATTTTTATTTTAAAAAGAGCGTGGTTTCGGTTTTCGAACAATTTCGGTTTTCGAACAGCCTTCTGGAACGGATTATGGACGAAAACCGAGGTTTGACTGGATTACAAAAAGCAATTGGCACTGATTTGCTGATTTCTACTATTTGAATTTGAGAGAACTCAAATGCACGCTCTTTTTTTCTTGATCCGTTGGCAAAATATTGGATTGGGACTTGGTATTGGCAAGAACTTAAAACCAAAGATTCCGACCCAAAAAAAGCGTGATCGGGAGATCCCTATTTAATTTACAACATGGGTGTTCATCGTTTCACTTAGTGATCAGGACACAATCAGTCCAACTCATCCTAAGGGCCCAGCTGTGTTTCTCCCTCCATACTGTATGCGACTGGTCACCGCATGGTCTCCGCCACTAATAACAGAGCAGCCACGAGGCGTACCGCACACTCTCACAACGTTTTGACGGCTTGACCACGGGGCTGACCACTAATAGCAGGATTGCTGAGTGTCAGACATGGTAGAAGTCTGACTTGTATTTACATGCACACAAGTCACGGAGGGCGCAATTGTTCACAACGCTGGACTACTACTACTGTATGAACAGCATGTGGCGTGTGTTTATCGTCGTTTAGTATGTATGTGACCTACTGTACAGTATGTGACTGTGAGCCATTTTCTTGTCTGTGAGCAGAAGAAGCCTCTATCTGCTGTTATAAAGGAGGTCTGTGATGGGTAAGTCTGTCCGTGTTCCATCTCTTGTCATATATTTTGCCATCGTTTTGACATACATTCTATTCATAAGTTCTTGTGTGTGTGTGTGTTCTGCATATGTAGCTGGAATCTCCCAGGTCATGAAAACTACGCGCTTCAGTATGCCGACGTTGTGCAAACATACATCACCGAATCGGTGAGTGAATAGTGAAATGAATGTTCTCAATGATGGACTCAGAGTCACTCCTTGGGCATTTATTCGATTTGCGATGAGAAGCTGACTCTTCGGATGTTTCATGCTACTTCATCCGAACTTTGTTTGCGATTGTGTTTTGACAATACTGCTGAAACTAAGTGCTGTCCATATCAGAAGTAAGACAGAGGCAAGAAGGAAATAAAGAGCTAAAAATACAATCGGCTCCATTTCTATCACTGTAACACACACACACACACACACACACACACAATATGCAGTTCATTTTGCAACAAAAAAAAATGATGCCGCTTTCCTTCTTCCCAGAAAAATGCTGCATACTTTACGAACCCTAAATGAACTAGTATTGAGAGACATTACAATTATTTTAATTGATTAGGTGTTGGTTTCGACCCTCAATCTTAATTGGGTTTCTGGATCTGACTGGAAACATTTGGGGGAAGTTACTTTTGTTTCAACTTACTTCCATAAGTGCGCGCTTTTCTAAGTATGTTGTTGAAGAAATGGCCTGGCCCCATCAAACATGAACTACAATAGAGATTATGAGCAAAATTCTCCTGGATTTGAGAAAGGAAAAAAAAAGAATCCGCACTCCACAACTCCAAGTCTTGTGGAAAGCACTTCCTGTCATGTCGTTCCTAGTAAAGCGTCTGAATATTTTTGGCTAAATGGTCAAACGCTTTGGTGCTCCTTCATCGAGGTGAGTCAACAGCAACATTCCAGGCCCGAAGCGACTTTGCGAGGGCTTTTATGTTGAAGGCACTTAAGGTCCGGTAATCAAAGCGTGTTTTCGTCTTTCACAAGTGGTTTTTTTTTTTTTTTTAGAACCGTCTGGACATTAAGAACGGCTGCATTCTGCGTCTAACCAAGGCCCCGGTGAGTCTGCATCCAGTAGGCTCGAAGTCACGCTCCTCCTTCACATCCCACATTCTTTGGCCCGCTGTCTACAACCTCTCTCTTCCTACTCCACACATTGCACAAGCCTGAAAATTGTATTCGGTGAGTTTTTGTTTTCTTTTGTTTCATTTTGGGAATGTAGGGTCGCTGTGCTGAGGATTTGTTTAAGGGCATCCAAAGCATGGACCTTGGAGTGCGCTGCGATTCGTTGAAGCAACTCGCCTGCGTTTCCACCGACGTGACCTTTGCGCAGGAGTTCATCAGCCGAGACGGACACCTCTCACTGGTCAAGATAGTGGAAGACTCAAGCGAGTTAGTTTTCTCTGTTTTGTGTTCGCATGTGCTTTTTCCCCAGACTGAACTAGACAACTTCTTATCATGCAGCTAAAATGCTTGTAACAGGTGTTATGTTTGATATGTTTCACAGTTCTGAGGTTCTGAATTTGTTCTCTTCTGTGGCTCTTCAGTCTGGAGTTAGCATGTACCCGCTGTGCGCAGGCTTTCCACATGGCAAAAACATGCTACAGTCATACCTCGGTTTTTGACCATAATCCGTTCCAGAAGACTGTTCGAAAACCGAACCCACACTCTTTAAAAAAAAAAAAATGTTTATTGAACACGTCTGCTCACAATGGAAAGCGACACGAGGAAGCGTCACTTCCTCGTGTAAGGAAGGCGAGAGGAGTCAAATGGTGCATTCAAGTGCGCTCGGTTTGTTCAAGAACCGAAATTTGTTCGTCATCCGAGGCATAAAAAACTAGAAATATTTGTTCGAAAACCGAGGTTTGACTGTAAGTCCTAACTCTTAAGTTAGGGTAAGATTGAAAATTGTCCATCGACAATTGTTTGTCTATGTGCCCTACTGGGCAACGCGGAAAGTCAACAAACAATCATTCACACTCACATTCTCCCCTTACGGACAATTTTGTGTTTTCAGTTAACCTAACATTCATGTTTTGGGAATGAGGGAGCAATCCCGAGTTACACGGTGAGAATCCATCTAAGCTAGGGGTGCTCACAGTTTTTGGACCGAAGATCTACTGGTCGATCGCGATCTACTCGTCGATCACGATCGACGTAATGGGCACCCCTGATCTAAGCACACAGAGTACATGTAAACTTCCACACAGGAAAACTGGAACTGAGTTTCAAACCCGAACCTCAGGGCTGTGAGACGGGCGTGCTTCCCACGTGAATAACTGTGCTGCCTTTCCCATTATGGATCAACAAATTATTCTTCTCGAAGATGGGCAGCCATTTATTTATTTATTTGTTTGTTGTTTATTTTGTCCGACATCTGAGTGTATGTCTGGTTTTGTTTGCGTGTACAGTAATCCCTCGTTTATCGTGGATAATGGGGACCAAAACCACCCTCGATAAACGAAAATCCGCGAAGTAGCAACCCATTAACATTCTGTATTAAAAAAAAAAAAAAATGCCCCACGTGGACCTTTGTGCTTGAGCAGAGCTCACTAACAGTGCTAGTGCATCTCTCTCATCCTTAATTGTCTTAATTGACTAATCATAGACACGATTTTTGCGGACTTCCAAAAAAAAAAAAATAATAAATTTATATGTTTGAAAAAATCCGCGCGATGGACCAAAGCCGCGATAAAAAACCGCGAAATAGCGAGGGATCACTGTATTCCTTTCCTTGCATGTATGATTCAGGAGTGCTCTGATCATGACCCACACACTGACCGCCTTCATGGAGCTGATGGATCACGGCATAGTGTCCTGGGAAAACCTCTCGTCAATCTTCATTGAGAAGGTGCCGCAGTCTACCTTCGATATGCGTTCCATTTAGTCCTGTGGTTTTTTGTTGTTGTTGTTGTTGTTGTTTTTACACTTTCATAATCTGTGCCATGCTCCCACTCCAATCCAGATCGCTTGCTTCGTCAACGCCAAGGTGGGCGACGCGTCGATCCAGCAGGTGTGTTTAGACATCCTGGAGAGCATGGTCCTTAGCAGCCACAGCCTCTTCCTGCAAGTCAAACAAGTGGTGACCATGGAGAGGCTCATTGCTCACCTCCAGATGTGAGTAACCATCGACCGACGTGACTCTTGCACTCCCAGTGATGTCACTGTATGCGAGGCCAAAGACTCTTGTCACTATTGCACTTTCAGGTTCTAAATGTGGAACGTCACTTTGTGTGTTTCTTCCCGCAGGACTAATCAGCAGATTCAGACCAAAGCTATGGCTCTTCTTATGGCTCTGTTGCAGACAGCCGGGGATGCTGACAGACAGGTGCTGATTTGGTTCTTCTCTTAAAGTCCAATAGTAATATGTGCGGAATTTTCACCAGTCACACCGTGATTGCGCCCCAGAGTCACAATCTAGCCGGCACCGTATTCAGCGGGCAGCAGATCTTATTGTGACGGTCATCTTACACTTCCTGTAAACAGACAAGTCATTCACTGCCTCTGCTCGGACTCTGCTTCTTTCTCCTTGCGCAGTAACACTTTCTTCATTCAACCGCCTGTCTCCTATTCTCCCCCACTTGCTTTGTGACACACACTCACACGCGCACACAAATCCACCCTTCATATTCCAGCAAGGGATGATTTCATCACAGAGGTCATAGTTTGATCCAGTCTAGCACTTTTTTTTTTCTGTTACTAGCTCATTATTGCCCTCCAGTGTTGGAAACCTATTATTAAAACCATGAAGAAAAAAGTTGTCTTTTTGTTTCCAGGAAATGTTTGCATACCTGAATAAGAAGAATCTCCGTCAGTACATTTACAAGGTAAATTGTGACACCCCCCCCCCCCCGCCCTCTCCCGTAGTAAAGTAATATACTCGCTCAGTTGCCGGCGTACATACCGTTTTTCCATGTGACTTTTCTACTGTATTCGTAGTTCTAGCCTGTAAGTAATTATGGCATGGTGATGGTTGTTAGGATAATTATGACTTTACTATTGGGTTAGCGTAGGTTGGTGACTCAACGTACAAATTATTAATCGTCATAAATTCGGCGTTCAGCCGTAAGATAATTACAAAAAGACTTGCTCCTCTGATCTTCACTCCTTATAAAGTTACAACTTTATATAGCATATATCATTTTTCATGTACTCTGAGAACATTTTACATTGCAAAAAAATGAACTACATTGTCATCGGATTGTTTCTCAAATATACGACTCGTAAGATTACGATTTCTTCTCGAAATATAGAAATAGAAATCTTGCCTTCCTACTAAATTCTTTAAAAAATTAAGGTGAACATGACTTGTTGTTCCAGAATATCATCCACAGTTCAGGTTCAGTCCAGGATGAGATGGCCCACTACCTGTATGTCCTCCAATCAGTGACTTTGAATCATCTGGAGCCGCGAATGAGGACGCCACTGGACTGTTACAGCCAGGCGAGTCCCATGGACACCGTGTACCAATAAGCCCAAAAGTATTAGGAACATGACATTCAATGTAAATATGGATTTGAGACACCACTACGATGAACGTGGCTTAAGTGGAGACGTTCCGTCTTGAATTTAAGAAGTTTCACCAAAATCTATCCCATCAAAGTCCTTCTGTGCAGAAAATGTTCATATTAGAGGCTCGAACATAAATCCGTCAGAGTGTAACTATCCATATACTTACTTAACCTAAGTTTTGATCATGTGTAACTTTAAAAAAAAAAAAAAAATCATGTCATGAGTGCCGTAGTTTAACCCTTACAAGGTCAGTGGTTACTCCAGTGGACAGCTTATCGTGTTATCAAGTGACAGGATGTATCAAAGGATTGAATTTATATGGCGATTAGATTGTGATTGTTTGAGGTCACTCTGATTCCACAAAGCACATGATTGACCATGAACTCAACCATCCATCAGGACAAAACATCATTCATTTGTCTCATATAATACATCAATTCAGTGACCTCGAAATCAGTTGTCTCCTCATGTTCCAAGTTGAAAGCATTGTAATGCGCGCTTGAGCTGGGATGCCAGTCCACTCAAAATGTGGACATGTAGTAAATGCGCAGGTGTGATTTGTTATTTAGGAGCAGCGAGACATCCTTCACGGTCTGCGGCAGGCAGCCTTCGAAACGGAGAGCGAGAACAGTCTGAGTCACGAGAGACGTCGTTCTCTCTGCGCCAAAGAGTTCAAGAAGTTGGGCTTCTCTGTAAGCGTCAGCGCTGAAATATGGAAACGGTCTGGTCCAAGTCATTCTAATAGTTTGTATGTACCACATCTCCAGAACAATAGTAATCCTGGTCAGGACTTGGTGCGAACGCCCCCGGGCCTTCTAGCTTTGGACACCATGTTTTATTTTGCTGCACGCAATCCTGATGCTTACAGCAGGGTGAGTGTGATTTTGTTTGCAATCATCACGTAATTGAATCCATGAATCAGGCTTTGAATACATCCCCCGAAACCTTTATTTGTCATCTTGCCTAACACATTCTCTACAATGAATGCTTAAAAATTGCATATGCAAAAACGAGCGCATGCGTTTCCATGCCAACCAGAAGTCAAAATGCAACTTGGACCCAAGTGATGCGTGCATAGTCCATTCCATCACCTCAAACTTCATTTTATGTTTATGGTGCTCCCCCAAATTGTCCACGGTGAGAAGCGTCGGAGCTCTCCAAAGTGGGCATGTAAAACAGTGCCTTGCTCAAGGGCACCCTGGCATTAGCCAGCGAGCAGACTAGCATTCTTCCAGCCACGAGTTGCAATTTTCCAGGGTCGGACTTGTTCTGGATGAATGGTCAAATCCAGCTCCATATTTTCTTCCATTTCCACTTCCTGTTGGCTTGATGCCCCAAAATGCGTTCCCATTCCATTTGTTAGATTTTTTTTTTTTTTTTTAATATCATGACGACGGCTGTTTCAATTTTTGACCTGGCATGAAATCATCCATCCCTCTGTCAGTTTGTCTTGGAGAACAGCAGCAGGGAGGACAAGCACGAGTGTCCTTTTGCTCGCAGCAGCATCCAACTCACGCTCATCTTGTGTGAAATCCTCCGTATCGGGGAAACTCGTGAGTCTGCCGGCAGTTCTGCTTCGCCCTCACCGTGAAGAAATCCCGTAAAGTGACCGACGATCCGTCTGTGTTCTTTTCATTGCAGCCTCCGAGACCGGCTCAGACTACCACCCCATTTTCTTCAGTCAGGACCGGCTGCTGGAGGAGCTTTTCTGTGTGTGCATCCAGCTGCTCAACAAGACGTGGAAGGAGATGAGAGCCACACAGGAAGACTTTGACAAGGTGCGTTAGTGAATTGAGATGGCACAGTGACCATTGGCAACCAGTCCAGGAAGTAGTCTTGACCAAAGTGACCTTAATCTGGGCAAACTTTTGATTCCCCAGAATCTTTAACTTTGACACGAAGAATGTATTTTGCTCAGGGAGGGCTTGATACGAAAGAATCTGATGCACGTCCTGTTTGTAAGTGAGGGCACGCCGGCATTGTCTCTCTGTTGTAATATTTCAAATTTGTCACACATTTGACATCATTCCTGCAAAAACAAAACAAAAACAAAAAAACACTTGAATAGGTTTTAGATGTTTAATTTTGGCAATTAGGACCTCGATGCATATGCGCAGCCCTCTCTTTATGCTCGCCTTCATGCATGGAAGGACGGTGACCTTTCAAGCGCATTGTCATGGTTGTACAATGACGGAGGCGGTAGCCAAGTTTTAAGCAGCGGGGGCTTGTCTCCAGGAGATATTGATAATCTGTCCGTTCGAATCATCATCCGTGGCAAAGCGGCTCCGCTTTTGTCTTCATCTCCATTTTCCACATCCCCCGCAGCTGCGCTGTTCCCACCAAGCGCTCCCCAGACGGCCACAAAACTCTGTGACCTTTTCACCTTTTTTCCGAGCGGGAGTGGCCTTTTGTTTTTGCCCACAGCTCCCAATCCACGGTGCTCTGGGGCAAATACAAAGGGGCATTAAGTGGACAAAGGGAAGCGTGGAGGGGCGGCAGCAAAAGAGGGAGAAGGAAATGAGGGAAACAAAGCTCGACGAGCATCAGCAGTAACAACACAACAGGAGAGGGAATGTCAAACCACTGGAAACATACGAGAGGGCGGGACCCAAATTAGTGGGTAACGCAGTGTGACGGTGGGACATCAGAACGCTCCAATTTTCTTCTCATGATTTAGATGACCAAATGGGATGTGTTTATTCGTCCCGCAATGGGGAAACTGGTTTTATTGCAGTTAAGTGGACCCAGGGGTCAGCAACACGCGGCTCCAGAGCCGCATGCGGCTCTTTAGCGACATCTAGTGGCTCCCTGGAGCTTTATAAAAAATGTTTGAAAATGGAAAAAGATTTTGATAGTCGGCTAATATAGCTCAAATAGATATAGATACATGTTGCAGCTCTGAAAAAGGAGAGCTGTGGTGTTGGTTTTTTAAAACATACACTTTATTTATGCTTTTAACAGTCTCGACAAACACAGACACGTCTGCGTCTGACTCCGTGCCTTCTCTCTTCTCGTTCGACTCGAGAGGCGTTCAAAGACAGCCTTAGGAAAACGGAAATTCATGATCACTTCACTGACACTAAGAAAAGCGAAAATAATGCACCAAAACAAAAAAAATCAAGCGAGGAAATTACAAAATAAATTATATGGGGGCGTTTGTAAATTAACACACAACAAAGGAATGAATAACAAACAATCTGCTACATACATACAGCATGTGTTTCCTTCATTGTAAGTTTTATAGAAGGCTTTTATTTTTTTGCGGCTCCAGACATACAGTCAAACCTCGGTTTTCGTACTTAATCCGTTCCAGAAGACTGTTCGGAAACCGAATTGTTCGGTAACCGAAACCATGTTTCCCATTGAAATCAATGTAAAATGTTTTAATCCGTTCCAAGTCAAGAAAACAACTTTTTTAAACCACTTTTTTTTACAATTTCACACCATAAACTGTACAAATGTAATGGGAGATGACCAATTTTAACATAGTAACATAAAAATTGAAGGAACATCTCTCTCTCTCTCTATCTGTCGCGGGGCTTGCGCCTCTCCCAGCTGTCAGCAGGCAGTAGGCAGGGCATTTCGGCATCCCGAACTCCTTCGCCAACACAGACACACGCACACCTGACTCATATTTTGCGATTAAATCTTTCTTAAATTCTATAGTTTTGCACACTATTTTCCTCTTTTCTTCACCAGGTTCACCACTTCCACTTGCTTTCTTTGGTGCCATGATTAGGGGCTGATACACGATGCAAAAATAACAGTCCAATACAACGTAGTTCTCACCAAACACGTCTGCTTTTTTAAAAAAAACATTCTTAATCGAACAATACAAACTCGTCTGCTCACAAGCTGTTTCTGTACGATTATTGCATAATAATGAGACACCGGGCACCAGAGTGTTCATTATGTGCGGCTGCATTGAAAAATGCAAGCAAACGCACCCCTCCCCCCCTCCCCCGTGCTGCCAGGGCAAACCATTATGAAAAGAGGGGGATTTCACTAGTCCTAACAGAAGCGTCTCACCAAACACGTCTGCTTTTTTTTATTGAAAAATACAAAAACGTCTGCTCACAATGGTCGCTTCCTGTGTAGCGACGAGACACAAGGGAGCGCCGCGACATGAGGGAGTGTCACTTCACTCCTCTCGGCTTTGCTACCTCCTCTCGGCTTCGCTACCTCGCGAAGCTACACGGGGTAGCGTTGCTAGACGAGGTAGCGAAGCCGAGAGGAGTGAAGTGACGCATTCAAGTGCGCTCAGTTAGTCCGAGAACCGAAATTTGTTCGTCATCCGAGGCATAAAAAACTCGAAATTTTAGTTCGAAAACCGAATTGTAAGAGAACCGAGACGTCCGAAAACCGAGGTTTGACTGTATTTTGTTTTTTGGGGTTTTTTTTTGTCCTATATGGCTCTTTCAATATTTTGGGTTGCCGACCCCTGAGTGGACCCCATCAAAGAATCTACCATCATGCTAGCAATGAGATAGACTCATGTTGCTTAATGTCGGAACTGTACAATACGTACCATGTACGCGGATGTGCATGGCTCACTGTACATGAATAAATAATTTATAACATTGTACGTAGCAAAAACTACCTGCATACAATACTGTAGTCCTTCATTCTGAACTGCTTGTACTGTCCGTAAACACCAGCAAAATAACTAAACTAAGATGCATGCCGAATATTACGCTCTATGCAAAAAAAAAAAAAAAAATGCACAGAAGAAGCAGCAGCATTGCATGTAGAATGAACACACAATGTGTCAATAAATACGGTCCCTCAGAGTTCAGCTGATTATGTGCACAGTAGGGATGCGACGAGAACGGCGATATCACGATATTTAAATTGCCAAGATTTCATTGTCGTCATGCTATGATATTAAAAGCAGCTCATCTGCGTAAAAAAAAACCAAAACAAACATTGCTTTTTGCTCGCTTCAGCCGAACTCTGCTTTGTGAACTACATATGCCGTGATACTTTGTGCTGCTGAGCCAACACATGCGAATAAAATGATGTTTCCTTTGTCATTGCTGTGAACATGTACAAAAACAATATTGTCCGACATCTCCGCCATATCATGGGCTTTTTATTTTTTTCCATTATCATGACTTTTTACACAGTAACCGCAACAATGTGATCTCTATCAGATCGTGGGGGTAACATTGCGATGATACCGTACTGTGATGGATATTGTTACATCCGTCATACACAAACTAGTAATAACCGGTATGCAGTGGCGTGACAACTACACATGCAGGAACAAAAAGCAGCAAAAATAAGCTATAACATTCATCACACACGTCTCTGAAGTTTGTTGAAGGCGTTTTACGGAAAGAGAGACAACTGCCAGTTATTTGCTCTTATTGGCCGACAGGGTTGGATAATTGTGACGGGGGTGGCGGCTTGCATGTGTGTGACAGTATCAGGGTGTGTGTATGTATGTGTGTGTGTGTGTGTGTGTGTGTTTACAAAATAGCCACCCAAGCAGGCTTGCACCTCTGCTGCTGTCATGTAGATGATCACGAACGGCCTCTTTCCGCACACATTGAAGTTTGGAATTGGAATATTTGCTAAACTGTTAAGTAGCCCCGTGAGGAGTCGCAATGGAGGTAAGGCAAATCTGTGTGTTGTTTTTATAAACTAACCAGATGCTTTCGGGATATAGTTTATGTAAGCGTAAAACGTGCATTCGTTTTGTTCAATGTGACATGGCGCTCTGTCATTGTATGACGGGGTTATTTTGGTCACTGTGTATAGAATTCACTGATGCCAGGTGGACAAACTGTAACCTCTGCCGATTGGAAAGCTTCTGCTTTGTGTGTGCAATGTAAATGAATTGTGCAGGCATCCGGTTGTCACGTTGTGCTTTCGTTTAAGGATCGTTCACAATCAGTCCAGTTTGGGCGTGAACAGGAATGATGCAGGTCAGCAGAGTGAAGTTGGCCGGCTCCAATGTGAACAAAATATCTCCCCGTCTCGATTTGCAGCCGACACCTGTACAGCTCACGGCTTCTTAACATCTCATTGTCACATTGGTGGGGCAGAAACCAAAAAAATGGCGTAACTCTTTTGTTGTTTAATGTGAGCAGTTGATATTCAAATTCTTCCTGCCGTCTAAAAATAAGTCCTTTGTGTTTCGCACTAAAACTGAAATCAAAACGAGTTGCTGGAATGACGTGGATTTCATCAGAACAGAATTGCTCAGTTTTGTTTTTCAAGGTGCATCTTTTTGTTTGTTGCTAGGCGGAATTCAAAGAGTTCAAACAATAAAATGTTTATATGCTGGTCACGCTCACTGGGCTGTTTATTTATATTGTAAACTAGATGCTGCCGGAAATAATGACATTACTTTCATTTTCACAGTAAATGGCTGATGATGACTTGAAGAAGTTCGTTTTGAATTGAATCACTGCTCTGTATTTAATGCAAAGTACTAAATAAATCGGTCAGGGCTATAAACCGAGTTAACTTGATCTTGCTCTGTTGTCAATTTTAGTGTTTGACATCATTCTATTTTTTTTAATTGAGTAACCCTATCTGTTAGCTTCGGTGACTGAACCTTATTGAATAAAATATGAATGCCATCACTCATTGATCATTCTAATTATGTCTGGCCAATGAGTGTGAAGTAGGTTAATAAAAAAAGGCACGCTTCATTGATTGGCAGCTGTTTGGGGAAATTGCTGTGGGGGGAATTAACACTGAATGTGAGCACTGAATGGGTTTGTTTATTTGTTACACTTTTAACCCTTCGAGAACCCACAGGGTCAAATTTGACCCCTATAAATTCTGCTACTCAAATGCTACCTTTAAATCCCAATGGGTCAAATTTGGCCCTAATCCTAAATTAGGATTAAAGCATGAAATATGTGAAAAAACATACATTTAATGAACATATAGCAGTCATTTAATGTAAAATTCAGCATTTTCCAAAGAAGAAAAGGGTTCTCGGGTTTTCCAGGGTTAAAATGCAACCTTGCTCATAGTAGAAAATCCTCCAAGTTCAAAAATATGATTTGGAAGGAATGATGAGAGCTCCTAAAATGTGACTGGGAGTGTAAATCAACGCGGTCGGTGTGGTGCAGGTGATGCAGGTGGTGAGGGAGCAGATCACGCGCACTCTGTCCACCAAGCCGACCTCCCTGGAGCTCTTCAAGAACAAAGTGAACGCTCTCAACTACAGCGAAATCCTCAAACTGCGGCAGACCGAGCGACTACACCAGGAAGAGACGCTGGCCCCGCCCGTGCTGTGAGTTGAAGGACGAGCGCGGCCGACGTGCTCAACTGAAGAGGAACATTTTTTTTATTTTTTTTTAATGGAAAAACGCCGTGTGTGTCTTTGCAGTGAACTGAAAGAACGTCTGAAGCCGGAGCTGCTTGAGTTGATCCGCCAGCAAAGACTCAACAGGCTTTGTCAAGGGACTATGTTCAGAAAGATCAGCAGCCGACGTAGACAAGGTGACTGACAAGCACACGCGGACAGACACAAACAAGAAAGAAGTCTTCCCCCCCCCCCCTTTTCCTTTTCTGCAAATGTTCATGCTGTTGACTGTTGCCCCCCCCCTAGACAAACTGTGGTACTGTCGATTGTCGCCCAATCACAAAATGCTGCATTACGGCGACCTCGAGGAGGACTCGGACACTCCACCCATTGAAACACTGCAAGAAAAGAGTGAGTGTAGTGTGGGGTGGTTGAGGAACAGACTTCAGAGCATTACTGATGACTTGCGCTCGTTGTGTAGTCCCGGTGGCAGACATCAAGAATCTGCTGGTGGGCAAAGAGTGTCCTCACATGAAGGAGAACAAAGGCAAACAGAACAAGGTGAGCCGCTCGTTGTTCTTCACAGCGGAAATCAAATGTCCAACACCCCTGTTCAAATTCTGGATTACAGTAATCCCTCATTTATAGTGGTTAATGGGAACCAAAACCACACGCGATAAAGAAAATCCGCGAAGTAGCGACCAATTAACATATATATTTTAAAAAATGCCCCACGTGGGCCTTTGCGCTTGAGCAGAGCGCACTAACACACACACACACACACACACAGGCCAGCATCCCTGGCGTGCAGCAGAAGTGTTTATGATTAGTCAATTAAGGTTGTTTAGACAACTAAGGATGGAAGAGACCTGCTTTTGTTCTTATAAGTCTCTCTCTCTCACTCTCTCGTGCACACACTAGCAGCATCCTTAACAACACTGATTAAAGATCAAAGAGTAACCCACGTGCTAAGACAGAAAGAAGATGCACAGCCAATCAACATGGCTTTACATCCTCTCAGCCCCGACCTCACCCCACATGTACTGTATATGTTGCTCTATGTGACTCACTGTTGTTTTGCTGACTTTCGCTGCTTCTCGCGAACCGTTTGCGGACTTTTTGCAGACTTCAAAAAAAAAACTTTTAAAATTTATTCATTTTAAAAATATATATGTTTGAAAAAATCCGCCATGCACCGAAGCCGCGATAAACGAACCGCGAAATAGCGAGGGATCACTATATTGGGATATGACAAAATAAGACCAAAATGAACAGTTTCAATACTTTTACCACCAATTAATGTGTTCTTTAAGCTGCACTACTCAATTGGGGGAAAAGGAAATATTTTAGAGAGGGGAAGTAAAAGCAAAATGATATTCCTCTCAATGCACGAAAACAGCAAATTGGAAAGTTTTTCAGTGAATAACTGGGAACAGGAACCCCCGCCCCCTAATCATCTGTCACTTTTGAGAGTAATGTATATGTACAGTATGTACTGTCGAATACGGCGTCTGACATTGTAGTTTGATAGTTTGCTATAATATTTTTCCAATGTCAGTTGTGTTGGCGAAACACGGATGTAGTGTGCATGTGGCCTCACTGCCGTGCGTGTGTTGCATGTAGGAGGTGTTGGACCTGGCGTTTAGCATCACCTATGACGTGGAGGAAGATAGCCTCAACTTCATCGCCCCCTCAAGGATTGACGTGAGTGCAGCTCATTCACGTCCATCATCAGCATAAACTGTCCACTTATAGACTTCGTCTGTGTGTGTTAGTTCTGCCTGTGGACAGACGGACTGAGTGTCCTCCTGGGCCGGGAAATGAGCAGCGAATCCATGCGCAGCGAGCTGGACATCCTCCTCTCCATGGAGATTAAGCTTCGCCTCCTGGATTTGGAAAACATCCCCATCCCAGAGAATGCGCCCGTCGTCCCCAAACCACCGAGCAACTACAACTTCTGCTACGACTTTAGTCAAACTGAACAATAGAGGGTGCATCACAAATGAGAGCCTGTGTACATATCTAGTGTGTGTGTGTGTGTGTGTGTGTGAGAGAGAGATAGAAGGGGATCTTTTGTTTGTGTGTGAGGCTCTGATGTACACGTTTGTTGCAAATGTTCACGAGCTTCAACTGCTGCTGTGCTCATCTTTAAAGGGGAAGTCAACCCCCAAATTTCATGACAATATGTTGTATGCACCCCCCACTAGTCTAAACATGGCATTCTGATTAATCTTGTGTTTGTGGAAAATGAGTTACAATCCACCCGTTTTAGGCCACCTCAACGGGTGGCCATTTTGCCGCTAGCTGTCAACAGAAAATGACATCACAGTTGTTCAGGTACCAACCAATCACAAGCTAGTTTTCAGAAAACTGTTAAGCTATGATTGGACAAAACGGGTGGGCTCCTATTCCACAAACACCACCATCTTGATTAGAATTCCTGTGTTTCGACTAGGGGAGGCGCATCAAAAACATTGTAAAGAAAGTTTTGGGGTTGACGTCCACCTTAACATCCACTTGCTTGACTGAACCTCACAATTTGAAGTGCAATTTCACTTTTTGAACCAATCTGTTCCAAAGTGTCACAGGCCTCAATGAAATGAATGAAAATCTACCTTGTTTTATGGAAAAGTGGAAATTAAGCCCTTACTCTTTTTTTTATACAGTACAGCTGTACTTTAAATTTGTTAAATAAATACCGTTTTGTCATTTTATTTTTCCATGATAATTTCGGGCCCCTTGTATGGAATCGTCCTGCATGCAAGTCAACGTTTTGAGGCTTTGCACATGCTGTCCCTTAAAGAAAACCAAATATCTTTCTCTGCTTAATTTTGATCCAATTTACGGTACATTTCATCGACACAATCGCAACAGAGTCTTGGCCAATTCTCTGCATCAAGAAAACCAAAAATAGGTACTTTAGATATTTTCAAGAAACAAGCACACGGATGTAGAAGATTAGCAAAATTATCTCTGTCACTATGCAAACGCTCAAATTTTATTTTTTTTGGGGGGGGGGGGGGACAGATAATGAATGTTTTGGGTCACAAAGTTTGAACTGATGCAATTTCTTTTTGTTCCAGTGCTTTATTTATAAAACATTTTGTATAAGAATATACAATCAGTTCTGGTGCATTGTACAATTTTAAAACCAACAAAACAGATGGGCTTTAATGAGGCAATTATAGCAGGAAGTCCCACAGAGACTGATTTATACAAAATAAAAATACGTTTTCCATGAAATTATTTTAAAAAGATAAAATGGTAGGACGACGAATGTTGAAACCACTTTGCCCCCCTGATGAATGCCAACATTGTCCTGACAAAGACTCTGACATGACCTTTGGACTTAATCTGTGTACTTGTACTTCACAAAAAAAAATCTCTTAAGAACATCAATAAATACAATGAAATATTAACATTCCACTCTTTAGCTGTTTTTACTCATAGACGTGCACCCTTTTTAAATGCCATTTGGCTTCATTTCAGCGGCACCTTGAAATGTTCATTCTGTACTTTCGGTAGTGATGCGGCAACATCGCCACACCATTTAAATACAATATTACAGTATGATAATATTTTGTGTTTGGGTGTATTTTAAATGTGCATACCTAAAATGTATTAGCGAATGGGCCTTTATTGGACATTCAACATTATGTATTTTTAAACTATTGTTCTATACAGGTTTGTTCCACACGTCTTTCATTATAACTAGTGATGGACAAATGAAGCTTCACGAATCACCGTTAGCATTGTTTTTTGTCACTGACTGGCTGAGAAAAATTGTGCTACTGGTATAGTGCAGAGAGTGCTGTCCATTTGAACTTGGTTTAGAGAGCTACATGCCAGAAGCTTAACTGATTTCTTCCCACTTAGGCATAATGTGAAATGAATTCTAAATGCTACTAGAAGACTTAAGTTAAAAAAAAAAAACATTGTTGAGGTGGGGCAACCTGTATGTTAAGTTTGAAACCTCTCAACTGTTCATTTGTGGACAACGTTATAAACCTCAACACTTTTTCCCAGCTTTGGTCAGTACATTTGCTTGATGAAAACTCACAAAGAACATTTAAATAAGAGTGAAAAGTCAGTCCCACCGGATATTTTGCAGTGGACGTTTTCCAAAAAGGGCAGCTGCGATTGAAGGTGGTCCACGGTGGTTCCTGAGATCTTGTTGCACTTGGACACGTCAAGTGTTTTCAGTCGCTGACAGTGCTGAGCCAGCAGGAGCAAAGATCTGGAAATATTCATAAGTCAGACACGATGACACCACAACAACAACTTACGCTCTTGTGCAACAGAACCGATTTCACGTGATGCGATATTTTGAAGTAACCAATGACTGGGGATTTCCTGTTTTAAATAACAGGGCAGAGCACTGACTTACTGATCTGTGATGTGATTGCAAGCCGAGAGGGAGAGATGCTGCAACCTGTGGAGGAACGGCGCGGCCTCCGCCACGCCGCGGTCACTGATGTGCGCACAGCGGCTGAGCTCCAGGCTGGTGAGGGCCCGGCAGTGGCGGGCCACAGCCAACAAACTGGCATCGGTGATTTCGGGCAGCGAGGACAAAGAGAGACACTGGAGGTCTGCGAAGCGCACCACCTACGCATGGAAGATGCAAACAATGACATCATCTTTTGAGTCCAGGCTCTCCCTCACAATTTGACTCACACTTTGACTGCCTATCAATCTTATGATTTTTCTTTTCAGGTGCAAAAGCAAGGAATCTAGAAAACCTGCGTGATGCTGCTGTCGGTGAGTTTGCAGCAGGCGGACAAGTTGAGTTCACGCAGCCTGCGGAGCGCTAACAGCGACGCCCCCGCCTGCAGTTTGAACTGCTTCAAGTCGTCCGGCGTCACCAGCTTGGGTCGCTCCTCGAAGTGCAAACGCGGAGGCTTGAAGAAGCCCATGTTGCCGAAGGTGCGTGTGAACCTGGGGCCCTTGTCTTCCTGTCGAGGGGGAGTGCGAACATATGACTTAATTCTGATACTGTTGCGTAACAGTGGGGCTAATTTCAATTACGGCCCCCCTCTGCCACCTCCAATTTGGGCTGAATAATCAATTCATCCATTTTCAAATCCGTTTATCCCCACAAGGGTCGCGGGCATGCTGGAGCCCATCCCAGCCGTCTCTGGGCAGTAGGCGAGGTCCACCCTAAACTGGTTGCCCACCAATCGCAGGGCACACATTGACATACAACCATCCGCGCTCACACTCACACCAAGGGATAATTTAGAGCAGGGGTGTCAAACGTACGGCCCGCGGGCCGGAACCGGCCCCCCCAAAGAGGTTCAATCTGGCCCGCAGGATAATTTAAAAGTGAAAAATGCATTAAAGACACAGAATTAATATTTTAAATAAAATGCAATTCATGGATTATCCGCTAGGGGCAGACCGTTTTGATCAGAGTAGAAGACAACATTGTTTTGATCAGAGAAGAAAACAGCAGTCTCAAACTGTCCCTGAGACAGACCCAAGACAGCAGACGGTATCAATGCGCCAATGCTTCTTTATACCAAAAGAAAAGGAAAGACATGATATTTTGGTTATTTATCGCAGAGTATGATATAATGTTAATGGTCCGGCCCAGTTGACATCTACAGAGTCTATTTGTGGCCCACAATGTGAAATGAGTTTGACACCCCTGATTTAGAGTGTTCCATTAACCTGCCGTGCATGTTTTTGGAATGTGGGAGGAAATCCAAGTACCCGGAGAAAACCCATGCAAACTCCACACAGGAAGGAACTGGAATCAAACCCTCCACTGTGAGGCCGACACGCTAACCAGTCGACTGCCGACCTGAATAATGTTGAGAAATAATCAAACGGAGATTTTTTTTTCCCCCCTTAACAATCCCATTTAAGACATGATTATTTTTTCAAGGTGCTCCACCAAATATTTTTGGAACAAACAAGCGTTGAATTTAATCTGTACCACAATCGACAATATCAGATGTCTAAGTATTTGTGTTATAACTTATGCTTACTCTAAAATAAAGGCAAATGAACTGCGAGGCGTGGCGTGAATGAAGTCAGGAAACGTATGACCATAATAATGCAAACCAATCTTGCTTTATCATGTCATCACGTCGACTTTTCACGTTTGATGAAACAATATGTGCACGTGATAGCAGCAACGACAGCACTCTCCGTCTGCAACACTCACCTTCTCCTCGCCCAGCACGCACGTGCTCGTCTCCACCATCCCCAGCAGACCCCAATCCGTCACCTCTTTACACCAGCCGAGTCGCAGGACCACCAGGCCCTGCAGGTAGGTCGCAATGGCGCGCACCGACAGGTCGGTCACGTTGACGCACGAGGTCAGGTCCAGTTCACGTAGACTGCTGCCTAGAACCTGCGTCAGGGAGAATATGGCCTCATCCTGAGGAGAGCCAAAGGGAGACTGTTATATTGTCCGTCTATTTTCTAAACTGCGTCCTCATTAAGACCACGACGGACGGCGGACAGGACTGACCCGCATGTAAGTACAGCTCCGGAGATTGAGCTTGTCCAACTGCGCTCGCTCAGCATGGCGTCGCGACAAACCTTTCGCCATCTCTGCCCCGCCGACGTGAAGACACTCGGATAGATCCAGACTCCGCAGGGATGGGACTGACACCAGGTCGGCTAGCCCTGCACACCAGATGACGACTACCATCACTTAACTTCAACAGCGGGCACATGTTCAAAAGTCCACATGCTACTGGGAAAATGCAAAGTCTACGAGGACACCACGAGGAACCGTTTACACACTTTACTGCGGTTACCGTTTGGCTTCTATGCCAGATGTACTTTTCCTGAATGCAGTCTAAATATAGAGAAAGTCACAAAAGTGAACCGCAATGGCACATCATGTTTTGTTCGCAAAATTTAGTCAGACATTCTTGATTTTTCTTCTTTGTCTTGCCCCATCCAGATATATGAAGAACTCGGGAATTATTGTCACAAGCACGACACAGCCACTTCTTGATGGAGATTCCTGCAGGTCATTGAACAACTATTCCAGATTGTCCGAATTACCGTATTGGCCCGAATATAAGATGGTGTTTTTTGCATTGAAATAAGACTGAAAAAGTGTGGGTCGTCTTATATTCGGGGTCTAGACATTATACCCATTGACGACGCTAGAGGGCTCTGCTGTTAGGCTTCTGCTGCGCCAATTTACAAGGAACGCAGTGTGATAGCGGCAGGTGTGCACTGACTACTCTGAGTTTAAATGTGATAGGTCAATTCTGTACTTGGACAGGTCACTAATTATAAATTATAAAGCGTAAGAACACTTTAGAGGGGAAGAAGAAGAAATGATTCCAATCGCAGCAAACCCTTACAAAATCAAGGGTTTTCACGTCCACTATACGAACAACCGAGTCTTAAAAATGAAAATATCCCGTGCCGGCCTCCTCTGACGAACAGGATACCTGTTTCAGTGATCTTCCAGTCACGTGACAAAGAGAGGTGCGTAAGGGAGCTCAGGCCTCGCGCTACAGCCACCACGGCCCTGCTGGTCAACTCGGTGCAGCCGCTGATGTCCAGTTTCTGGAGGCCCGGCTGGTGCTTCACCAGAACCTCCACCGAGTAGTCCGTCAGCTCTTTGCAACTTTGCAGACACAGCTCCTCCAAGGCCAAACCTTGAACCTGTAACACACGTCATATGACCCATGGGTGGGACAACCTTTGCGCTTAAGTGAAGATTGCACATGATTAGTGCATATATTACGGTATGTTCTGTTTCGTAACCTGGGCAATAGTGCGAAGGGATTCGGGAGTGATGGAGGTTCTGCTGAGATCCAGAGCAACAAGGGTGGCGCTCTGCTCCGTGAGCAACTTCCGCAGGTTCCTCAGTGAGAGTAGCGCAGAGGAAACCTTGACAGTTCCCACCGGGCAGCCACTGTAGGGGTCAAACTCAAAAGCAATGTGGCAGCCAGCCAGCGCGAGGCGGCGGAGGCGAGGTGTGCAGCCCGTCAGGCGGTTGAAGGTGAGGTCGGAGAGGTAGCGCAGGTCGGACAGGTCCAGTTCCTCAAGGCCAGAGAGAGCTGATTTAACCTGGATCACCGTGGAAAACATTGGGGAGTTTGAACAGGAAAACAAAATGGTGGAACGACTACTAACTTAAGCAGTAGTCGTTCCACCATTTTCCTATTCACAGATGTGCTTATTCCAAATCCTTACATAACCCGCAGACCCCCCCCCCCCACCCCCCAAAAAAGAAAAACAATAATGTATATTCATTCATTTTACGATCTGCTTATCCTCACAAGGGTTGTGGGGTGTGCTGGAGCCTATGCCAGCTGTCTTCAGGCAGTTGGCGGGGGACACCCTGAACCAGTTGCCAGCCAATCGCAGGGCACACAAAGACAAACAACCATTCACAATCACACCTAGGGACAATTTAGAGTGTTCAATCAGCCTGCCATGCATGTTTTAGGAATGTGGGAGGAAACCTGGCGGACCCGTAGAAAGCCCACACAGGCCCGGGGAGAACATGCAAACTGCACACAGGGAGGCCGCAGCTGGAATTAAACCCGGTACCTCTGCACTGTGAGGTTGCCGCGCTAACCACTGGACTACTGGGCCGCCCACAATAATATACAGTAATCCCTCGTTTATCGCGGGGGTTACGTTCCAGAAAGAGCCAGTGATAAGTAAAGTCCGTGAAGTCGTGAACGTTATTTTTTTAGTTATTACACAATACTTAACTAAATACACAATGAAATCAAAGACCAAAACCTGTTTTCAGGCCCAATTACAACAAAAACAGACGTTTTCAACAAATAACTATAATAGTTTTTGGAAATAATGTACTGTCGACACGCGGCGCCGCCGACGCGTTCTAATTTAAAGGGTTAAAAGCATTAAAAAAACTGCACGAAAAAAATCCGTGAAACAGCAAAGCCGCGCAAAGTGAACCGCGTTAGAGCAAGGGATCACTGCCTAGTAGTTTGTAAATAAAACTGTGGAGTGACTAAGTGTCATCAGTCAGCTTTCATGGAAGCCGACAGAAATCTGAGAATATTTACAGTTTCAAGGCTGAAATTGACAGGCAAATTGCTGTTCTGTGTTGAATATGATTATATACAAGATGGAAAATTCATTTCCAAGAGAATGTCTCTGAGTGATGTTGGATTTATTACCTGCTGTCTGTGTTCCTTCCTGGAGAGGAAGGCTCCAGACATGAAGAGGCTGTCCAGGCCTCTGAGGTCGAGCCTGCGGAGGGAAGTGAGGCGAGGGAGGAGAGCCAACAAGGAGGCTTCCGTGACACTGCTGCCCGGCAGCGCTAAGCTGTCCAACTTGGAGCCGACACTTAGGCCCACCTGATGGCGGAGAGGCGAGGGGACACGTGAGAGACTGAAGTCACACTGGGACACATACGGGAAGTGACATTTCCAAAGGTATGTAGCTCTTTGTGTTTGGTGGGGTTGAGGTCGGGGTTCAAAACAGGTTCTTCCTGATCATACGTTATCCTGGCATTCATCTGTGGACCTTGTTTTATACACTGGGAACATGTAAGGGGCTTTTACACAAAGTTGGAAGCATAAAATAGTTCAAAACGTCATACGTGGATATTAAATGGGAATTCCGGGGTCAACCCCAAAACATGAATAGTTGATTAATAGATGGATTGTATGTTCATGCTTGTGTTAATACAGGTGGCATGTAGTTAATATTGAAGTACCTCTTCCTGCTAAATGACCATGAAAAGTCTTTGATAAACAGAGCAGCTTTAACATCTCTCAACTATTGTGCCGACAAGATCCATGTAAAGTTAGGCATACAATGGTGCCGTAACTTACAAACTGAATTTGTTGTCTGAACACAATTCGCTCGTTTGTCAGATTTTCCACAAAACAGTAAAGTGATTAGTCTGTTTTAGCTCCCTAAAAATCAACAACCTTTTTTTAGGCGTTTAATGAAGAAAAATGAACACCACAACAAAAACATGATAAAAAATATTAAAAGAAAATGGAACGAAATAAACCTTTTGTCATGTGGCAAGGTTTAGTTCTATTTTGATTCTTCTATTCAAGGCTTGAATAAAGTTATACAGTCAAACCTCGGTTTTCGACCAAAAATTTTGAGTTTTTTATGCCTCGGATGACAAACAACTTTCGGTTCTCGAACAAACTGAGCGCACTTGAATGCATTATTAGACTCCTCTCGCCTTCCTTACACGAGGAAGTGACTTTTCCTCGGGTAGACAAGGAAATGTGTTGCTTTCCATTGTGAGCAGACGTGTTCAATAAACATTTTTATTTAAAAAAAGAGCGTGGTTTCGGTTTTCGAACAGCCTTCTGGAACGGATTATGGACGAAAACCGAGGTTTGACTGTATTTAAGGTTTTCTGATGACAATCACCCCTCTGCAAACCACCACCCGTCTGACCTCCAGTAGCAGAGATCTGGACAAGCTGAAGCCATCCAGCTGTCTGATGATCAAGCTGCAGCGAGACCTTCGTCCCAGATTCCTGACCAGCTCCAAGGATGAGGCTGAAGCCGGAAAGCAAAATATGACATTTTTCTACAGGCAAAAAAAGAGACAGACAAAAGGTTTGCTTTGCACGTGCATGGCCTTCACTTGACAAATTGAATGCTATTGTAGATTTGTGGACTTCGGTAAAAGTGATGTGGCAAAAATGACCTGAAAACACAAGTCCTGGCTGGCAATGTACCAGCTGCGGCAGACCAGAGATGCTTCCTTTCTGTCTGAAGTCTGGAGGAAACTCAGGATGTAGACTACAATCTAGAAAGAAAGACAAGGACATGACATATGTAATGTTAAATGATGGTCTAAGCATAATCAATGACTGTTATCTGGATTATGAGAGCCATAGTGGGGAAAAAAAATATCATAGAGAAGTTGCGTTATTCTACAAGAATGAAATCAAAGGGGTATAATAATTAGGCACACCTGAATTTGAGGCTCTATCTGGAATTTATATAGGAGAAAAAGGGAGCATCCAAACTGTTGCAATTTTGGGGGATTTTTTTTGGGGTGTGGGGGGTACAAAACTATCCCAACATGACACCTGACACCTTTTATATTGCTTGTGGAGCAGTGGTTTAAACTAAGGAAAATATTTAATCTTTTTTTGGGGGGGGCATCAGTGTTTCAGGCGGTGTATTAAATTAATTGTGTTAAACCCAGCTCTATTTCCGGTATGCAAAATGCTCAAGTTGCACACATTACAAGTGCTGTTGCATTGTTTCCACTTTCCACATGAAAATATTTTCAATATTAGAGCTAGCTTCACATTAGCACCCCATGGCAACTACAATGTACAGTGTCATTTTTAAAAGACTAAAAAGCTACTAATAACATTGCTGAACAAAAAGCTGCATTTAGACGTTAAATTATTATAAAAATGCAGAATCTACTTGTAAGTTTACAAGAATGGAACTCTAATTTATGAGAAAAAACTATTAAGAACGTGAAAATATTTATATGATGAGACTCAAGTTATGTTACCTAAGTACACATGCCAGGTGGTTATCTTGTGCTGACCTAGGAGTGTGGCGTTCGGTTCATGTCGGAATTTTTAAACGTATTGTTACAATGACGTCGTTTCTGACTGTACAGTAATTATTTTCAGACTACGTAGTCTGGACAAATTAATTTCGGTCAACAAGCTACAATGTAATGTTAAATGAAGATGTCTGACCTCCAGAGGTAGCTCGGGTGCTTCCAGCGAGTCCTCCTCATTGCAACCTTCCATCTCGCAGTTTGCTCTCAGTCAGACGTCAAGCATTCAAGACGGAAGCGCGGTGGATGAGGCCCTCAAATGCATCACGGCGGAGCTAACATAACTGCTTCCTAGCTAACTAGCCTAAACGATGAATCTTGGCTGCTGGCAAGCACGCTCGTCTGCACGAGAATTAATTGCCTACCCAGAGTCGTGGCAATGGCAAGCTTTGTAATGCCAGGTTAAAGTAAAAATAAATTACTAGCTGTTCCGCGCAGTTGCCGCTGACACCAGCTCGTTATTGTGTCGGTCAGAAGGAGGATCAGCTGAGTGTACACGGTGACGTCACGGGGTCGGGAACACGTGCCAGTGATAATTTTAAAAATCGGGTTTTATAATAGAAAAATAAGCCGTTTAAATAAACTTTTATGCCCGTAACATGTTGTCCCATAACCTATTTCTATCTCTGTCTAATTAAAAAAAAATCCGGTTTGCAAATTTTAATCGGTAATCAGATTTTGAGAATACGCGTCTGTATTATATTGCTCTGGTTCCTTGTTTCATCTCTCTTGGAAAAGATTACATTTTGTTTCAAGGATACGTAAACCACAATTTTATTTTTAGCTATTAGCTACAAACACGCAGACGCACACACACACGCACATGAATAGATAGACACACACACACACACGCACACACACACACACACACACACGCACACACACACACACGCACACACGTACCCACACACACACACACACACACACACAACACACACATCGCACACACATAGCGAACAACCATCCACGCTCACACTCACACCTAGGGACACAATGAGCCTGCCATGCGTGGGAGGAAACCGGAGCACCCGAGAAAACCCACGCAAGCCCGGGGAGAACATGCAAACTCCACACGCGCATCGAATACACACGACGTGCTAACCACTGGACTACCGGGCCGCCCTACACACGTACCCACGCTTAACAATTAAACAAGTGGTGTATCTGCTCTTTTTCCCCACTTAACCCTGGAGAACCCACAGGGTCAAATTTGGCCCCTATAAATTCTGCTATCAAATGCTACCCTTAAATCCCAAAGGGTCAAATTTGGCCCAAACTGTAAATTAGGATTAAAGCATTACGTTTTTGAAAAAACATACATTTTGAATATATAGCAGTCATTTAATGTATAATTCATAATTTTCCAAAGAAGAAAAGGGTTCTTGGGTTTTCCAGGGTTTAAACCCGTTGTGCACCAATGTTTAAAAAATCCCGCAATTGCCTGTAGTGATTCTGAGACGGTTTTTAATTTTTAGCCTTTACAACCAAGTGAAATGTGTGTAGTGTAGCCATCAGTGGTAGTGCCAACTTTTTGTGATGCGAAAAGTCGAAAAGTTCAGTAATAATAATAATAATACATTTCATTTATAAGCGCCTTTCAAAACAGTGAAGTCAACTTGAGCTTAATGTGGTGAGGTGATTTTGAGGATGTACTCTGATGCGTTTCGGGGAAAAAAATGAATGCTCAATTCATGGGCCACCTTAAAAGACAGTGTTGTAGTTTGATTTCTCTCTGTTAGTTGGATTTGAAAGAAACAAAGAATGTAGAATGTTTTTGGAGGTATTTCCTGCTTGCTGTGATTACAATCACCTCTAGTGACCCCCACCACTTTTAGGGGCCCCCTCCATAGGACTTGTTTTACATCAAAAGAACAACTGTTATCTCAAGTATCTGTGTTGCTGCTATTGAGGGACTGCGCCTTACTATGAGTACGATTGATCCCGGTCTCTTTCGTGGGCATCTGTTCGCTCACCTGGAGCAATGTATGTAGTGTTAGATTGTATCTTCTTCCCCCTTGGTTGATTAACGGCTCCCAAGTGTCTCCTGTTGTCCCCCGACCCTTGGGAAGACCTTTTGTCTCAGGATGTATGCACAGCGGGGGTCTGCAACTTGCTATCACACCAAATGGTGGGTAGTGGTGTTCTGGTCACACCTCACCGCTCCCAACCTCCTCCAGCCACACCGGGTCAGATGACATGTTACTTTCTTTGTTTCCGGGATTTGCATGAGAGGCGTACCTCCCCACCTCTCATTATCATATTGTGTCTATATAATCTCATGAACGTGTTTGTCCTGGGCTTCCTGATTCAAATCTGGACCCCTCAGGAGCCCGAATCGATTCGTAAACTGCAGTAAACTAAATTAAAAGCTTCGAAGATGACTGTTCATTGCCTCCAGCCTTTATTTGGATTATCAACATTCTCCTCGTCCGAAAGACAACGAACACGCGGGGGAGAGAAGGCCGCTCGTCCCCCAACAACAGTCAAACCAATGAAACCACACTGCGAACCACACAAACAGGCTACACTGTATACTCTGCACAATTTAGTTACTGGAAACTGTATTTCCCCCAATACCCGGAATGCTGTCACCACAAGCACACAAAGGAAATGGAAAACTTGCATCAACCTGGCCTAATTAACACAATTGAAGTGGTTCCGAAAATGGATGGATTAAATAAATAGATATTTTTAAAAAAGGGGAAGTAAATTAAAACAATTGTTGCTTGAAGTTTAATTCACATGACAGTTGTTGGAATGACTGCAGAAGGACAATTGACAGACATCATTATGATACATACACAACATATGAATGATAATAATATGATGATGATGATGAACAGTTCATGCAGCCTACATAAACATACTTAAACAGACATGCACACAAACACAAACCCCAATGAGAAACAGTCTACTTGGATTGTAAATTGCGTTTTAAACTGATTTGTGGCTGTATTAATTATTAAACCATTAATAGAATTAATTTTCACACTATGCATCCATTAACAAGTTGATATCAGACATTCAAAAAAACAGTCATTAAGACATTGTTTTACTAATGAAACAAATCAATAGTACGACTATCTCACAGCCTGTTTTTTTAATGGTAAAAGTATGTTCGTATACAGTACACACATCCTGACACTTGTTTTTGTATATCATTTACGTAAATCAAAAATCAGCAGTGTACGCTATTGACATCAACACAAAATGAAAGTAAGGCAAACTTGAAAAAAAAGGAAAACATTTTCAACAACAGCAAAAACAAATACCATATTGGAGGGTGTGTAAAGACATTTGGTTTTGTTCATGGATTGAGCAAACAATGATTCAGCTCAGTGAATTGGACTCAAGGCAGATTTAAAGCAAAGTCGTCAAAGTATTGTGAGTCATCTGCAACACAAGCTTCACATCAATATGCTTTATTGCAGTGATTCCCAACCTTAAATTGAGCTAAGGCACATATTTTAAGTAAAAAAAAAATTGCACGGTACACCAATAAACAGAATTGTCACAAAAAAGATGATACATATGTTAATTTCATACTTTTTGCCATCGAATAGATCATTTATTTGTTCTTTCTGTCCCTATAAATTGCTGGAATGTATAGAGGGACAAAGTTACATTATTTGTTATGAATAAATCATTTTCTCACCGATTAAGTGAAATTTGATAAGTTGCCGCGACACACTGTTAGAGCTCTCACGGCACACTAACGTGCCCCAGCACACTGGTTGGGAATCACTGCTATATTGTAAATAGGATATGACACACTTTATTTTCATTCCTGCTGTCAGCCCTTAATCTTCCCCCCTTCAGCTTGCCATCTGCTGTGAATCATAAAGCCTTCAAAGTTGACCTTTGGTTGCACCGGCATGTCATTTGCATCTTCCCATACATTGACGTGACCAACAGTTCTTATTTCTGTCACACGTTCTGCCCACCCTCCTCCTCCTCCTCCTCACTCATACCCTCCTGCCTGTGATCCATCGACAGCGCATCCTCCATAAGGGTGAGCGACGACAAGTCCGAGTTGTCATTGAAGCAGGCGAAAGTGGAGAGAAATGTGGTGGAACTGGCGGGAGTGCCTGAGGGCGTGGAGACAAGGGATGGAAGCGGAGACGAGATGGATGCCTGGAAGAGAGCAGAGAAAGCTTCTCAAATACTCGACCTCCACTCGTGTGTTAACACTTGAATAAATACATTATGGGCCCTATTTTCATTCCCAGCGTCAGTATAGTGCAAAGCGTGCTTGACATTGCGAAAACACAAATTGACTGACTGAGGTTCGTGCATGACATTGACAGTTAAACTGCAAGATCTCCCCTTGCAGATGATGTAGGTGGTCGCACATGTGACATGGGCAACTGGAGACCGCCTTGTATCCAAGACTGTGCATTTGTATGTGAAGCTGCCACCCTAACAAAATGCCTTGCCCCCCCCCCCCCATTGGCAGTGAATCTAACAAACCTAAATTCTAAATGGTATTATAAATGTTTCTTATATTTTCTCCATCCGTGTGTATGATAAATGTGTATATAATTTAATTCCACTCCGAGCCCCCTCTCATTTCAAGAGATGTTTGTGTCCTATAGTGCTACCAATTAAGGGGAGTGGCGGGGTTGGAGTAAAGCGTATTTTAACTTGACCATCCATGGCGGACCACAAATAGTCAAGAAAGCTATATTATATTTGTGTTACTTCTATCATATGTTTAATATGTTCACATGGTTTGTCTACTGTGACAACTTTATGTGAAATTGGAGTATTTTTCGATAATTGTTTATTGAGGCCCCAACGGGAGCTAGCATACAAGGCTTTGTGCTTGGCAATGTTAAACTCACTCTCACCATCATTTCCAGACATGTGATCAGTGGTGCGTTGACGGATTCACAAATTCAAGAATTCCAAAGCAACAGAACGTGACATGTTTGCAACAATTCCACCACCCCACGGCAACACCTAACACAGGGGTCGGCAACCCAAAATGTTGAAAGAGCCATATAGGACAAAAAAACCCCCAAAACAAATATGTCTGGAGCCGCAAAAAAATAAAAGCCTTCTATAAAACTTACAATGAAGGAAACACATGCTCTATGTATGTAGACATCTATGTTGTTTGTTATTCATTCCTTTGTTGTGTGTTCACAAACGCACCCATAGAATTTATTTTGTAATTTCCTCGCTTGATTTTTTGTTTTGGTGCCTTATTTTCGCTTTTCTTAGTATTAGTGAAGTGATCATGAATTTCAGTTTTTCTGAGGCTGTCTTTGAACGCCTCTCGAGTCGAACGAGAAGAGAGAAGGCACGGAGTCGGACGCAGATGCGTTTGTGTTTGTCAAGACTGTTAAAAGCATAAATAAAGTGTATGTTTTAAAAAACCAACACCACAGCTCTCCTTTTTCGGAGCTGCAACATGTATCTCTATCTATTTGAGCTATATTAGCCTACTATCAAAATCTTTTTCCATTTTCAAACATTTTTTATAAAGCTCCAGGGAGCCACTAGATGTCGCTAAAGAGCCGCATGCGGCTCTGGAGCCGCGTGTTGCCGACCCCCGACCTAACAATAAAACATCCATAACCCAGTTCATTACAATATACTGCATCGTTAGAGAGCAATAAAACAACAGAGTGCTTTTAAATTATACATGCTATTGTAACTAAGCGTCTTGGATAAATAAAGGTTGCATAAACAATCAAATAGAACCAATACAAGTTTTTATTTTTGTTTTCTTTAGCACCATTCTTTTTTTTTTTCCTTTCTAATTTTACGTCAGTGTCTTCTGCATTAAAAAATGCTTGATACGGTATGTGTGTTGACCTGCAGCGAGACGCTAGACTTGCTGGTCTTCTCTTTGACTTGAGCCATGGCTCCTTTGATTCCGGCGGATTTCTCTGTCATCTCTAGGGCCGCTCTCAGCAACTTGGGAGTCTCGGGCCTGGCAGTGGTGGCTTGGACCTGGGCAGGCTGCTTGGCTTCTTCTTTGGGCTCAGGTTTCTTCCCTTTGGTGAGCATCTTCCTGTGAGGAAAGAATGAGAAGGGACCTTGCAAGAAGCTATTTTCTGTTCTTTGGGGACCAACTCCCTATTGTAGCCATTGTAACTTCCTTTCAGTTTAAAGTGCAGATGTCGCACTATTTTTTCCCACCTTTTGGTGGTGAGAAGAGCCATCTTTTGCGTACCTGGCTTTCTTCCGCAGCAGTTTCTTGGATTCAGGATAGTGAACCAAAATCTCATTCAGGTCTTTCTTGTCCAGGATGAAGAGATTAGCAAAACCATGAGCGATCACGTTGGCGGTGCGTCTGTTGCCCCCGCCCACTGTGAGCAAACTGCCAATCAAAGTGAGGCAGAAGGAATAAATAGACACTTGGGTCTTTTCAAGCACATTTAAAACATCTTTACCTAATTTCGCCAAAGACGGAGCCGGCACTGAGCGTGACAAAAACTGTCTTCCCATCTGGTCCTCCAACCACCTGCACCTCCCCTGCCTTGATGATGTACATCTCCCGACCGACCTCGCCCTGAGGAAAATTAAAATGATGAGGAGTATAAAGTGACAGTTGGAGCGTCAAACAGGATGACCTGAGAGATAAGTTATAACCTGGACTGATCTCTTGCCAATCCACAGGACTGACACATAGAGACAGACAACAATTCACAATTGACGCTTTTAGTAGGACATCGCACTGGGAGAACATGCAAACTCCACACAGGAAGATCGAACCCACAACCTCTGCACTGTGAGGTCGACGCGCTAACCACTGGACCACCAGGCCGCCGACATTATCTATTAATATTCAAATTATTAAACAATATATAATTTCTTGAAGGTGTGTGTGTGTGGGGGTGGGGGGTTGTTTCGTTTTGTTTTTCCAGTTTTTGGTAACCTCTGTAAAACGCACCTTTTTGCAGACATAATCTCCTGGCAGGTAAACAACTGAGCGCAGGCTCTTTAACATGTCAAAGATCATCTGTTGATCACAGCCCTGTCAAAAAGAAGAACAATCACATTCAACTGGAGCTTAGGTTGGTCTGTTGTGTTGTATTGATTTTTTTTGGTGAAGACATCATGCGATCATCAATATAATAAAACTGAAAGGCTTCTACCTGAAAGAGAGGGACCTTGCTGACGATGGAGTAATTGACATCTATGGCGATGTCCAGACGCATTTTATCTGGCAACTGAGTCAGCAGCTCCTGCTCGTCTGGATGGTGGACAGTGTTGGGACAATTATTATATGTTGTTACATACCCAATATGCATCAATGGTGCCACATAATTAGGTGTACCTACATTATCTAAAGAGAATTTAAATTCTGCCTTTACAAATGTCATAATGTTCAGTTTTGAATGGCACCGTCAGAAAGGTATTCATTTATCGAAATGTTCATTATTGTTGTGTAGCGGTGTTGAACTACACTACATCATACTGATAGCTGTTTGTAATATTTTGGCTTCATCATGAGCCTACAGGAGAGGGTCAAAATATTAGACATATTTCTGAGTATCATGTCTTTCTTGCGGCTCTCTCTAGTACAAGTAATGCGACAGCTAACGTGGTAAAAAGGGAGCTTTAATAGAGGCAGACATTGGTGAAAAGTTCAAGCTTTAACGTGTCGCTGTTAACTTTTATGTTACTCGAAGGTCTCATGTCCTTACCCAGCATGCCTTGTGATTGCCAGGTGTAATTGTACCAGGTTTTGACTCTGTTCTGGACATCTTTGGGGATGCGATATGAGGACATGTATTTAATGGTGTTGTCCATACAGGTACGGTAGTATGTCTGACTAGCTGTGGCCGCACCAACTACGTCACGCATCTGAGAAAAAAAAAATGCACTCATTATACAACTGCGTAACAACTTTGTGATTTTCTTTCTCAAACCTACCTGCCCAATCATGATAGAAAAGACAAAGACTCCCACAAAGTAGTTGATAAGCTGAAAGACGATCTCAAACAGCGTTGTGGGATCTGGCAACCCCCCGATGGTGATGAGGGTCTTTACCGCAAAGTAGTAACAACGAATGTAACTGTGGCGAGAAGACATTGACAAGACGCAGGGTTGCATGAACATTAACATAACTTAATGTACTAAATCTTTCATGCCTGAATCAGAAACATTCTAACATCTGTTTCACCAACCTGTTGCCTTTGCCGTCGTACACCCACTGAGTGGAGCCCAGTCCTTTGTAGGCGGAGCCCCAGTAGTAGAGGCAGGCGTTGCAGTGGAGACAGTAGAGAAGATACGTGGTGGTCCGGATCACCCTAAAAAATAAATAAATAAATAACTTTTAAAAACAGATCAGAAACTATCACACTGATATTTATGAGGACACCAAAGGTGAGGATAAAGAACTGTTGTGGGACAAAATATTGAAATTGAGTTGTGTTGTTGTGTCATTGCAGTGGCAGTGATTCCCAATCACTGTACACTTTATTGGTCCGAAAATTATAAATTATGTCCTACAAATAATTTATATTTGTTAATTTATGTATGCCAATGATGTACGCTGACAGTCGGAACAATCAAAGGCTCTTCTACGGCAAAATACATGGCAGAAGGCACAGTGCATATTTGTGCAGAGAGTGTATCTATTTTTCTGTGGTGGTTAAGTATTGATGCAACATCCTCCGCTACCAATATTATCCAACTTCCAGACACTCAATTTACAACATTTCTTTCATTCATTTGTAATCCTTAATGTGCAAGAAGAATGGTTCCAAAAGTTCCCATTGATATTTCGCAGAATTGCGGTACATATTGTGACGATATCTGTACGAGTGGCAAAGTTGCTGTTATAATATACAGTGGTGAGTTACTTTTTGTGGGGGATTTTTTTTCTTATGTACAACTGATGAAACATTTCTGGAGGGGTATGTAGTGCTCAAGAGAAGAACAGGACTAACCGTTAAGATCAAGACAGCTCACCTGTAGACGTAGGCTTTGGTCAAGATGGCCTCTAAACGCTCATTGAATTCAAAGAAAGAGTTGATCTAGCGAACGTTGACGGAAAACACTATTATTTTCAGTGCTGATGATGTACATAAGATTTTTTTTTTTTTTTAAATGAAAATGCTTACCTTGAGTAACCGGGGCAGGCGTAGAAGAGGATTGATGCCAGTTTTGAAATAGAAGAGCTCCAGCGGAACAAGGCTGGCCACATCAAACTGAAACACACATACAGTAAGGGCTGACTGCTGGGTTGTTTCTCAATTAGGATTGATAACATCACATTTCAAAATTGGAAACAAGATGTAAAAATGTGAAGCTAAGAATATCAATCCATGTATCCATTCTCAAAACAGTTTATCATGTTTGAGGAGTCGGGAAGCTGGAATCTATCACAGCTCGCTACTGGACGGGTCCGCAATCAATGAGAAGGGCACATATAGAACAAACAACTGAAAACTGTGAAATACTGTTTGTTTTGACAATTTGTTCACCCCCCCCCAAAAAAATCCATTATTCCAAGTGCCAAAACATATAAAGTCTTACCTTGAAACGTTTGGTTTTCATGTAATTCTTTCTCATATCTTTTGTGTCACACTGTTAAGAAATGACAACATGTGCAATATAAAAAATATTCTCAATACATCCTAAAAAGCTGGCTAAGAGCATAAGACAAAAAAAAAAAAAGAATTATAGACATCAATTACGGAATATACCGGCACTCACAACTATGTCGCCTCCACGGACAAACTGCAGACGTGGCTGGAAGACGGTGATGTCCAGGATGTAAATAAGGTCACAAAGGTAGTCAGTCAGTAGCCAGTAGTAAATATTGTCTGGTGTCTGGTAGGGGAAAGCCCAACGTACTGGGATGAACCACACATTCCAGTTCCACGCCAGAGATACCAAAAACATCCACAGGACATACATTAAATCTGTGGGAAGAAACGCACATAGAGAGGATGCAGGAAAGGAGATTGAAACAATGATGACATGACAAAGAAGTAGCATCTTGTTTGCAATTTTCTCCATTGCTAAGCTAGAGCATGCTAATACTGCATTGAGGAGCATTGCTGATGGTGACAGAGGAGGGAAAGGGGGGCTTTCTCACTAGTGAAAGGGTCGATGCTGGCGGGGAAGCGGTAGCGCACAAAGGCTCGTGTCCGTTGAGGGGATTTCACCTGACGGTCGGATTGCTCTTCCTCTGCTTCACTGTTGGCGTTTCCTCCTGATGGACCAGGGAGATTCTCTGTATTTTCCCTGTCCACCGTCTGCATAGCAGGAGCAGGCTGCAGCACTTGGGCCTTTGGAGGAGCTGGTGGCAGGACACAGGTCATGGGGCAAGAGTGTTTGTGACATAAAAGCCTACTTTTTATGCAGTTACATTTGGAGTGTTATGACAATAATTTAGTAGATGAAACCCATCCATCCATTTATTTTTTTTCAGGTCGGAAGGGCAGCAACTTTGGCAGAGAAGCCCATATTTCCCTCTCCCAAATCACTTTGTCCAGCTATTCCGGCGTTATCCCAAGGCATTCGAAGGCCAGCCTGGAGATATACTCTCTCCAGCGTGTCTTAGGTCATCTCTGGGACTTCTTCCCGGTGGGATGTACCCTGAACACCTCACCAGTGAGGCATCCAGAAGACACCCTAAACCAGGGGTCGGCAACCCAAAATGTTGAAAGAGCCATATAGGACAAAAAAAACAAAAAACAAATATGTCTGGAGCCGCAAAAAAATACAAGCCTTCTATAAAACTTATAATGAAGGAAACACATGCTGTATGTAAGAGACTGGACTGTCTCAGAATTGTTTGTTATTCATTCCTTTGTTGTGTGTTCACAAACGCCCCCATAGAATTTATTTTGAGATTTCCTCGCTTGATTTTTTGTTTTGGTGCATTATTTTCGCTTTTCTTAGTGTCAGTGAAGTTATCATTAATGTCCGTTTTCTTTGAACGCCTCTCAAGTCGAACGAGAAGAGAGAAGGCACGGAGTCTGACGTAGACGTGTCCGTGTTTGTCGAGACTGTTAAAAGCATAAATAAAGTGTACGTTTTTAAAAAACAACACCACAGCTCTCCTTTTTCGGAGCTGCAACATGTATCTGTATCTATTTGAGCTATATTAGCCTACTACTGTATCAAAATCTTTTTCCATTTTCAAACATTTTTTTATAAAGCTCCAGGGAGCCACTAGATGTCGCTAAAGAGCCACATGCGGCTCTGGAGCCACGTGTTGCTGACCCCCGCCCTAACCAGATGCCCAAGCCATGTCATTTGGCTCCCCTTGACGCAGAGTCTGAGTCCCTCCCAGATGACAGCGCTTCTCACTCTCTCTCAAAGGGAGCAGCCTTGAGAACCCTGCCAAGGCCACCGTTCCACAGCCAGGCCGGAAACCACATTGCTTCTACCACATGCATGCATTCATGCATCCATACATCTGATACCTTGGAGGTCAAATCAGTGACAGATTAAAATGTCACTCACAGAGGATGATACTGTCGTCGTCAGAGCTGTCAGCGTCTATGAGTTTTTCTTTCGCCTTTTCCGTCCTCTCCTTAAACATGCGGACCAGTTCCTGAAGACGCTCATTGACCGCTGTGCTGGTCTGACTGGCGGATGATGATGGACGTTCTCGCAAGCTTCAAAAATAAGACGCATGTCATCATAAAGACGCCTCCTATTTGCCATCTGTGTGTTGCCGTATGGCACTCACGGGTCATCGGAGCTGTGAATGCTGGACTGGCTGGCCCAGGCTCGGACCGGGATGGTTGCTTCCTCATCATCATCCTCACTTTGAGATTGCAGCCTCCTACTAAGTAAGAATAGTTTGAGATAGTTTTGCCACTGTTTCATACGGTGTGATCGACACGGTAGGAAGCTGCAGAAAGTGGATGTAATATGACATGACAAATGGTTCCTGGAGGAGATAGATTACTCATTGAAGGTCTTACATCTTTGTCTAGATAGTCTTACAATTTCCTCCACTATTGATGTGCATGATTAGAGCAATATTTAACAAACAGTAATGGGAGTATGAAAAAACCCAGAGACAAAAATCAAAAGAAGTGAAAAGGATAGGTGGTTGACACATTGATGCTAATGCATCCGTTTATTGATTGTTGCCTCTTGATGCTAACCAACAGCAGCTAAAATCATATTGGTCACAATCACCACAAACAACAACAACAGCACAAGGAGCTTTCCAACTCCTGTTAACATCACAAAACATGATGACAAATTGTGTTCTGCAAAGAGCGTGTGCGTTGTTTGGATTTTAGGGTCTTATATTGTCCTTACTGTACTGTGTATATTATCAATGGTACTTCAAAGATACTGTACAGTGTACGCACACATATGGCACCTGCAGGACACAACAAAGACAGCATTGCAGGAGACGGGACAGCAGAGGGCAGAAGAGCCAACTTGAACACATTAGGAAACTGTGAACCACTTCATTCCAATCACAGCTGATCAAGTTAAGAAATGAAATTCCAAATTAAGTGATTATCATTGGATTGTGGACAGAAATGTTTCACTTGTGGACAAGCAAGCAGTGATGTATCCATATGAAACTATGTCTCACTGCAGGAATGCAGTGAAGCTATACAACTACAGTACATCTAGAGTTCACTGCAGGCCCCATTACAGTCATCAAACAGATGCTGAACAGAAAACGACTACAATTCAAACAATTCATGAGGCCGCCTTACTCTTTATCTCCTTTGCTGCGGATGCAAAATAGGGCGACATATTCATTGCAGTTATAAGAGATGGTTAATATCGGAAACAAAACGCTTGACAAATCTTGTTTTTATGCTGACATTTTTCAAATAGTTGCACTACGTAACTATTTTCAGGCGAAAAGGATAAAAATACACAAATACTTTCATGCATTCGAATAAAAATACTGTCACGATTGCATAAGTACAGTTTTTTTGTTTTGTTTTTAGCTCTCACCTCTGTCGACCTCCTTTTGGGGTCACGGGGACAGTGAGCGTTGTTAGCCTAGGGTCCTGCGGGGTGAGGAGTACCTCCACTTTTTCCCCCCAGACTTTCTCGCGGTGTGAGTCGACATCCTCAACATTGACTGCTGGACGGAGATTGAGGAGAGAACTATCTGTGGAAGTTTAGAGAGAAAAATGATATGGGAGGGTGTTAAAATAGAGCCATGAATTAGATCAGCACACATATACACACGAAGCGGATATGATGGGGCAGGGAGGATTTATGAAAGAACATGCTGCAAAGCTTGAGGACCTCTGAATTAGGCCAACTATAATTGTATTGTGATGGCTCATCTAATAAACTAATCAATCTGGATCATCTGGCTCAGCTCTGCCACCCTCAATAAATATAAAATGTGTCCTCTTGAACCAGTGTGAAGGAGCTAAAGCTAGCTCAAAACATTCTAAATATAGATATCCTGATATAGATACCGTATTGGCCCGAATACAAGACGGCCCTGATTATAAGACGACCCCCTCTTTTTCAAGATTCAAGTTTGAAAAAAGACTTTTTGAACACCAAATTCATTTTTATACAGAAAATAATTACAGTACATCTGAAGCAAATGATTATAACAATATATTTGAGAGAAAAAGCATCTTGAAGTTTACACAATAACTTCTCCTTAACCTGGCCGATCTTCAACCCACTTTTCTCCAGATTGTCGCTACGTTTCTCCATTTTCTCTTTTCTTTCTTACCGCCATTTTTTAATTTTTCTTCTTTGTGCTACTGCTATTTTTATTTTTATTCTTCGTGACAGGGGTTCGCTTTGGCTTGGGGAGTCAAGTTCAGCCTTCGCGTCAATGATATCCGGCGCCATCTAGCGTCGTGAATGGGTATAATGTCTAGACCCCGAATATAAGACGACCCCCATTTTTCAGTCTTATTTCAATGCAAAAAAACGCCGTCTTATATTCGGGCCAATACGATATAATACTGAGAATTGCTGGACTGTTCTAAAAACCTGTCTGGAATAGATGACGTGTTTTTTGTTTCACAATAACATTAACGATTCATTGTGTAATAGTAGCAATTTTTTAGATGAACTTTTTAAAATGGTTGCCAGTCAATCATATGGTATGTAGAGATGAACAATCATTTAAGCTCAAAATCACAGCTAGGGAAAATTTAGAGACTTCAATGAACCTATATCATACAATAAGCTAGTCGAGAAGTAACTTTACAAAGTTGAATTTTGGGGTCCACTGATTCACCTGTGCGTCTTACTGGTGAAATGTTTGAGTCATCTTCGATGAAGAAGGCCGGGTTAGAGAGACCCGAAAGTTGGCGGGGCAGCGAGTTGAGTTGCTTTGACGGGGGGCTGACAATCGGCGGCAGGCGAGGGTAGGCGGGGACATTTGGCAAGTCAAGAGCGCTGCCGTTGGGCGAGGACGGAGACGGGGAGCGAGAGCAGAGCTGATGGTGCGGACTAGGGAGAGGGCCTTGTCTAGCAAAAGGGTTGAGTTCCAAGTCCTGCTTTTGTTTTTGCTGTTGTCGTTTCTTAGGCATCGTGAGGCATAAGGCTGTTGAGACGGCTCCGGATGTTGCCAAGGTACTCCTGCGTTCTGCTGGGAAACTGGGAGAACTTCTGAGGAATGTCGGACAAGCTCTGGTAGACCGCGGTCAGACCGGAACCGACTGAAGAGGCCGCGGTCGAGGCTGCGGGCAAGAGCTCGCTCAGACTACGGGCAATGTCTCGAGGAACCTGCGTGAGGCGGATCTGAGAGAGCTCTTGGCGCAGCTCAGGCGGCAGAGAGGGTAAATGCTTGGTGATGTCGGACAGCTCGGCGGGTAGTTTAGGCATGGGAGGGATCTTGGTACGGGAGATGCCGTTCTCTTTGAAGAAGGCGTTGATATTGCCCAGGCACTCTGAGGTGTGGGGGATACGCATCAGGCAGCTCTTAAATGCATCGCAGCTTACTGGCACTACAGAGGAGACAAGTGGATAGCACATATACTGTCAGCAATTTAATGTCGGGCTCCTTGTTAAGAGGAGCTCACGCCATCATTCAATACGTTCCTATTCTGTTAATTAATGTTGTGGCACTGCTGTCAGCTAGCGCAACAGCAGCCAAGAGAAGGCACACACTGTATCAAAATGAGCCACATCCAAAAACACTTACCCCCACAATCGTCTTCAGTAACATCCTCCTGCAGGAGAAGAAACATACAAATCAATCCCGCTATATGAACCTTCATATTTTTATACCCACAGGAAGTTAACCAAGTTAAAACCCAGAAGACTATTTCGATTACTATTCTGCAGCTGCAAAGTCCTTCCATAAGTTGGCCACCGGGATGTAGTAAAATACAGTTGTGCAGACGCATGCGAAAAAGTTTTTTTTACTACTACTCTGACTCAGTATAATGTTGTCACACTAGCAATTTTTCACAGAGGATAAAGAATATATGCCCGTAATTATTTGTACATTATCTGTTCAAATGAAACAGATTCCACCATTTGCTGTGCCCAAATTTGTAGGCTGCGTCGTCTGAATACCCTTTGCGGTCGGGGTACTTCGAAGGCTCCTCATGTAGATTGCCCCAGAGAAATGAAGTCCAGATTTGAAGGCGAGATTCAAAGGCCGCATGAATTTGGACACCGGCGTGAGGTCGAGGAGCACCGGGAGTTACATCACGCAGCCTACGGATTTGGACACAGCCAATGTTTCAGAAACCGGGTCTATTGATGATAACTGTGGGCATGTCAATGGCGGTGTGCGTTGTTTGCTAGCATTAGGTTAGTGGACTTACTGTAGATAAGTTATTTCATTTGGTTATACGCACAACGTGGTAATTGTCTTTGTTTTGTTTAGTGTGGCAGTAAAGTTCAACTGGGCGTGGCATTAAACAGCTTGAAGCCTCTTTTTTTTGGATGAATTTTTCACAATTTGCCAAACTGTTGCTTATTGTGGAGTGGAATTGTAGAATCATGATCATATCTTAAAATTGCCCCACACATGTCTTAGCAAAAACTCGGACAAACTATGCCTTGTATCTTGAAAAACAGTCGAGTCACTCATACCCCAAGGCACCGCTGCAACTTTATGTGTGTCAGATGGCTAAAACAGTTATTTGTAATTATGTAATTATGTTATGTTCATTGCATGTGTGTTCATTACATTTTCATCAGTCTTGGCATCTTGAATGTCTTTGTCAGCCTTCTGTGGCTGCTGGGTAACAGGCTCAGCTTGTAAAACCGCTTGTTTGCTCTGGACCACTGCTTGTTGACCACACTCCGGCTCAGGGGCCTTCACTGGTTCAGGTCTCGGAGGAGGAGAGGGGGATATCGCTCGTGGCTTGGCCTCCTGCTCGAGCCCTCCTTTGTCTTTAATTTTGGATTACATGGAATAAAAAAATGCATTTGTCATACACTGTAAATATTGTGAGGAGATGTCCTTGCAATTCAGGGCAAATGACTGCAACTGAATACCTTCTTCGATTATGGTTTGCTCCCCGGCTCTGCTTTCCTCCTGCTCCTCAACAGTAAGAAGCTCCTCTTTTCTACAGGTAGAAAGCATTATTTTTTTATTTTGACTTTTTAAAAATAACCCCCCAATATGTCTTTGTCCTATGATAGAGACATGGGGCTCAATTTTCTGCCCAGTCTAGCACAAAGTCTAACTGTGCGCATATTAGGAAACTATTCTCTTTCTTTTGGTATGAGATGGTAGATAGGCACAGTTAGAAATGGGCGTTTTCACTGTTGTTGGAGTGAATAGAGCCAACTTGATTCCTGGCCAATCATTGTGGCTCCCCTAATTCCTTTTAAATTCAGCCTCAGGAGAGGCGAGCAATCTACATGTCAGAGGTATAATGGATTTTCTGGAACCTGTGCAGGGCATCGACATGTGCAAAGTACGTTTATAAGGAACTATTGCAAGAAGAGTTCCACTTGCAGATTATATAAGGTTGGTCACTGACTTTTTCCTGGTTCCACCTCGTCAAAAGTGTAGTCTAACTTTCCGTCACCAAATTGTCATTTGCGCCACGCCCTCGGTCCACTGGATTGCCCAGCGAGGCGCTGCACGGGTTGCTCAATTCGCAAACACGGTAAACCTGACTTTACCTGGTACAAAAATCAAGATGTGCCCGTTCTTACGCCGAGTGTACATGCGTGTGCCAACTAATATAGAGACATTGGTGACAATCATTAATTGGTTGTCAGTGGTTTTTACGAGGACGGTCTAGTGATCCAGTGGTTAGCGCGTCGACCTCACAGGGCAGAGGTACCAGGTTCAATTCCAGCTCCTGCCTCCCTGTGTGGAGTTTGCATGTTCTCCCTTGCCTGCGTGGGTTTTCTCCGGGTACTCCGCTTTACTCCCACATTCCAAAAACATGCATGGCAGGCTGCTTGAACACTCTAAATTGTCCCTAGGTGTGAGTGTGAACGCGGATGGTTGTTCGTCTCTGTGTGCCCTGCGATTGGCTGGCAACCGGTTCAGGGTGTCCCCCGCCTATTGCACGAAGACAGCTGGAATAGGCTCCGGCACCCACCGCGACCCTTGTGAGGATAAAGCGGATGGATGGTTTTTACAACCTTGCTTGCTTGTATTATTTATTTGGTTTTATATTTCTTTTTAGCTGTGTTTATCTACAGGCAAAAACATTTTCAATTGAAATTGTGCAGTAATTAGGTTCCAGACCGGTAGCAACCACGATGATACAATTACTCCCTCTGTCTTTATCATGAATAAATCAAAATGAGTAAATTGCATAGGGCAGTGTGTGTTGACATGGACTTCCCCTACTTTAAGCCAGGATTAATTTTATGCAATATTAGCAGTGGCAATAGGTGACATGTTTAGCAAAAAATTACGATAGAATATTCTGAATAGTGACATAATCAAAGTGACAAAGTAAGACTCGGATTCAATAGAAGGCATCAACTGATGACATAAGGCTATGGTCACGTTTTAGGTAATACTCACTTTATCCGCCAATGTTCATGATGCGTTGGTTTTGAAAAACAAACCCATCAGGCATCTGATTCATAAAAACTAGGATTGCAGGTTCTTTTTTAAAAAAAAAAATAGAGAGAGATTTCCTTAAAATCGAGCAAACCAATGAGCTAAATATTCCATTTTATGCCTCGCTTTTCCCTTTTGCGTGACAGGACGTACACAACAGCAGCAGCAGGTGTTCAGGTTACTGTGGGAACCGCGGGGACAGAGGAAAGGAAGGCTGGTGCGTGAAAGAGGGGGAGGGCGGACTCTGCCGTTGCCAAGGGAAGCTGCTGTCGCTAGAGAATGATGCTGTGATACTGAGGCAGCGAATGCCCAGGTCACATCACAAGACACCCGTGGGATTTGGAATAGATTGGCAACAGAGGGAATTAAATTTCTCTCATTTTAAATTTGATCAAACTTTGTATTTCATCCACATATTGACTGTGTTGTGAATCGCCTTCATTTTGTGCAACAAATTAATGCTACAACAACAAGATATCTGCCACAAAGAGCAAAAGTGCCCCCAAGGGTCCGACAGTGACTTTCCTTTCAGCCTTCTTTAACTTACACAATGACTTGATGATTCACTCGTCTCTCTTCTTGTAAAACTTGCAGTCTGAAAACAGTGCGCCAAGTCATATGTCAACTATGTACGCGCACATAAACTGAAGAAAAGGAGTACATACTCTGCATCAGGCTCTTCCAGCAGCTCTTGGCTCCCCAGTGAGAGTTTGATCGACTGACCCTCGCTGGCCATCTGTCGTACGGCCATCTCGGCTGTCTGTCTCGCCACTTCTGCGGCCATGAGGGCCATTTCCACGCGCTCCTGCAGCAAACTGAGAAAACACTGTGCTGAATGTCATGGGTCCATACCTGTCAACCTCGGCTAATAGCTGCCCTTATAAATGATTACGATTCCCCTTACAAAGCAACAAAAACCCTTACAACGGCTTACCGCGCATGCGAACATCATGCTTTATCAATCCTACCGTACGCAGCGATGGAAAAAAAATATACGATTGAGGATTACTTTTGCCGGTTTGCCGTGACAATAGTAGCGATCGACGACGGCATTGTCGTTGGCTACCAGCAGGTGAGACGATCTGGATTTGACCCAAATGGTCTTTGTGAGATCGGTTCACAATTTTTTTTCCCCCCGTATAAAAGTTGTAATACGCCGTACGTGATTTGAAATGATTAAAAAAAAAAACGTATAAAATACGGGGAAAACGTACAAGTTGACAGGTGTGTGGGTCTGAGCCACTCCTATGCCAACTTAAATTTGGGCTTCTAATGGAAAGTAGTATGAGGTTTATAAATTGTGACCCCCTCCAGAATTTATGTTGCCTATCCATGACATATAGCATATGGCCTCGCACGAACAATTTGGAAAACAATCAATCAAAAAGTCTGATTAGTCTGGAGAGTATTTTTTACGATGCTATTCCATTTAGATTTTTTAAATGATTTTAAGTGTCCCTTGTAGATTTAATTACAGATCACACAAAATCCCAATTGAAAGCCTCAATACAAAGTGTAATAATGACCCTTATGATAGATAACCAACCGTTCCTCCATGGTGGCCAAAGCCATGTCCTCGGCCTCCCGTCTGATGCTTTCCATGAACGGTGTCCAGCGGCCTGTCTGGGTCTCAGCATCCTCCTGAAGAATTTGAGCAAAAGTCGGATGGGATGCTTGCGGTCCTTGGTTTGTCTCATCAGCCCCTTGGAGGTGCATGGAGGAAGTGGACCGTCTCCTCTGTGCTGTGGTCTGCTGTGTGTGGGCTGAGGTGTTGTGGCCCTCATTGTCTGAATCCACATCTTCTAACACCATGTCAACATTGAGTTGGGTAGAGGCTAAGAAAGGACGGCAGGGTCATTTTGTGGAGAGAGAGAGAACACAGTGGAAAGTGAACTTTCTACAATTTGTCAGTGTTCTAATGGACACGGGCAGTGAGATAAGGTGAGTCACACAAGAAAATGTATGCTCATCTCATACAGTGAGTTTTTAATCATTCCAGCATGCCTCCATGACAGCTTGTTAAACAACCTGTATTTGTCTCAATTTGAGAATGAGAAGATGATTCGCATTCCCTCGAACAACACAACACACACTCACATGCCACATTTCACAGTTCAAGGCCAAAGAGACAGATCAAGTGCATCAAAACAGACCTTATTTAGTACGCAGTATTTTATTACAATTCATTTAGATTTATAAATGAACGGACAGCCACAAAACTGTCTAATGGAACTCGGCTATCGGTGAATAACAGATAACATAAATATGTCACGTCTTTTTTAACAATCAGCAGAAATAGGGGTAAGGAAGAGAACACGGTTTCAATAAAATATACTTTTCATGTAGTCCAACTAATAACACTAAAAAATATATGCATAGCTGCCATTTAATCATATTAAGCATACATTCATGTTCTTTATTTTGTCAGAAATGTGCAAAGTGTACTCAGGTAATTATAGTTGTTTTTTTAAATCACAAGCTTTATGATATGTAGTGTGTCCGCATTTTTTTTGTGGCTATTTCTCCTTTAGATGTGAGTTTGAGGCATGAATGTGTATAGAGTCTAATATTATGGACTAAAAGAGAATGAGAGATAAACTCCTCCAAAACCATGACAGGAAATGTCCATTTTCTGTCCCACTCTTCCTCACACCTCACTGATGAGATGGAGCCTACCCCAGCTGACTTTGGGCAAGAAGTGGGGTACACCCTGAACTGGTTGCCAGTCAGTTGCAGAGCACATCCGGACAAACAACCTTTCTCAGATTCACCCCTTATGGACAATTAAAAGTCTTCAATTAACATGAGAAACATGATTTTGAAATCTGTGGGAAAGCGGCCGTGAATACTGGAGAACATGTTACTGAAGAACATAATACGACTTTCAAACAAATGCAATACATTCATATTGAACTGTATTGAGTACAGTATGGTGAGTTGAAAATTCTTGATTCATTTTCCAGCTGCCTTGTGTTGGGTGTATGATTGCGTGCATCTTAAGAAGCTGCAGTAGTGCCACAATGCTGAGTGCTAAGTGTTGATAAGTGTCTATAGGTAGGCGTGAGAACGGTAGCGTCCCCCAGCCGTCTCCTCCTGCTGTTCAAGGGGCTCGCAGCACCTTCCCCCCTGAAACAGAAGGAGAAGAGGTACTGAGTTAGGCTCCGAACGTCCTGACTGTGAAGAAAAGAAAAAAAAAAGATGTACAGTACAACTACTGTTAGTGCACTTAAACTTGACTGTCCTGAATTGTGAATTGTGGCATTGGAGGAAAACAATTAGCGAACAGAAGGGATTGTCTTCTACTGGGTACTTTGTACAAAGCGCAACTCACCTTTCTTTAGATTGTCTCCCGTGGCCTGTGAACAGAGCACACAATGTTAGAGCCAATGGGCAGAGAAGGAACAAAGAGATGCAAGACTGCAGGTCAACAAGAAAGAGAGAAGGCCAAAACTTACCTCAGTGTCATTTTGGGGTGGACGAACAGGCTGAGGGAGCTTTAAGCCAAGCCCTGAAACAAACCAGCCCACCACCCTGTGGGGAGACACTCAAATGAACCTCTGCTTCTGAATTCATATCTTTTACACTGAATATAATAAGTGGGCATACCCCTAATAAAATGAAAGGCTTGTGCATTATAAAAAATAAGACCATGCTTAACCTTTCCAAAACGTTTTCTTTCTCCACCGTTAATGTACACTATAACCTGCACGATTTTTTCTAAATCTTTTCAAGAGGGGGAAGGGTGGAGGGTAAAAGTAAACAAGTGAAATTATGTGGTTGCACAAGTGTGCATACCCTCTTGTAACTGTAAAGTGCCTGCATTCACTTTAAAGAGCCTCTGATTAAACTTGCATTCATTTTAGTTATTTCAGGAGAATATTTTATGACCAATCGTTTTTTTTGTGACTTTTCGCTTTTTGGCAAAAGCCTGAATATTTTGAGGTAACACTTGACCGGTATTTGGAACAGTTCATAATTCCACCCCAGGTTGCAATCGGTCATAGTTCCAGCTGGAGAAAAAAAAAGCCACAAAGCATGATTCTGCCACCACTATGCTTCACTGTAGCTCCAATCTTTTTTGGGAGATGAGCAGTGTTGCGTTTGTGAATTATGGAATGTCAACCTAGGACGTAACAGACATTCACTTAGTCACTTAGGAGAGACAAAGGGAGAAATTGTAGAGGAAGTTAAAGCCAAGTCGCAGACGGTGTCGGGGTACACTGGGCTAATGTGTGTGCGGGTATTGGTTCCCATTCGGTGACGGTGCAGATGTGCCCTGTCACTGGCTGGCAAACAGTGTAGTGTGCCTTTCACCCGAAGTCAGCGGGAATAGATTCCCCCCGCGACCACGTACCAATATGTAAACAAAGTGTGCAAAGAAAAACAAGACACATGCACATACAGTATGTACATACGTACCGGTAAAAACAAATGAGACAAGTCTTAAAATTACAGTATGTAAAAGAGACCAACAACGTCCGTAGTAATGGAGACGAATAATTTGAGAAAAATACATGAAACAAAGTATCTCAAATAAAAAAGAAATTATATAAAAAGTTGAAAATGAAAAATGTGGAGAAGAATACAAAGTAAGGAATGTTGGAAGAAGAAAAAGTCTGCAATGTTGAAAACAAAGTCCGCAAAGGGGGGAAAAAAAAGAATACAAAGAACAAATAGGTGAAAAGAAAGAATGGAAAGAATGACAACATGAGAAGAAAATGAAGTAAAAAAACAAAAGAAGAATGGAAATGACAAACTAAAAGATGTGAAAGGAAAACTAAAGGAGGTCAACCTACGCTGAGGCCTTGCTATCAGTGTCCAGTGAGATTCCACTGAGAGATTCAGGCGGAGGAGAGAGAACTACGGCACAAAGTACATGAAATGGGGGAGAAAAAAAAAAACAAATGAGTGACCAAATTATAAAATCAGCTGTGTTGTGCAAGAAAAGATGTGAGTCTTCCCACCAAGGAATGTAAAGTATGTACTTTTGTCCAAAGATGAGCGGGGAGTGTTTTGGGGTTTCGGCTCAATTGGGACGGAATTTGCGGGGATTAGAATCGGCTGAGGGATCTTCTGCTTTATCCACGTCACCACGCTGCAGCAGAAAAACACAAATGTAGTCACAGCTACTGTTGTTGCTGTGACGGTCTAAAAAGGGACGGCAAGAAAGAGCCGAATAACACTCACTTTGGGGGGAACGCGTATTGACTGTCCTCCTCTTCCTCATCTTCTGATAGCATTTCCACCACTGGGATGTGTGGGAGCGGATCATAATCTGGACACATGGATGCTGAAGATTTACTTAAAAAAATTAAACATTAAAGAACAATGTTTTTTAAAATTGAATGTGAAAGAAAATATTTACAGTGTATAGCTACAGGGGGTGACCAGCTCAATTTTATTAATTTTAGTAAAACTTTGAACATGAATCTGAACATGCTGTAATCTAGCACGAGCAGCAGTAAAGTCATAATCACCTGAAATAAATATTTGTATGGAATACACATCTGTGTTATGAATTTAAAACAAACAAATGAAAACACTAATTATGGCCATAATTTTGCATGCCTTCTTGTGGTAAAATTAAAAAAAATTGTAACTTCCAAATGACTAATGGTGGATGCTGTGGAAAGGATACTGACACTTACCTGGCATAGTTGCAACTTCATACACCTGTGACAGACACGCACAGAAAAACGACACAGGTGTAAAGCCTTATTGGTAATCATAATAGCAGCTTGAAAATCACTCACATGGCCAATCTTTTCGTTGGGCGAGAACTAGCGTCAATGCTAGCGTTAGCATTCCAAGGTGCTAAAAAGGCCTGTACAATCTTTACATTCTCTAAAATGGTCCAAAAATGTTTAGTCAAAGACCTAATCTTAAAAAACAGACTAATTATGTGAGTTAGGATGACACAAATAATCTTACAGTTTTCAAAGTAATTTTATAACAGACTTTTTGGGCGGAATATCATTTCAAAGGGAAACAAACCAAGTAGAAGAGAATAATTACTTGGCGGACATTAGGGGAATAAGAGCGTTCGTTTTTACATCGTGTAACTTCCATTGTTGCTATTCATTAAATTTTCCTCTGTAGTTACATCAAAGAGGACAAGTACACGCACACATTGCAGACATACAATGCCCCTAAGCAGGGGGATCGTATGTCTGCTTCCATGTTTTCTTCCATGTACCCTGGAGCTCGTACAGACACAATGTAAATTGTAGGTTAGTTGTCTAATTGGGTAAAGCCCTGCTAAATTCCCTGAACCCACCATTTAGGTTGCAGCTCAGACTGATCCACTTTAAAGTTCGAAAATCACACACCCTGGCCCCTCCCACCCCGCAAAACAAGAGGTATGAAAAAACAACAAATAATATAGAATGTTGTGTTTTCATTCGCATGCTATTATCGAGGATATTTATTTTATTTTATACATATTCTTCAATTGTTTTGGAATTTACAAAGACCCATATAGCTGGTGTTGATTTTGGAAGTCTCTGAGACAATGTTAAATAGCTCAAGTGCAGATTTGCATCTCACCTCTGTAACCTCCTCTTGGTTGCCATCGTTGACTTCTCTGTACTTGTCGTCGGGTTGTGGCAGCACCTTTGTAAGACTCTGAGTGACCCATCCCATCACTCCTGACCTGAGAGACAAGCATCAAGAAATTGACTTTCTAAAAACATCCACAGAATGGGCACTTTGCTGGTTAAAACTTTACCTTTCTCCATCCCCAACAGACTGGTGGAGAGAAAATGAAAACAGAATGATTAACAGGCAGAAAATCTTAACCTCTTTGAGGCAACAGATTGTATTATGTATGTAATGCCACATTTGTCAGTAATGTTTTAGTCTTTTCTTTTGTTTTTGTTTTGAATGAATGAATACCCCCCTCCCATTTTGTGTGTGTGTGTGTGTGCGTGTGTGTGTAATAAGTTGACAATTAGTCCAGTTTGGACACGTTACACGGTACAGTATGGTTTACACTTATCAAAGACATTGCAACTGAATGAAATGGAATGAAAAATTCATCAGGTCATGCTAATTGTATTCATTCATAGACAACAAGAGCATTTGAACACCGCACCTTGCTGTCGAGGTGAGGGGAGCCAGCAGGCTGAGGCAGGGTGCTTGCAAAGCCATTAGACAGCCAACCTAAGACTCCCGCCTGGGACTGACTGTGGAGCAGGTGTGAAGAGAGCATAAAATACTCTATTTGTATATACGCACACAAACACACACCTAATCATAATTATTGAAAGTACATTTACCTGTCCTCTGAGGCATCTCCTGTACCCTTCAGTGGAGGACTCTTGGCTGTGTTGCATAATTGGTATTAGAATAATCGTAACACACACAAGAAATTAAACATGAGATGTCATGTTAGAATCCTCACCATCTCTGCTTTTGGGGCATTCCTGTTTAATCTGACGTGCAGAGAGAAGTGTTTGGAAGAGAAATATCCGCAACAGACAAAATGCACAAAGTAGAATCCAGGTATTATTCAATCCTATTTTAAAATTTCATCCATACACTTTACCACCATCAACCAATACATTATATACAGTACATGCGAGGTATAGGTATTTGGTTTTGCATGTAGAGGCTCATTTGATCTCATATCACCAGAGTAGCGAGGTGGGAGGAGATAGAAATATTTTGGGCAGATGAGGCGATGCTCCTCATTTCATAGAGATGTCGCCTACAGACGACATTACGACTGCATCATTGTAATCCTACAATCACCACATATGTCAACTTTATACTTCATGTTTCAAGTGGGATTAAATGAAAGTCAAATATAATGACAACACTGTTATCCAAAACACTTTAGCGGATTCACAGAGTCAGCAGACTCCCTCCCAAGTACTCTCCCCCACCCACGCAGAGTGCATGTTGGGCTTTTGCTGACATGTAGGTTGGATGTGTATGGATGACCGTTCATACTGCAGACGCATCGTATACATATCCGATTTATTAAAAAAAAAAAAATCGGAATTCAGTGTGAGCTAAATCTGTGACCGTGAATGTGTGTTTGCATTTAAAAGGCGAGTCTGCTTTGTTGAGAGACGTGCAAGTGAACATATGAGTATGTACTGTAGGCTGGCTATTTACTCGCTACAGCAATAGCCAATTTGGTTTACAGTGACGGTGTCAGTTGAGGCTGATGGCAGGTGTCCAAAGAATGCTTTTGATTACTGTATTACGTGACAGTTGGTTGAATGAAATGAATGAAAAGAGGACCAGCGGCTTTTTCTGTCCTCCTATCTATACCGCCTATTATGCATTACGAATTGTTGTAACTACACAATGTAGGCTATATTCAATTAGCTAAAAACATTTGCTTTAAAGGGGCCATATCATGCCAAATCATTGGTTCTTAATCTGGGTTCGATCAAACCCTCAGTGTCGGTGCGTCGGTCTCAGGGGTTTGGCGGAGGCGCCGCTATGGAGGTCAAGATACACCAAAATAACTACTGTACTTCATTTAAAAAAATTAAAAATAAATACATAATGGAGGCATACAGTTGAGAAACTGTACTGCACATAAAATCCTGAAACCTGCACTAAATGAACCACTTTATGAGGTGCGAGGGACGACTGTACATTAGCATGTAACTGAACCACATACATCATCTCGAGTAAATGTATTAAATAGCTTGACAAAAACATGAAAAAATGAAATATAATACTGTACATTATACTCAGCAGAGATGCTGGTTATTAAATGTATTCGTGTATTCAGATCAAAACAGCCACGCTTGGCTCGTCAAACTTGGCTTGCTCTGACCAAACAATTAGAGGACGGAAAACGCTGATGTCATCCACGGTCAAGTGTGTGTGTGTGTGTGTGTGTGTGTGTGTGTGTGTGTGTGTGTGTGTTTGTGCGCATGTGTTTACCCCAGCAGGATTCTTGCTAACTGCATCCGTTTGAGGAGATCCCGGTGGATGGGGTACCACTCTCACCACCCAGTTGAACATCCTATTGAAATGCACACACACACGCACACGCACACACACACACACACACACACACACACACACACACACACACACACACACACACACACACGTCCTCTGTCAAGATTCAATAATGTTAATGATAATGATGATAATTCAGCTGAGTGATAGAGAGCCCTTCAGTGCAGTTAAGGAGATGTGATGAAGCACGTTTTTAATCTCATGTTTGCTCTCGCGTTTACTTTAATATTTCATCTACCAAAGCATTTGTATCCTACGAATGCTTCACATATAGGCGGTGAAATGGTAAAAAGCAACCATCTTGTCTTCCATGCAAGTCAAGCAGTGTAAAGGCCGAGAAAGAATAAGGTTCAAGGTTGGAGATTTGCACTTGTGCCGAGTATTGTGTCCACTGTTAAAATTTGTCAGCCTGATTGGAATAATCCACTTCTGCAACAGGGCATCGGGCGACTGAATTGCACAAGTCTGGTCGTTTGTGCACTAAATATCATCAGCATTGTCAAAATCAACACTAGGATAAAAGGTAATCACTGTAGTTTCCTACCTGAGGGTCTACAGGTAGCCCAGCATGCCGCTGGTGACGACGAGATCCACAGTGCGACACAGCCCTGCAGGGATTTTCTACAACGGCTGCCCGACTCTAACTGGATTAAGGAGCACCACCTGTAGGTTAAGGCCCAATCCTAGACTCCAAGACAGATTGGGATGAGTAAAGCATGACGAGGACCTCATCCGATCAAAGCAATGCAAACTGTTGCTACCGTCATCAGGGAAGCTGCAGCTGTAAACGTGGGCGTCCAGTTCAGGCTTTACCTGTTTTAGATCCAATCTTATTTTGATTGCCTTTTATGGAAAATACCCAATGTATTGTAATGTTTACATCTTATTCATATTTGTCTTTAAAATAAGATTTCCAGTGCCTACTGGATATATGAATCATATTTGTCTGAGAGGATTTTTCAGCACTATACATTTCCCCGTGATGTTAAGTAGCAAACTACTTTAATGAAAGTTTAGAATAATTAAATGTCAACAGCCTTTGAAAACATACCATGCTGTATCTTAATTATGCATTCTTACAGGTTCAGGTTTTTAGGAAATGCAAGATACAGACCAGATCAACCGTAGCAGTATAGATTCTAATGCTATAAAAACACCAATGCCATTATTTATGCTAGAGGCGTTTCCTATTAATTCATTGTTACTTGACTAATTATTAATATTTTACTCTTTGTGTAGTCAATGTATACACAGTAATATATCGGTATGTGCTTCACTTTTTGAATTGACTAGACTGTAATAAATTTGTTCACAACACTTTTTTTCCCCTTTTTTTTAAGATGGACATTTGTGTGTGTGTCAGATAGAAAGACCTTAATCAAGTCCAGCAGGTCACCTTCTAAAGCTTCCAGTGCCTTGCAGGAGAAAGGGCAATATAAGGTTGGGGAGGTTGCAGGTTGCAGATCCCATTATGTGCTCAACAGGGGATAAGCTGCGAAAACAGGAAGATGGCACCATCACTGGCCTCAATCTTAATTCCTCAACATCTGGATAAAACGAAGAACAGACTGCATGCAAGTGCATGCTATCACAGAAGTAGTAGAAGAAAGGGAGTCAAACACACCAAGTGTGGTTGTGACAACAGTGCGAAGAAAAACAGAAAGCAGATGAAAGAAGGCCGTAAAAGCTGCAATGGCTGATACTGTGATAGGAGCTCATCCTGATTAACTGTGACACAAAGACATACAGAAAGGGGCACTCACTGAAAACAGACAGCATACTGTATGGTACACACCCAAAAAAAAAAATACAAAAAAAAAATTCGATCCCCCCCATCTCCTACACTTCTTCATTCTTTAGCTTTGCAAGTGAACTTCATCCGATCCTAGCTGATTTGTAGCAGGTGGAGGGGTGTACACCCTGGACTGGTCTCCAGCCAACTGCAGTATAAAACCCATCTCTTTTAAAAATTAATTAATAAATAAAAAGGATAAATATTGCCCAAAACTTTGAATAGATGAATATGTCTTCACTATAAACTGGGATAGACGTCAGGCGCCATAAAATTGCTCAATGTACATACGACACACCGTAGAAGAGATAAAAGAAACTTACCTTAAATTGTTTACAGGTTTCTTTTAGGACGCTTAGAGAGTCCATCTGAAAAATAAATAATGAATTTGTAGTCATTTAGCCTGGTAGAAAACACCGTGTAGTTTATTGCCATATGGATTAGGTCACTTTTGAGAAAGGGCTCCCTCTTGTGGTGGAAAAATAAAATACAAGCTTATAATACAAGAAACTCTTCCAGTTAATAACAAACATATGCGAGGAAAGGGAGGGGAAAAAACTGATGGCGTCCTTCTGTTTTTACCGGTGAATTTTATTGTCAATTTTTGAACAAAGTCCACACAGGAGTGTGCAGACCCTAACAGAAAACATGCGCTGCATGCATGAACACTTTTGTAATATACGACTGGTAATACGTACAACACGACAAATTTTTAGTGGGGGAAAAAAAAAAGACTTAACGTATAGGGAAGAATCCACGGAAAGCAAATGTGAATGAGTGGAGTCTGTGATTTTGGGCTTTTCACAGGGAGGAACAAAATCTGAAAATGAATACTTGTGGGACCAAAAAAGTAGCGTGAGACTGAGAATTTGCAGAAAAGTGGACAGAAAGATAGAAGAGGAAGGGAGGAGTTGGGAGAGGAAGTCATCTCCTGCTAATGGCAACAAACTGGAAAAAAGAGGAGTGGGATTTGAATCATGTAGGTCAAGAGGCACAACGCCAGCGCTGCTCCTCCCTCTTTCTTTCTTTCCTTCCCTCACGCCTCCTATTTCAAGGAAAAAAAGAATCTGGCCGACCCTTCACTTCACCCTCATCTCATTCTCTCTCATTTCCTCCTCAACATTTTCATTTCTCTCTCCCTTCTTCATGCCTCGACACTACTGAATGTGCAGCATGTGGGCCAAATGGAAACCAAACCCAAGCCTTTTCTTCTTTATTCGCCACGCACCGAACACTGAATTGTAATGGTTGCACAATTCACTTTCGCTTTAAGTTCGAGTAAAGGAGTGCTTTATTAAATACCACAAAGTGATTCTCAATGCAGCCTCGGCACATACTACTGTACACATACTACCACAGTACAACTCAGCTGAAATTGTTCACTTAGTGGTGGAGTCTAAATAGTGATCTTGGTGGGAGGAGTGGAGGCCGGGGCCCGGGAGTCTGTGTGCAAAAAAACCTGTACTGTATTATGTGCCTGTGTAAGTGGTCTCTAAATGTGTCTTCTCTCTTCAGGGCTATTTGAGATCATGTGATGTTTGGGTATGTGTTGTCTGACATTCCTGTGCTGCTCGGAGGACGACCCCGGCTCGTGTGCGTACGCTTGGGAATGCTTTTGCCTGTATGCCCATGTACACAAAGACATCTGCAAGGAAGCAAAAGCAGCAAAACAACAACAAAGTAGGAAAACGACAAGTGCAAATATCTGGCCTTAAGAAGATCTGTGATCATTGCTGACTCATTGGGAAAAACATCTGACAACACCGACCGAATCTCTGTATCGCAATAAATGATTGAAAACAGTCAATTGCTATTGCGCCATGTGGCTTTCACACTAAGTCTATGGCAGCTGGAAAAAAAAGGGATTGAATGAAGAGGACAAAGGCACGAGAAAAATTGTGAACTAGCTCCACAGGCACTATTGTAACCACCACACAGGTTGTTCGTTATTATGCATGGCCAAATAGCCCTGCATAAAACAATCTTCCTACCAAAATAGTGCAGAAAAAAAAGTGTGTGTCTCACACCCAGTCCTGCAGTGAACGCTTGCAGTGGACCAGAGCCCTGGGGGTCTCTTTGTTCTGCAGAGTCCTGAGGATGGCAAAGATAAGGACCAGGATACACAGGATGAGCACCAGAGGCACCACCACCATGATCAAGGTCATGACCTTGGATCCGTTGTCTGCCACCGTCACCACCACGTTCACGTCTTTGTCATCCTCATCTAATTCTGAGCCGTAGTCATCTTTTTCGGGTGCAGTTTCGTCATCTTTCCCACGGTCCACATCTTGGCGTTCCTCGTCTCCTCCGTCTGAAGGCTTTGCAGGTTGATCTTCAGCTTTGGGCTGGATGTCCGGGTCTGGCGGAGGCTCCGGGATGCCCACACAGCCCATGAAATCCTTGAGGATGGAGCGCGGGTAGCCTTTGTCTGCTACTGTCTTGTGGTTGTCAAACCGCCAGTAATTGGTGCCTTTGTAGAAATAGGTGTATGCTGCAAGAGACACAAATGGCATTTTGTGTTTGTGTGGCTATTTATCAGGCCCGTGTGCTTCTGTTACAAAGTTGATGTGAATAACAAAAGGACTCAAATCTGATTTAAGATATAAAACTGCAACTTATCTGCATTTAGTTTTGGATCCCTGGCCCTCACAAGAGTTTAATGGTGAGCTGGACCCTATCCCAGCTAACTTTGGATAAGAGGCAGGTTACACCCCGGACTTGTCCCCGGAGAATCGTAAGGCATATAAACTGTAGACCGCCGCTCTCAAACTCAAGGCACAGAGACCAAATCTGCCTCGCCACATCATTTTATGTGGCCCGCAAAAGCAAATCAAGTGTGTCAACTTGTATGAAAAATTTGTACCAAAATTCCATTTTACAGTATCTTGAACAACAGTTGAACAAAAGGTTATCTTTCTGATTTCAAAAGTAGTTATCCATTCATTGGTTGAGGAAAGTATGTGTAAGAATGTGAGGAGGGGGTTAAACATTAATATGGTGTCAGTCGCACGAAGATTCCCTACATACAGTATGGACATTCAGTCTTCAGTTCCACGAACATGCTTCTTTTTTTTTGTTTTTTTTTGGAGTACAACCACGCTAAGCAAAAACTAGGGCCCACCAATATTTTTTGGGGCAGGGGAAAAAAAAAAGGATTAATTGTCAATCAACCGGCCAATTAATTTTAAAATAAATAATGCTGAAAATAATTTCATGGAATCAATCAATTTGGATTCACCTTCATCGACGAGAAGAAAGCAAATGCAAAACATGTCAATGAACAGGAATCGTTTTCCATGACTATCTCATACTTAAAATAATCAATAGGTTGAATTCAAGCAGTAATATTTGATATTAAAATAACGACATGTGATGTGTTGGTTTAAATGCGCTCTTAACCACTTGAATCCTTCAAATGGGCTCCAGATCCGCTCGGTGCATTTACAGCAGTGCGGCCGCAAATCTAATTTCCAAAGTGAAGCACTGGCAAGCCCTCAAACCAGAGAGCTCATTCTTCCCCCGTCTTGCCCTTTTCCTTGCTCCACTTGCACCAGCCTAACCAATCTCCATTGACATTCAACACTGCGCAGTTGCACTTTTGATTCCCTCCCTGACAACACCTCATGTTGCCCTAACTACTTTTGGACCTGTCTGTATTTGTTATGGATTGAAGCTGTCGTTCCTCTTTTAAATCCCCTTCAGTTAATCATTTACTGTACCGCCATCATCACTGAGGAAGGCTCCTTTGGGTGAACGAGGGATCTTTCCCCATCTACTGATTGGTTTTGGGAAGTCTCTGTCCGCTTTACGGGTCTCCTCGTTGAATCTCCAGTATCTACACGGACAGATATTTATGCAGATTAATACTGGTAAAGTAGCTCATTTGTATGCGAAAGTCTTAAACGAGACTGTGTGTCAAATACCGGTCATCGGAGAAAAAGTAGGTGTAGCCGTTTGGCTCCCACCAAACTGCTGTGTCGATGCCGTGAGCCGGAACTCCTTGACCATATTCCCGAATGGGCTGCGGGTATCCTGGCAATACATCCGCTTCCCTGAACACCCAGTATTGATCATCTGCAGGGGGGAGGGGGGCAAAATACATCACATCAAATTCAAAAAGAGGGGTCGATCAAGGGCAGTCACCTGGTGCTTCTTTCTCTGAATACTTCTTTTCTGAAATCTCCAAATGCATTTGTGCAATTAATCTGGGGTCCAAGAGCCCCAAAATGATCGCCTGATTGATCAAACGATTGATTAGGAGGTGTGCCCCAATACTATTGCCCTGGTGGTCTACGTCATAGCCAGTTTGAGAGACAGCTTTCATCTGCATTTTGGGGAGCTGTTGTAACAGGTTTCACGAAGTAGAAATAGCAAGACTCTCTCGTTGTGCTTACAAACTGAGAAAAATCTAGAAAACTCTTTCTCACACAGCCTGATTATAACAGTGAACACTGTGCACATGTGCTGCAATGGAGCGAAGGCTGATGAAATCTGTTCTCTCTCTCAGGAGGCCGTTTGGGGGTCTGGACCGAGCCAGCAACAGCTGCCAAGCGGTGCAGTCGACGTCATTAATGACATCTATTAAACTTGTAACACACCAACATACACAAATAGTGTCGGCAATGCGGTCATAGCTACATGTGACCAAGTGTCAGATATGCCAAAATGACAGAATGTTGAAGCGTTGTGGTCGAAAAACACTGTGCCCACATTGACAGCTCAGTGCTTATTGTTGGTTACAGTAACTTATTTTAAACGTATGGAATTGAAGTACAGTAAGTATTGCATCAGTGACTGGCAAGATTGAATTACTGTAACCTCTTTTGAAATCAGGCTTGGCAAGAGAAAAATGCTGAATTTGCACTACTGTATATCCTTTAAATCCAAGCCCAGATTGAGAAGCATTTAATTAAACAACTCCTTGCTGGCTTCGCCCTGCCGGACAAGATTTTGCAGAAGAAAAACATTGGTCGAGTGCTTTAGTCAATTGCTAAAGGACAGAATATGCTCGTAAAAGAGTTAAGTGCACACTGCGTAAACCAAGACGATGATACGACAGAGAATGTACCTTTAAAGAAGACAAATTTGCCATCATGGCGCTCATAAGCTGCATCAATGTTGTCAGGAAGACCAGCCCAAAAGACAGATATCGGCATGGGATAGTTGTCCAGGACCCGGTTCCTACGCACACGCCAAAACCAGCGACCCTGCACATATGACCAAACAATACTTGGATGTCACTGCTTACCAGATTTTCACATGTACCTGCCTGGCATTTCGGTTGAGTTGTGCGGATTGAAGGAAAATGATTCTCTCAGATGAGGTAAAAGGTTATATTTTGATCATTGTAAAGAGATTTTACCAATCCAAACGTTTTAATTGTCTTACCTTGAACACAAACATCTCCCCCCTTAGAAGGGTCACAGTGTCAAAGTCCCCGTCACAGATATCAGGGGCCTTGTTATCCGGCTGCTTGGGAGGGCGGCGAGTAGGTGGAGGACGGGGCACGTCTTTTCTGAAGGGTGGCGTGAATTCGGGATCAGGATGGGAGGTGGTGGGGATTGCGCCATGCGTGGTCGGGGCAAAGGTTGGTTCGGGTTTGTGCGTGACATGTGGGCTTCCTTCAGTTGTGCTCGGGATCTTCGGTTCGGTATCAGTCGGGGGAGGATGGGTGGGTTCGTCTTTTGGCGGAGAAGGGGAGCTGGGTAATGCATGATCAGGATCACCACCAGAGGTGGAAGGCGCCTCAGTAATGCGAGGGGGACCTAGAAGAGTAAAAAAGTCCTCACACACTGAAAGACGGACCAAACACTTTTCCACAACTGAATTGACTGTGACTACTTTGAGGAAAAAGAGAGGAAAACACCATTATATAATGAGTACAAACAATTGATGTTCTTACATACTTTGTTCGTTAGTATGCAAACTCGTGTTGCCTCTACTTGTTATATCAAATCAATACAGTAATACTAAGTTGTATAATACAACTTAGCATTCTCTTTCCCTTATCCGTTTTTTGGGGGGTGAAAATACTTGACATATTCTTTCACATGTTTTCAAAACCCATATGGCTCATATAACTGCACCCTCTTGCAGAGTCAGACAATTATGAGTAATTTAAGCAACAAAAACGTGATTGTACATATCAGTGAAATGACATACTGATTTGTTCATTGAATAACCACATAAAGGGATAATAATGCAAATGATGAAATACCTAAATGTACCTTCACAAAACGGTATAGGCTCCATGTTCTAAATATTTAAGTGAAGAGTACTGTACGTAGTCATTTCGACAAAGTTTTTTGGACACCGAAGACAAAATTAAAGCACCAGCCTCTCACCATATATGTGCTGTATTCCCTGGATGTCATCCTCGTGCAGTGTGAAGTTGTGCGTATGAATCCACTGGTAGAAAGGAGCCATTATGGCGTTGGGGTTGTCAGAGTGCTCCAGACCTAAAGCATGACCAAGCTCGTGCACCGCAACAAGGAAGAGGTCAATACCTGTAGCATGAAGGAGGATCAAAGGATCAAAATGATGTGTAAATACGTCGGGATTTATTGAATTCACAGGATTTCACAGTTAATTATTAAGTTTGATATGATGTGCCACAAAACAGAAGACGAAAGAGGAGCAAGGAGTTGAATTACTCACAAAGTAAATGAATAAAAAAACGCTAAAATAAAAAATAAAATAAAAATTGAGTCATTTCAGAGACCAAAACGCTGTGCGGGAGAATTGGGAGGCAGACATGCTAAACACCATGCATGCCATTAGCATGCGCTACTGGTTTGAAAACAAAATAATAGCAAGCCGCTAACCTTGGTGGTTTGGACTGTCCAAAGTCCAAGGCTCATCTGCATCAAAGTGTGTATCCCCGCCCATTGCAGGCCCGGGGTAGAAGGCATGGGCCAGTGAGCCCCCCTCGCCATCAAACAAGGACATGTCGCCATGGAAACCAGAGGCAAACAACAACAGGATGTCCGCGAGCTGAGCCTGGCTGCTGTTGCCATGCTGAGCCGGTAGTTCTTGGAAGGTAAGCGCCGTGGCCCTTTGCCACACGTCAAAAGCTCTGCGGATCGCATCAAAGGTCTTCTGCGCTCCCAGGGAGCGCGGGATGTGCTGGTCCAATATACTGACACATAGAAATGTATTTCATGGTAGATACATTGCACTTAATAGGTATGTGTGTTAGTGCATTATACCTGTAGGAGATGTGGTCCTTGTCCCACCGTTGTCCAGTAACAGCGTAGCGTCTCCTTCTCGTGCCATCATCCAGGTCGGCTTTTTTGTCTGGCAGACCACATCGAGGTCGACGCATGGCCCTACAAAAGGTACAGGTAGCACACACACATACATGACATGAAATGATTTTAGCTGGACATGAGTGCATCATTTGAACCTGTGGAAGTGAGAACAACACTCAAACAAAAATGAGACTTTACAAGCGACTCTGAAGGAATCAGTTTATACACAGGACCCAAGTGACACTGCGACTCAATCACAGGGATCCTTCAACAAGCATTCACATTCACACATATGGACCATTTTGAGTCTTCATTGAACTTAACATACATTTTTTCAAATGTGGGAGGAAGCCAGAGTAACCTGGGGAAAATCCACACAAGCACAGGGAGCATATGCAAATTGCACACATTCAAGATTCGCTCTACAGACCTTTCTCGACTGTACGTCAGACGTGCTAACCATTAATTTGACGTACCGCCCTGTTAGATAACTACTGAATGGGAAAACAGCATTATGACTGGCAAGGTGACGATGACCGAATTGGATGTCGCTGTACAGATTCCGCACAGACAAATTTAGACAAGATCTGAGGTGGACCACCTCTGCCGAGTTGCTACTATGGAAATGTCCGCATTGACCAACCTGGCCAGGTTTTGAGGAGGACCCGTTCACGTGAAGGAGTCTTCCGGCAATGCTTTATCTTATTCAATGGACTCACACTCTTCTACCAAACATGATGCCCACACTGCATCCTTTGCATCCTGGTCATCCTGGAAGGGCAATTGCCCCATTCTGCAGGTCCTTCTCAAGGTTTGTTATTTTTCCCCAGATGTTTGTTTTTTAATCCTTGCCCTCCTGTGGAGTTAAGCTCGTGGGCTTGTGAGGCCCTTTGAGACTCCTTTGTGATCAAGGGCTATAAAAATATAGTTTACTTGACTTGATATAAATGAAAAATAGCAAAAGAGGACATAAACCTGGCTATGTTCCGTACTTAATCTGCCACAAAATTTCACATGTTATTGTTTATATTTAGCTTGCATCAATACACGATGGGCCATGACTATTTGATGTAAATAAAAATGTATTCAATAGAAATCAAATTAGTACATTTGCCTAACTTCCATGATGGCAGCCTGGGTTCAGTGACAATGTAAATGTGAATGGTTGTCAGTCTCAATGTGCCCTGTGATTAAACGGGCAATCAATCCAGGGTGTATAGTCTGCCTTTGGCCCAAACTTAGTTTGGGTGGGTTCCAGTAATCCACCTCCCCACGACTCTGAACAAGAGAAGCAGAATATAAAATGGATGGAATAATAGTCATCATTTCATCCATTATTCTGCTTTGTATTTCTTTTTAATGATTGACTTATTTATCAGAATGAATTTGATTGAAATACTACTTTCAAACCCACCTAAGCATTATATGTGTAATTGCCTTTATGCAACATCAACTGCAGGAATGAAAGTCTTTGAGATGACAGTCAGCCGATACAGGCACAAATAGGGATCTTACGTGACAGTGGCGGCATCTGGCTTGCCGGTCACCTCCAAGCCGTAGAAACGCTGCATGTCACTGATTGCTTGGGACAGGATCTGGGCGGACTGCATAGTGGACATTTGCCTGCTGGCTTGGGACAGGTAGCCAAACTGACGAAGCCACGCCTGCAAGGTGATAAATGCAAGCCATCAGCAACAATGTTAATCTGGGAGAGCAGCCATTACTTAATAACTGGACAATCCGAAGGGGAAAAAGAAAACAGATAGAAACCAGATGGCCTCTAATAATATCACCGCATTCCTGCGCCTTCTCTGCAGTGACTGCCAAAAAAAAAGGATGTACACAGATGTTAAGGAAACAAATGAAGCCTCTGTGATCATGCTCATCAAGGACCAGGAGTTCACTGACAGTCAGCTGCAGCACGTGAAGCCACGTAGTTCAGGAAGCAGGACGACTACTCCTGACTTTTTAGACGTGCCTTTGAAAAAAAACCTCCATGGGGCTTAAAAACAGCACAGCAGGCAGTTCCTTGACATGGCAGAGTCACAGGACTCAAAATCTATTGCACACTGCACAGCATGGAGTCAGCAGCACGTATACAGGACACACAAACTAATCTGAGCACATGGACCTTCAACATTGGGGATGGATGGCATGATAGTGCAGGTTTACCTCAAGACTGGCGTGACTATTATTTATCCACCAATATGAGCACAGATGAGCAATTAAGTTTAGTTAAAATGCCCTACACGTTACTTGCGACGTTTGACCCTTTTTTTTGGCCTTACTTGAAGGCAAAACAGTTATCTGATGTGACTGTGAATTGTTAAATGTGAAGATCAAACAGAACCTCATCTTCATGAGTGGACATGTGTACAATTATACAACCATTGTTGGGTGTTATAGTAATATTACAGGGTAACCTCCATTCGACTATGATTTTTTGGGGTAATTTTAGCAAGATACCTTTTATTTATTTGCATTGCATTCTTGTTTTCTTTGCTTCTGTTTATTGTAAATGCTTTTAAATGTATGTTTAATTATGTGAAGCACAGTGAGTTACCGTGTGTGCCTTGCCCTGAATTGATATTGTATATTTTACTTGAGAACAAATGTATTGATTTAAAATTCATGATTCTACTTATTTATATATGAAAAACAAATAATATGCATATTACTTTGTAGATAGTCGTCCATAGCATAACGGTGAAACTGCCTTGATTCATCCTTTACGGATTAATATGGCTTGTTATTTTTCCAAACTGATCTCAGACTGTGAGGTACAGTCTGGTAGAGTTGCCTAAATATTCATTTACAGGTAGACGGAATTGCGCTTTTCTCCCAGAACAGCACTTTTCCACACGCAAACCCTAACTGAATTGTTAAATAGTATGGAAGTCAAAAGACGTGCATGCTTGGAATGTAGTGACGCAAGTTGAAAACAAACTTTTTGTTTTGACGAAATTGGACCACAACTAACCTCTGCATTGAAGTCGTCCTGCTCCGGCACATTCGCCGTTGCATTGCCAAGGAACAGAGAAAGTAAGTAGACCGAAGTGATCAGGATCTGAAATCGGGGTTCTTGAGCTGAGACCATTTTGAAGATCCACTGTGGAGTGATGAAGGTACTGGAACAAAGGAGTTCTTCTGCCAGCAAGGAAGGGATTGAGGAAAACCAGCGGCTACTTTCCACGTCCCCTCACATTGAGGCAAGCAGTGCCACCTGAAAAACTTCAAGAAAAGATCACCATCACAGTGAAACTGTAAAAACTGGTCAGACTCCAGACGTCTGTGGGGTCCAAATTAAGATGGCACTTCGCCCTTATGTTGCCCAACAGTGCAAATCTGACAATGCTCTTCCTTTGCTCCCTACAGCACACTTGCAGGCAAAAATGGGGAGATCAACTTTAACTCTGACTTTCATTGTGACGAAAATAATCCAGCCGCAAAAGAAATATATAAATCAATATCCTTCACACGTGGAGCATACTCGTAAACAAAGACGAGGTCGCTATAAAACAAGAGCAATATGCGATCAAATAATTCCGAGGTTGACAAGCCCACCAGCTCAAAAACAAGGCATAACTATTGAGGAGAGCAAGAGGCTACGATATCCCACATCGTCCTCTGCTGGCTTCTGAAGAAAATACAAGTCAATATGAAGCTCGACTGCTGGCATGTTAAAACCCTGGGATGCAAATCCTCTGGTGCCGAACCGTGATTATGCGTGGGTAAAATCTACGTGAAAACCAAAGACCCACCCCGAACTATTTTCCTAAAACTTGTTCACGACTCTACAGGATTTTTATCATAATGATTAACAAAGTGAACCTTTTCCTCGATTGTTTTAAATAGTACTTGTAACTCAATTGCTCAATTCTACTGTATATTGTCTATACAGTAGAATTGTTGGTGAGCTCTGAGCCGATACCTGTTCCAACCAACTTTGGGCAACAGGCAGGATACACCGTGTGCTGGTTGCCAGTCAGCGGTAGTGGTGCAATGATAAACTTCAAAGGAAAATGAAATAGAAAATCTGATAGGTTTGACTGACAAAGAGTTAAGCAAAAATAGAGTGTGAGGCTCTGGTGTCATTTCTTTACTGACATTTGGAAAGACCACCCCTCAGGGGGCACAAATTGGTATAAAAGGAGATTGTCATCCCCTTCTGCAATAACACACGTAGGTTTTCCCAGGTATCGTAGAAGCGATAAAGATCCATCATCCAACAAGACATGGATGCAAAGAAGCCAACGTCCATATTTAGAGTATACATTGATGCATGTTATCAATACCTGATCTTGCCATTGGTTAACAGTAGAAACCTTCAAGGGGAAGACAATAATCCAAAAGCGTAATTAAAAGAATCTCAAGTTGTGTGCTTGCCTGTCTAAAATGACATTTTTAGCTCTGGTTGTGGTGACAATAAGCAGGATCCAACAATGTTTTTACATTTTATTGAAATCATCAGAGCTGCTCAGTTGGTACAATCTTCCTACTGCCAGCTCTTGCCACTGCGATGAGGAGGGTGAGGATGAACCCCACAGCCCAGACACCTGCTACAGGGAGCACCACCGTTGTCACTACATCTGTAGGGGGGGGGGGGGGGGGGGGGGGGGGCACACATGCATCTTGGGTTATCTCCTTAACAATGAATAAAAAGTAGAGTAGGCAGTGATGATGTCGTGGTGACTTACTTGTCACAGGTTTATCTGGTGTTTCAATTCTGATGGGTCCGTATGACAACAGCCCTTGGGCAGTGTCTACTCGCACTGCTTCTCGCTTTGTGATGGATTTGCAGTTCTATAAAGACAAAAAGTTCCATCTTTAGTTTAAAAAAAAAAAAAAAAAAAAGACAGACATCCTCTTCATTGCATTTTTCCTCACTATAACTCACAGCCCCCCCCCACACACACACATAGGATGGCAGTTAGGAGCTCACAGGTGTGCAGGATATTCTGTCATCTGGGTCACAGAGCTGCACGGTGCAATGCAGATAGAACAAATGCGGCTCTACTGTGAAACGGAACATGGCGAAGCTGTAGTGAATGGTGGAGCTCTGCCCGTTAAGGCCAGACTCCCCCTCGCTCAGGCTGTGGAAGGCAACTGTGTCATCGGTCGCACACCTTGACAGAGACACCGGAAAAGAGGAGTCACAATCACATTGACACAAGTTCACTTTTGAAGAGACAAGTCAAGCGTGATTATTTCAATGCAGAGATGTTTTAACCCATTCAAAAGCAGGCTGTGAACCAATCCCTCTGAGGCATTGGCTTGCTGATTCTGTGTGGCCCAGCAGTCATTGATGCGAAGGAGGAAAAAGTCTGCAGGCTCCGTCACGGTGATCTCAACATACACCTGAGCGCATGGTAAAGGATATTCAAAACAAAATGCAGAATGATAAGGGCAGAATTAAGAGTGAAGCTGGAGACTACCTGGTCCCCCAGCTCAACAGTGGGGGCACTGCTGAAAGCTGTAGTGTAGCTATGATCCGTGTACAACATCATCTGTATGGTCGCATCTAGCTCATCGACACGCACCATCGCCTCACTGTTTGTGTGAGCCAAGCACAACTCAGTCAGGTAAGTAATTGCTCACTCAGTTGAAAACTGTTGGAACATGTGCAGTCTTTCTGCACACAAGTGTCTCCAACTTTATATTGATGAATAACCTCATAGCCACTGTCAGCAGTGGCTATTAGATATATAGAATATCCAGTGACACAATGGTGATTTAACTGTCACCATGGCAACTAAACCTGCTCCATCCAACATGACAAAGAAGTGGTAGAAGATTAGAGTGAATTAAATTATTCAGATGACTTTGACTATACACTAAATTGGGCCACAGTGGTACTATAGGCATCATTGTTGTCAGGTGGGTTATACCTATCCATCCATTTTCTCTTGCACACATCTACATTCACGTCATGGGCGAGCACAACTGGCAACAAATCACAGCCTGATAAAAAGGCCAGGATTCTATAATATTAAAGCTTGCTCAAATCAAATTACACATTGAAAGAAGTGTGTTAGTTTTCATATATTTGCTAACCCAGGACGTTTTGGCAACACACATGGCTCTATGAATAAGAATGGGAAACGAAAATGAAAAGCGACTTAACCTGGAAATGGGTTCAACTGGAAAAGGCAGGCTGACTGTTCTGATGAATGGAAAGATGCATGTGAAATCCAGTTTAATGACGGGATCTCTGATGATGTTTCCAATGGCCTGAGGCTCTGATTGAAGACTCAGGGTGTATGTGACATGAGTGAAGTTTTTCTATGAAAACAAATATGAAAATGATTAAGTGAGCAACTGTCGTATTCAATAGCAGTCGGTACAGTATTACACTTTGGAGCGCTGACGCACCTCAAGCGATTTGCCTCCACATCCGATGTATTCATTTTTTGCTACCTTGACCATGTAGTATGGAACTTTGTTGATGACCTCCCTGTATGCTTTGCACGATCTATTGGGCAGGTGCAAAGACGTGACCGGCGTGTTGTAATACATGAAGAATTCTTCGCGGGCTCTGACTCCCATGTACGTCTTAGTGCACAAGACTTTGATGTGTGCATCTGTTTAAAAGCAGAAGGGGGTTTTCTCTCAGGAGGAATTGAAAAAATGGAATGTGTACCAAAAAAATTCAATACTAGAGATGAATCGAAATTTCCTCTGGTAGTCATGATTAATACCTTTCTGGGTCCTGAACCTGAACATTAGTGCATTTATAGCACGTTTCAATTTTGTATTGATGTCACCTCAACATCATCACAGACATACACAGTAAGTTGACACTGAGCAGCGAATAGGATACTGATGTCGCCGCCATATTGAATGTGATAGCCATTAATTTTCTGCTTGAAGAAGCATCGACCGTTTTAACAGTCCAAAACAGTTTCTCGGAGATTATAAACGAATAATGACTTTTTTTTAATGCATTACATGTCTCAATACAAAAATGGGCCACATGCCTACTGCACAACATCACCCTGTTCGAGTTAACAGGCCCACATCATATTTCTGTATAGATAGACTGAAACCCCTGTTTACTCGGGAGATCTGCCATAACCAAGGAACAGCACATGTACCCCAGCAACAGGCCTATTTTCTTAATGAGGCATCAAATGTCCAGTCGTATATATTTCTATGGCCCAAATGCTGATATCCTGCAAAAATAAAGGCGAGAGGCGCAAACAAGCCTACCTTTGTCACAGTTGTCATCATAAAATCCTTCCACACACTTGCAGGTGCTCTTGTCTTTAGACAGGACGCACCTTTCTGGGTTGGTGGCGCAACTCTCCACGTCGCAGATTCCTGCTTGCACATAGCACGTTGGCACAAGCTAACATGCTCATTTCACATCTTACTTTGCGTTTGTTTAGAATTACCTGTTACTTGGTGGTGCGTGAAGCCAAGAAGCAGCAAGAGGATAACAGCCAACTGCCGTGAACATGAAATATTTCTATTTTAAACTTCAAAAACTGTCGTATGTTATGACTCATTCTAGTTAGCATTCCAGGTGAACTCGGCTGGCAAAGCTAGCTAGCTAGCTAGCTAACCTCCCAAAAAAGTACCACAAAAGGCAAATTCACACCTACCTGACAGTCGTTTAAAGTCATTTTTGTGCTATTTTTTTCCGTAAAAAACATATAAAGCTTAATTTCAAAGCTTTTAATCACGGGCAAACGGGGCCGTTTAGTTATTTTGTCACAGTCTTCATTACTGGACGTCCTGCAATTAAAAACACCTGTGGTCTGTCGTCGTGGTAAGCATGATCAATTTAAACTCATTTTGACTTTTATATCCTTTCATTGTTTTATAAAACCATTTAAGTTAAGGTTATGAAACATATTTTTGCTCAAGTTGTACTCACAGTAAAATGTTTTAATCGTTTTTTATTTATTTAACAAAGGAATACCTGCATAAATAATTAAGAAAGACCTGCCCCGTGGGTGATTAGAATTTTGTCCGTTAGATGTCGCTATACTATCACGCTCAACGATGTAACCAAACTGGAGAAAATGTGAACAATAGTGATTTTAAATTCACACTGGCATTTTTGATACGTGTGTAGTGACTTCTCTTTCCATAATTCACCACGAACTGCAAATACTTTAATGCAATGGTTGGAAGTAGTTGCGGTCCCTTTAAGGACCGCCATGTTTAGTTTTGCTTGTTACTATAGAAACGGATTTTGAGCCGTTACTTTTTTTGGCTCGAGAGTTGGATGAGATGTGAAAAATAAAACGACACACTTGCTGTGTGTGAAAGTGAGAAATTGTCGCCTTCTTTTACAATTTCCACACGTGGTTCGTTTTAAAGCTTAATGAGGCATAATCCATTTGAAATATTATAAATACCATGAACATCCACCCATCCCTCCATCCATTTTCCGATCCGCTTTATCCTCACAAGGGTCGTGGTGGGTGCTGGAGCCTATCCCAGCCGTCTCCGGGCAGTAGGCGGGGGACACCCTGACCGGGTTGCCAGCCAATCGCAGGGCACACAGAGACGAATAACCATCCCCGCTCACACTCACACCTAGGCACAATTTGGAGTGTCCAATCAGCCTGCCATGCATGTTTTTGGAATGTGGGAGGAAAAAGTATATGGAGAAGACCCACGCAGGCCCAGGGAGAACATGCAAACTCCACACAGGGAGGCCGGAGCCGGAATTGAACCGACATGCTAACCCCTGGACCACTGGGCCGCCTACCCCATTAACAGAATACTGTACTTTAATTATTACAATACTACTGAAATAAAACCACCGCCTGCACTCAAGTCAAACTCACGCGAGGCATGAGACAACAGTCTTTTTTATGCCATTTTCATATAACCTATATCACTTGATCCATCCAACCATCCATCCATTTTCTGATCAGTTTATCCTCATGAGGGTCGCGGTGCGTGTTGGAGCCTATTCCAGCAATAGGCGGGGTACACCCTAACTAGTTGCCAGCCAATAGCAGGGCACACTTTACCACTTGATGAAACATGAAATACCTGTATATTTGGTCGCCACTAATGTCTCCATACCACATTGCTTCACCATTGCCTCACTGTAATTGGTTAAAAGTAGGAAGTCAATCTAACATTCCTCCACTGTAACTTGGCCGAATGTTCCAGAATCTAGAGGGAATAATTCGTCATGATGATTGGCTGTAAATGTAAAACTGTAAAATGTAAAATATTGAGTTGAATGCAACGTTTCTTCATTGTGATTGACCAAACATGGAGATTTAATTATTGTGCCAATCACTACATATCGCTGCCACAGAAGTATCACAATTAGACAGGTCGCCATATGTCTCTGGTTGGAAAAGACAGCATTCCAAGGGCATAGAATAAATATGCCACAGTGTGTGTCACATGCCCAGAGGCTCTTGGGGCCGTTTTACCAGACACCATCATTGCTTGTCTTCCATCTGTTTGTGACAGGAGCAGAAGAGGTTGTGATTACAGTAGGTCATCAATGGCAAAAGAGCAAGCGTGAAACATTCAAGCAACATCTTCCACTATCATGTGCTCATTTGCCTTAAATATTAAAAAAAGATATAAAACACCTGGGATTTTTCTCCATTTTCGTGCACTATACTACAGAACATTGATAAATAATAGATTAAACAGTGCTGTTAAAGTTTTACTAACACGTAATTTTTCATTAAAATTGTAGTTTTTCATTTTTAAAAACACAGAACTAATCTGTTCTATTCTGAATTATATAAACTGATATAGCGGGTGTATAAGGAGGGGCTTGGAGGTAGGTATTGTGATGGATGGATTGCAGGCTGATGTGAGTGAAGTATTTTAAATGGCACAGTGGTTGACTGGTTAGTACGTCCACCTCACACTGCAGAGGTGCGTGTTTTGATTCCAACTCCAGCCTTCCTGAGTAGAGTTTGCATGTTCTCCTTGTGTCTGTGTGGGTTTTCTTGGGGTACTCCAGTTTCCTCCCACATTCCAAAAACATACATAGCAGGTTAATTGGGCACTCGTTGCTAGGTGTAATCGAAAGTGCGAGTGGTTGTATATGTGTGCCCTGCGATTGGCTGGCAACCAGTTCAGGGTGTACTCAGCCTACTGCCCGATGACACCTAGGATAGACTCTAGCACGCCCGCGACCCTCGTGAGGATAAGCGGATTAGAAAATGGATGCATTTTAAATGACATGAAAAATCCAGTAAGACAGGACAAAAAAAAAGTCAAATAAGAAGTCAGTGACATTTTATTGACTCCCATGAACATTTTTAGTACCCACACATGAATGGAAATGAGTTTGTCCTTTTTTGCAATATTTATACTGTATGACACACAAAGGGAAAATATAGGCCATTCCAAAATTGTGGATCCTGTTGTTTTTTTTGCAGTCGGTCCTCGTTGGCAGTGGTGCAGTGCCACCCTGGTGTTGTGAAATAGCCGGCTTGTAGGCGGTCTCTGTCATCGGCCTGATTCACAACACCAGCTGGGGCACACACACCTGAGGGACACGTCTTCTGCAGTTGCTGTTTCATGATGCTTGCATCAGTCGAACGGAAAAGCTGGATGGCGCCAATCAAGTGATGTAGATAAAACCCAGGCTTATGTGAAAAAAAAATACATTAGCATGAATATAATTGAGGCTATTGGTTCAGTCGGTCTGTGTCCCCGAGTGAACCTCGCGTGTGTATAGTATGTGGAGCAGCACTGACAGAATGAGCCTCCATCTGTGTTCTCTCAGGCCAGACTGAAGGACACAAGAGTATGGAACACACAGAATAGTAGAGCACATAGCAGGCGGGGTACTGCTTCCCAAAGGCTGTCAGCAAATTACACATAACTCTCACACTGTCAAAATAGTATTGTTCACACATGATCAATGTTAGAAGACTATGCATGGATGGATTGATCTCTCTCTCTGTCTCTCTCCCTCTCCCTCCCTACCTTCCCCTCACCCTCTCTCTTATAAAATACACATCTAGTAGTCAGGATTATTTAAAAAAAAAAGATGGCTGTGTCCTACAATAGATCAAGAATAACTGTCAGTATGTCACCATCACTCATACACTAAGAGCAAGAACTGATAACATGCATTATGCCTCCTTAATGAATGTTTGTAAGATTTATACAAATGAAAATAGCGAATTCTTCCTATTTACAGTTTTACTCGCAGATTTTCTTCTTGACAAGATTATCAATAATTTCAAACTAATTCACTGTGTTTTTCAAAAACAGTTCTTCAGCTTGAACACTTATTCATAAGAATACAAAACGAGGCTAACAACATAGATCATGTTGCTTCGCTCACTGAGTGCATGTAAACATGTTTGTGCCTGGGGGGGCATGTGTGAAAAAAAAAAAACTGTGCTATGATAAAAATGTAAATTGACCAGAGATTTCACAGAAGGATTTCAGAATCTCTTTTTCTAGAAACCCAAAATGCATGCAATCAAATCAAGCAGTAAATAAATCAAGCAAAATAAAAATGTGAACGGAACAGAACAACTGAAAAGTACTTTTTTTAATTCCAAACAACTGGCAGTACAAATATGAAACAGTACAATGGGGAAAGGATCAAAAGACATAAACAAATGATAGAAACACAAGATACGCATGCAAACACAAACAATGCATGTTTGCCTCATTAAAATGAAATGATGAAAATGAGAGTGTGGTAATTGGTGGGTGTCACCAAAACGTCCCCTGGTTGTTTATGATTCTGTGTGTAGTGATATCTCAGTTCATCAGTAATTCCATCTGCACCAGTCTGGCATTGGTGTCTCCAGCCATGTTGTAGGGAATCATTCCAGCGAAGGTGATCAGAGCTCGAGCTTGACCGCGCAGCTGCTGTGATCATAAGACATCAAGTGAAGATTACCGAACAACCAGAGCTTGATGGGATGTGCAAAATCATCAATACCGTTTGGCATCGGTTGATAAGCAGATAAAAAAAAAATACCCAAAACATCATATGGGTACCTGAGGAAATGTCTGAATGATTGATGATTCATTTGTCAAATATTGATTATCCTTTTAGTTAACTTACGAAACCAATTTTAAGTGTTTGCAAATGGGGAAATATATGTGAAATGCGTAGTCTTGGACGATATATACAAGTGCATCTCATTATAAAAGTTCATGTAGTTCAGTAGTTCAATACCAAAAGTGAGAATCATATGTTATCTATATTCACTAAGCAAGTGGAAAAATGCCTTCCAGACAGCCAATTCCTGCCTTATTTCCATCTTGAAAAGAATTTTGGATTGCTTTTATGCAATGTTCTGAGATTCTGAGTTTTTTTTTTTTTTTTAACTATAACTCATAATCAACAAAATATCAAAAGAATAACATTGTGAAGTTGCAGGTAGAACGTCACTGATGTGCTTCCTAAACAGCTCGCAACCTCACCGTGTCTCTGTCGTCTAACGTCCTCTGGGCTCGTCCTTGTGTGCCAGCTGGCGCCCCCTTCAGACGCTTGTACTGCGTGAACAGGATGTTCATGGAGGCAAGCAGCACCTCTGACAGGTTGTGACGCACCTACAGAGGATGAAGACCATATATGTCTCGCATCTCTGAATCACAATGTTTCTATTTTTATTCAAGAGCTCATCATCACCTCATCGCTAAAGTTCCTGAAGGCAGCCACTCTCTCCTCCACACTGTCCTGGCTGAGGGGCAGAAGCTTCAGACGCTCCATCACCTAACAGGCAGGGACAACATGAAGGCCATGAACCTCACACTGTCTCGCTCCTTATGAGAGCTACGACACTTCAACATAACAAATGCAGCGATTATCTTATTTCTCCTCGCAAATAAGTCGCAAAAATAACGACGAGTTCTGAAGCACTCACAATGTATGCGCGATCGACGTGCCCAGCATGGTACTCATCAAAGAAGGTCATCAGATCCAGAAGCAGGTAGAAAGTGCTGTCGACAAACTTGTCACCTGCTATCCCTTGCGAGCGGTACCTGTAAGTGGAGATGAAAAATAATTTGCTTTAATACTTTCTATGAACTTAAAAGGATTTCTAATCATGCATAATGTAAGTTTCGCTGTGTTCTGACCTCTCCGCAATGGCCACTGCAGTGTTTTTTAGCCTCTCCTTATTAGACTGAGGAGCGCTGACCTGAGCAATGACAGGGCTCAACAACCTGTTCATCAGCTCCAAAACCTTGTCTGGATTCTTCCCAGGGCCAAGGTGTGATGACGCAGAGAACACGGGCAAAAGGAAACAATAGGAGGGTTTAAATTAGCTCTGCTCGGGAAGAAAGTGCGACAAAGACAAAGGTGTCCTCACCTTGGCCAGCTCATAGAGTTTGACGGCTTCCTCAAACAAACCCTTGTTTTCAGCTTCCAAGGCCACTTTACTAATGATAGCCCTGGTGTCTCCAGCGAACTTATCAATGACCCCGAGCTGGAGAAAGACGGAAGTAAAGTCAGGTGCTGTTGGAATGGAGACATCTTGATTCGATACGCTACAAGGAAAGTGACTCATGCCAGCAGTATTGATCGTAACTGAGGACCTTTGAAATATGTCGCCTTCCAGAAAGGATGCATAATAAATTATAATATTCTGGAAAACTTCTTTCATTTCAGCCGTTCACTTCAAAAAGTGAAATTCATAGAATACAGATTCACTCCACACAGAACTTACAGCGAACTAAAAACCCAAATTCACCATTGCAAGAAATTCTAGTATTATGTAGGAAAGATTTAATGAATCTATATCATGGAAGTTTCACTTTTTGAATTGAATCCCTGCAATAAATGAACATTTATATGCTAATTATATTTATTGAGGAGGTGGTGTGTGTTCTGTTCTGTATTTCATGTTCATCTGAACTATTCGACAGTCAAATTAAGGGCATTCAGAATTTCAAGAAATAATTCTGAGCTGTTTACGTGTACCTTAATAGATCATTAACACTGGTTCATCAAACAAAATAAAATTAAATAGCTTAATACACTTCAAAGGTCAATTGGACTGAAGTTACTCAAGTTGAGGAAAAATTCAGATTATAGGAAATGTTCTTACCCGCCTACTCCCGTCCTTTTCCAATCTTCCGAGTAACATATCAAACTGCAAAAGACAAAGATAAAACATTCCCATCAAATTAAGAAGTTGCTCTGAATACATATTTTAGTGGATGTCTTAACAAGTCTGGTCATTGGAAATGATTTGCGAATGCTTTCCAAAGCTATCAATTCAATCTGCCTAAAGGTGCACAGTAATTAAAGCCGTGCCCACTGCAACAAGATTCTGAGGACTTTGTTGAACTCAGTGATGCCACCGGAACTAATTTTATATTTTCATTAAAGTTCTCCCATTTATTTTGGTTTTCAGGTGTGACCATTATCCAAGAGAGGTACTACGGATGAAAACTCATCTTTAGGCTTGCTCGGGTATGATTACTGCAATATTAAACACAAGTCAATCGGTTGCCTCGTGATCTATTTGTAGTTAATTGACCCAAAAAATGTGTTGGAGGAAATCATGCAACTTACCTCACGACTCTCAATAACAAGTTCACTGACACACCGCATGAACATGTTCTCCCCCTGGCTGTCCTTCTCATTTCTGCAGATAGGTATTGCATGTGTTCAAACACATTTTTTTACATTTAATTTTTTTTTAAATATATTTGAAGGGAAAAAAAAAAACAACTGAGTCAAATTACCGTAAGAAGTAAAAGTACTGCAGGGCTTCCCTTGGATCCGTGGACTCAAATTTGCGAGTGTAGAGCATGAGCAGGCGGATAAAGTTGAGGCGGCGCACAGTCAGGGGGTCGCCGGGCTCTTGACTCACTGCACATAGATGCCGATTGAAAAAACACGTTGTCTTTCCCTCATCCGATAGTATGTTCTTATACTCACGCAGCTGCGCGCTTTGGCCAGAGGACTTCAGCAACAGCCGTAGCTCATACAGCACCAATGCCACGTGTACGGCATGACTGCGAAGTCTCTCAACACGAAACAAAAATGCCACGGCGGCCTCAAACTGAGCGGTCAGGAATAGGACCTGGAAATACAGGAACGGCTGCTGGCTTGCAGAGAAATGGGATTCTCCTGTTGGATGAAAGAACATCAAAATTAAATACAAACCTCTGCCATCTTAAAACCACTGAATGGTCTTGAAATACCGGTACTAGCATATTTCACGTTCCAAAATAAATTCAAATTAAATCAGTGAAAATATCATGGAAAAAGTAGATTTATTTCAGTAATACTATATACTAAAAGTAAAACTTTTGTAATGCATACACTCATTCCATCAGACTGATAGATTTCAAGTGTTAATTCGTTTTAATTTAGATACTCTGAGGCATCATAGTGCGCGTGCTTCAAAATGACCACGCTTCGAGCTTAAGACATTGTATTCTATCAATTCACCACTAGATGTGACTAAATTCTACACACGGTATCTTTAACAACGAGCGGATGCTTGATTATAACAGAACAAAGTGGAAGGAAGGAAATACGATACAGAAATGGCGGTATGTATTGTAAGTGCAGCGGAGGGTTCCGTTTTCGTAAGTTACAATAAAGTAAGTAGCATGCTGGTTCCACATCACTTGTATTGAGCGCAGAGAAACACCCACGCTCAGCAAATGAGGGTGAAAACAGCCTGCTTCCGTCAAACTCTGCAGATGGACCCATTCGCTGCACAGCGAAATTCCAACATTGGGAACAATAGAAACGCAATTAAATGTGCCCAGGCTTTAAATTTACTCAAACACAAAAGAATGTCTAATTTGTTCCACATAAACAGTACGAGCTATACTTTAGAGATCTAATAGTTCATATTCTGACAGTCTGACTATGGCAACTAAAATGGAAGTACAAGACTTTAGAAAACATTCTCGAATGCACAGGTACTTAGTCATCAAGTTTACTTTTTAATTATAAGGCCTAATCCTCTTGCTGCCTCCAAGTTTGAGGAGTAGAACAGGGTGGACTATGTCAGCCATTTTATAGGCTTATCTCAGACTGGCAGCGCTTTGGTTCAAAAAGCACTGTGCATATGAGAGAGAGAGAAGAGAGAGAGGGCGAGAGGGAAAAAGGATGAGAGAGGAAAGATAAAGAAGGCGGATGTTTTAGAAGGAGCAAACGTACAAATGGAGGGTGTCAAAAAAGGGGGAACGGATGGTGGAGAAACAATAGAGGACCTGTGAGAGGACTGAATGAAAATGAAGGATAACCAGACAGAAGAGGAGGACAGAGCACGGGATACGGAAAAAGAAAGACAGCAGAGGCCAAGCGAGGCGCATGAGTTCTGGCAGAAACGGAGCGAAAGAGAAAGCTCTGGGCTCTATGTCCCGCTGTTAAGCAAGATGGAGGACAACGGGGAACATGGTGCCAGGCTACTGAGGGAGCCGAGGCACCGAGGGAAAACGGAATGGGGCTTGAAGCTGCACTTCCCGCTGAGCAGAGAGGGCGGAAGAGGCGAAGAGAGAGAGAGAGAGGGCGAGGGCTATTGAGCGCAGCCCTCAATCTTATCAGAATGCAGCACGATCATTGTGCAAAGACAGCCAAGGGAGAAAACCGTGATGTCATTTTTGGGGGGGTCACAGACACATGGTTAGTTCCTTTTCAAACAAGTTTAGGAATCTTTGATGAGAAAATTTCCTGACAATTGAAATTGTCTGTCACTTGTGAGCTTGCTGAAAGACATTAAGAGCAGCTCAGTACGGTTGAAACGGGTCTTTCTTATCATCACTAATGGAATACGATTTATGCTCGAAAGATCGACATAGTTGGCTGCATCCAGTGGCTAACAATGCAACAGTCTGGGAAGTTAGCTCAATATTTAAGATGGTTTTACCAATCTATTTGAAAGGTTTTAATTAATAAACAAATAAACGTGTTTCTTAATTATTATTTTAGCACAAATAAGCTTGACAGATTTTAACTAAGCTTGTATTTTATTGGACATATTAAAAGGCACCTGGCAGGAATCCCAACATGTCTTATCGTGAAGCATGTGGATTTGGATTCATTTTTAGATTTTAGACGATATCGATCCGGTCATTAGCGAGGTCAAGCAAAAGCAAATAGATTCTGTTTGTAATCACGTAGTTTACTGCCTTTTTCTAAAATGGTGCAAAATAAAAATTACAAAAAATAAAATAAAACAATACAGCTTCACAGTTGATCTGCAGTTCTTTGAAAGACTGCCTACCATAGTCCTCCAGTAGTTGTTTCTGTAGCTGTGGCAAGGTCAGTCTGTCCTGAGGTGAGCTGCTGCCATCATCATCGAAACAGACCTGATTCAGCTGCAAGAAGAAAGAATGATGCAAGAGTCATTCAGATGAGAGTAGATAACGACTCGAGAAACAGAATAACACGTGCATTATAAGTCTTTACATTGGAAGCAAGTTTCTGTTTACGGGTACGCTGAGAACAATTACACCAACAAAGATTTGAAACATTCATTCATTTTCCGATCCGCATATCCTCACAAGGGTCGCGGGGGTGGTCGAGCCTATCCCAGCCGTCTTTGGGCAGTAGACGGGGGACACCCTGACCCGGTTGCCAGCCAATCGCAGGGCACACAGAGACGAACAAACATCCGCACTCACACTCACACCTGGGGACAATTTGGAGTGTTCAATCAGCCTGCCATGCATGTTTTTGGAATGTGGGAGGAAACCGGAGTACCCGGAGAAAACCCACGCAGGCCCGAGGAGAACATGCAAACTCCCCACAGGGAGGCCGGAGCTGTAATTGAACCCGGTGCCTCTGCACTGTGAGGTCGATGAGCTAAACACTGAATCACCGGAACGCCCAGATTTGAAACAGACATACTTTACCTTTAGCCATAGATAGTCTTCCGTCTTGTCCGCCACCTCCCCATGGTTATCGCTGACGTCACACTTCCCAATGAGGCAGTAAACAGCTCGCTTGTAGGGATCGGCGCTGTTCCTCAGTACTCTGCGGTAGTGGAGACGAAGCTTGTTCTCTGATGTTGGGGAAAGGCTAAGCGACAAAGAACAAATGGAACACCATGAAGAGTATTCTATTACAAGTAAAACTCCAATGAAATGTGTGCGTCTTTGTGTGTGTGTGTGTGTGTGTGTGTGTGTGTAAAAATGAAAAGAAAAAAAAAAGAAAAATTCTCACCGTCTGTCTGGGCTGTTTGCGTACTCCTGAAACCAGGTCTTGAAGTCTCCCAGCTGGTGTTGGACTCGATTGACTACGTGCATGGCTGCATTCAAGTCTCCACAACGTAGACAGTAGTAGATCACAGCCCACAATGGGTGGCCTTCTATCTCACCATCCTGTTGCATGAGCAGACGTGAGGGTTAATGCAATGCAACAAACTGAAAGAAAGCTGCACTTTCCAGTGAGATGCATATCAAATCTTTTTGTGGCTTTTTTTTGTAAACAACACTTGCAGTAGTGTAGATTTTGGAAATGAGGACAATTAAAACAAGAACAAAACAGGGGAAAAAAACAAGTCTCTGTCAAAGGCCATCATTGCATATGACCAAATCTTCATGGAGAAGCGACAGCAGGCGAAACAACAATGAGGAGAGGATTTACCACCAAATAATTTGAGTAAATTTGTTACTTAAGAAGTGCGTATCAAACTGGTAACCCTTTGCATTAATACTCACTACCAGGGCTGTGTGATAGGGCGAAAATTGAATGTCTCTGTATTTTTTCCAGATGTCTCGATAACGATGCGATATCCATATTACTCGGGGTTCAGTGGAAAACTAAGCTTTTTTTTTTTTTTTAAGAAAAAACAAAATATCAATCCAAAAGGATGCGGAAAGTGTAGTTTTTTTAACTTATTGACAACTATCAACATTAAAAAGTCAGCCATATATTTCATTCACATTGTACTCCAACTGTGCTGTAATGTAATGATAAATAGCAATTTTAGGCTACAACAGAAGTGTTTGTTCTGTTTGCGTGCGTGTGTGTCTTAACTCATTCAGTACCAGCCAATTCTAAAGTATGAAAAGACATATAAAAATCTCTTTGGGAGTGAATGAGATTTAACTGCATCAACATGTGTGTTGTTCTGTATCAATTTGTCCAGGCACGACCGTAGTACAGATGAGCAGTTCAGAATGTGGATGGATGTATTGTGTGGCTTAAGGAAAAAAAAGTTAACTACTCACCCGCGCACATGGAGATGTCTGTGTATGCACTGATGCAGTATGTGGCAATGTGATTGTGTGGACTCCCAGTGATATGAACTATGCCTGGATCGTGTTTTGAGGGTCCCCATACAATATATTGTATGACTTTTTATTAATCCACAAAAAGATGGTGGCAGTCAACTAAGACGCAGGTTGCGACGGAAATCAGATGCAGACCGCGCCACACTGACCCATTCAACTGAACAGACTGGCAAGGTGTGGGCTGCTCATACATTTTTACAACAAGCGCTGGTATTTTATCCACTGGCAATTTTGAACTTATAAATATGGTCACATAATGTTCGAAAAGACAATGTGTGTGTTCCGTCCGTATATACTTGACAGCGAACACGACAGAAGATTTCTTGCATGTGTGCTGTCTAGTTACTCAATTTTTCAGCGCTGTTTATGCAAGATTTTTGTTATCCACTGCTCGTGCTCTCTCTGAATTTACGTTATGTGTTGTAAATGTGTTCTATTGTTTTAAAAGTCTTTCTGAAGACCTTACAATGATGTGCAGGAAATCTATACAAAGATGGCTAGGGCTGTATTAAAATATGGTATTTCTATGTTGAAGATTTTCAGTTATTATGGCGATTTGCGGTGGGGTTCCAGAACGTAGTCCCCAAATGGGGGAAGGGGGGATTACGGTACACACATAGCAAAACAAGTTACAGGAATTCTAAGATTAGATTTTACACATTCAAGGCGTGAATTACCTGCATGCCAGGCAGGGGACCGGGGAGCTTGATGTTAAGAAAACTGCGTACAAGCTGATACGTTCCCGGCACCCCTCCCAAGTGGGCCTGATGAAGGTTTCCGAACACGGTCACCATGGTATAATTTTTATAACTGTAAGATAGGAGACACAAGCCACAGTAAAGCCACAATAACCTTAGCCAGCTGCATATCCACACTGAATTTAGCAACGGCATCGTCATTAAAACGTTCTTAATTAGAGGGAGAAGTGAATACGGAAGCTCGCCTATTCTCTAGGACGCCGAGCGCCTGCCGCACAAACGCCATTTGCATCTCAATTGAAGTGCGACTCTTCAGCGTATCTTTGGCAGGAACCAGCAAAACATCGGTCATTTGTTTCACCATCAGCCACAGGTCTGACACATTCTAGAGGGAATATGGCAGCTAATGAGAAATGACTGCATCCAAAATTTAAAAAGTAACATTTCATTTGCAGTTACATGATATTACCTTGTCGTCCAAGCTTTCTGCGACAGATGCACATAAATCGCCGAGATTCGGCTGAATATGACCATTCACAATCTTCTCGTTGAAAATGTAGATCTAAAACAGGATGTGACAGTTACAAATAAACAAATAAAAACAGAGATTACACACCCAGGAGACAGGAAAATGCTCAGCCATAAAAAATTATTGCCACATTTGAAATCATGCCGTAAATATTTTGTAAAAAGCCTACCATTCCATCTTCAGCTTCCAGACTAAGGGCAAACATTATGACCATCGAGTGAAATGGTTGACAACAAAAAACAACAAGAAGACGATTACAATGCTGACGAGGTCCTCAAAAAAGATGACGAAAACTAGACAAATGATGCTGCATGCAATGTGTCGGCACATGGTGTGTGTGAGATGCAGATCAAACAGAACAGGAAAAGGTCAGAGTGGATAGCAAGGAAAGAAGGAAAGTCAACAGGAGAGACAGAATTTACCCACAATGCAACTCTGCTCCCTCATCAATCGATAATATTTGATCTGTCTTCCTGTGACCTCATTTCTATTTAATGATCAGGCATGGGTGCATCTAAATGTAATCCACATTATGTTTGAATTCAGATTGACATATTTATTACGAAATCAGCAGATGATGGAATGGATACAACAAATTCATCTTGATACTGTATTAACAGCCCACACAATCTCAATAAGTAGGGATGTACCGCCAATAAATGTGTTCGACAAAAAAATCGCGAGCTGGCTCTCAAAAAGTGGTCAAGAATTCACCATACTTGGGGGGTCTACAGTATATGATTATATTTTAAATTGTCACTTTATCCAAAGACTATTGAAAAAGAGCTACTCTGCATTAATGGTTGTAAAATCTAAATTTATATATATATATATATATTATTTTTTTTTTGAAAACTCTTAATCACATCTTGTTTTATTTTGAACCCATTGTGGTGGTGTATAAGGGCAAAATTATAAAAACTCACAGTGTGGTTAATGTGTTAGGATTATGCACACTGGCATCGGCATTTTACCATATATATATATATATAATAATAATAATACATTTTATTTATAAGCGCCTTTCAAGACATATACTGTATACACACACATTACACACACACAGAGATACCTCGGTTTTCAACCATAATCCATTCCAGAAGGCTGTTCGAAAAGCGATTTGTTCACAAACCGAAACCACGCTCTTTAAAAAAAAAAAATCTTTATTGAACACATCTGCTCACAATGGAACGCTACACGAGGAAGCGTCACTTTCTCGTGTAAGAAAGGCGAGAGGAGTCAAGTGGCGCATTCAAGTGCGCTCAGTTTGGTCGAGAACCGATTTTCGGACGTAATTCGAGGCATAAAAAACTCGAAATCTTTGGTCGAAAACCAATTTGGTCGAGAACAGAGACATTCGAAAACCGAGGTTTGACTGTTTTTGTGTGTATTTTATATATGTGTATATATATAAAAAGATGGATAGATAGATAGCCGTCAGAATATATCTCTCTCTGTTTAATAATAATAATAATACATTTTATTTATAAGAATAAGAATAATGCATTTTATTTAAAAGCGCCTTTCATGCCACCCAAGGACACTGTACAGACAATGAGGAGATGCAATATAAAAATAGATAAGAGAAATATTAAATAAAAACAGGACATAAAAACACAAGACATGGGAAGTGGAAGAAATTAAGTATTGTATGACACCCTATGTGTACTGATTACAGCAAAAACGATAATTTCGGTCGTTTTTCCAAATAGTCAATAGAGAATCTAAATGTACATAATGTGAAATTGAGTTTTGTCATTGTGACCCAAAGAGGAATGGCATTGCTTGTTCTAACAAAACCAGGTCGGCCCATCATTTCCACTAGGTTGACTCACCTGACGCCCGTAGGCCACCTCCACGCTGTCCAAAGCACTCCTTCCTGGTGCCGTTACTTCACTCACAAAGCTGGGCTACAACAAAAACAGTGACAACCAACTGAATACGCTCCACAGATGTACAGAATCTTTTTGAAGTGTGCTACATGTACATTTTCTGTTGCCGTTCTCGCACACACACACACCTTTTGGTGGTGTTCCTGTTGTTTTTATTTGATAAAAGTCAAAAAGTCTTCAGCCTGTTGGCAAGTTTTCAGCAACAGTTGTAATTCTGTTGTTCGATAATCCTGCTGCTGCCTCTTTTTCCTGCTAAGACTGATTACCGGACAGAATTTCTTAACAACAATGAATTCAAATTATAAATAAGAAAATAAAAAGGTTCTAAATTTAATACTGGTGCAAACAGTTTGTCAGAAATAGGTCAAACATAGCTAGGGTGAAGCTAAGAAATGCTCTAACAGATAGGACGTATTGAGAACAAAAAAACAAAGATGTTTTTTTGAACCTGCTATATTAAACCGTTGAGAAACCGGTGTTCAAACGTGTGAAATACACCAAAAATAGACAATTCCTTTTGTCTTCATTTTTTATAAGTAGGAGGTGGACGTGGCATTCTATTTTGGGAAAAGCTCTTTTTTCATGATAGACACAAGTTTAAAAAAAATACAAAAGACAATGACTTCAATCTGTCGTGTTTTAGCAGCCTTGTGCTCTGCAAAACAGCAACAATAATTGCCTTCACAGGATGTGAGCAGTAAGGACACACATTTCATTTTTATTTCAAAAGTGAAAGCTGCTGAGGCTTTGGGGTTCAAGTCTTGTACCTCCACATCTTGACTGAAGTCGAGGGCATCCTCTCCTGCTCCAAGGAGAGTGTGCAACACTCTCTGCTTCACCTGCTCCCACTGGACCAGCATGGACTCACGATGGTACTCTTCAGCCAGGAGGAATGTCTGAAACATGCATCCCCTCACTTTAGTTCTAGAGTCAAATGTGTCGAATCACACGTGAGCATGCTGCAATGGAAGGAAACAACGGACCTGTGTCATTTTCCTGGTACAATTTGTGCGTATTTGTTACATGGCCTCGCCTTGAATGCAACATTAATATTCCTGTACAAGAAGTCAACTTGACTACACATGCAGACCATCATGCAAATGCTCAGTAAAAGCTCGCTCGAGACTCAAGTAGAGCTTGTGAAAGCCCATCAGGACTCGTCTATTTTAACCCTCCACAGAGACGCGAGGTGAGATAATGGGAACATTAGATAATTAAATCCTTTCCATTTCCAGCCCAGGGAGATACCAATCTGGACTGGAGCCCCCATTTACCGAGTTAAATTGGTCACCACCTGAATCTCTCAGCTTTTCTTTTACACATTTTAGCACAAGGCTGCAGCAACATGCAAGCGTAAAACATGAACTCAATGCTAATTTAGTGTGAAGGTCTCCATCATGTATGTAAATTGTCCACCAGATAACACTTTTCAGCTACAATAATGATATGATACGATCATATCAAGGGAGCTTCAAACCTGGCGGAATGTTCAATATTACCAATAGCAAATGCAGATTTTTTTAAAAAACAGTTTTGATTAACTGATGATTTAAATTGGCTAAGTAGTGAAAGGAGCGTTAAGCATTAAACCCATCCATTATCCGAACCGCATGCTGCAGCCTATCCCTGCTGTCTTGTGGCATTTTTTGGGGGGTGGGGGGGTCACCCTGAACTGGTTGCCTACCAATCGCAAGGCACACAGAAAAATAACCATTCACACTCGCAATCACACCGAGGGACAATTTGGAGTGTTCCATTAACCAGCCATGCATGTTTTTGGAATGTGGGAGGAAACAGGAATACCCGGAGAAAAACCACGCAGGCACGGGGAGAACATGCAAACTCCACACAGGAAGGCCGGAATGGAAACCCGAACCTCTGCACTGTGAGAGGGACGTGCCGTCCAGGTTTGCATTGCATTGCTGTATATTTTGTCATAAATCCTGTGAGACACTTTCTTTAACAGTGGGGTGTGGGATGTAGACATCTGTAGGGGAATGTAATACAAGCTTTCTTTTATGCATTTATGGAGCATTTTGTTTCAACCCTTCACACAAGTTTTTTCTGCTCTCACAGGGAAGTGGGGAAATAATGGGAACGACAACTAATTAAAGGCTGGGCCTATTAGATCTGCTCATCAGGGAAGCCATTTCAAAACCGTTCCCTGCAGAGTTGCACCAGAAGGACGTTTAGATCACAGCCAGCAGACATGAGAAAAAGAGTGTTTTTCTGAGTGTTCTTGTGGTCAGAACGCATCAGAGTTTAACTCAATGTTCAATAAAAAACAAACTAACAAACAAACATGGATTTGTCAATCCAGGCATGACAGTATTAAAACGTCAGTATTAAAGATGGTGTTATTTCTAATTTCCGAAACTATTTTGTCATGACATCATCTCATAATCTAAGATCACTTAGCCCTGCTAATTTCCATGGTGCTATATATGAATTCCCACTTTGGCCTGTCACATATCTCAAGCTCTTTTCTTGACCCGAGCAGAAATCAGAAACACTTGAACGCAGGCACTGACCCTGCGGCGAGATTCCTCGATGGCGGACAGCAGGGCGTTGTCCCTCTCGTTCTTCAAGAAGCCCTGTGCAGAGACGGGAAGGCAGCCGTAGAAGACCAAGCAAGCCAAGTGAGTTGGAGTGAGGAGGAAAAACAGTGAGAATTACATCTTAGCGTGGTTGGACAAAATAATGATACAAAGCAAAAAACGTGACTGATTGTACAGGGAATATGTGAATACTTCTACAGGGAGAAATTTAGCAGACATTTTTCTCTGCAGGAGACAAGTCGCTGCTTATCAAGCATGTGGTGGGATTAGTGAAACCTACAGTTGCCATTTCATACAGATGAAACGGCAAGCGTTTGCACTCCGAGCTGCGCTAATTCTCCGCACGCCATTTTGCAATGAGACAGCAATCAGCATAGACTCCATTTTGACATCTTCACAAAATGGATTCCGCTGCAAGACATCTCTCCCTCTCCCGCGGCTCTCCCTCGGAAACCTGCACCTGCATCCAACTTGACGTGTTTTAAAGACAAACTTAGCAATCACAAGAGTGTTCGTTTGCAAGTTGCCCTTATGTAACAAATGCTGCATCCAGATGCGTATCAGAGAGCGCTCGGAAAACGCGGTAGGAAAGAAAGTCAGTGACCACAGCCGAACATATGCAGCGGCCATTTTGAGAAAGCATCAAAATGGAAGGTAGCTGATGTGCTTTGTCCTCGTAAAGTGAGCAGAACTGTGAGCCACTGGCTGGGGTTCACTAAGAAAAACATCTTGCAGGTAAATCTAAACTGAATGGGTTTTATTCTAATATGGACCTTGTAAACCACACCAATGAAAAGTCAATGTTATTTTACCAAGCACACAAGAAATAACTTTGGGGAGGTGTATAATTACCGTAATTTCCGGACCATAAGCCGCGACTTTTGTCACACGCTTTCAACCCTGCGGCTTATTTAATGAAGCGGCCTATATAAAGACTTTTTTAACGGCCGCCTGTGTACCGTCTTTCTTTGTAAATATCTCATGTAACAATATGGGCACCTGCAGCTTATAGACAGGTGCGGCTTATGTGTGTACAAAATGTTTTTTTCCTTTAAAAATGTAGTGGTGCGACTTATAATCAGGTGCGGTCTATAGTCCAGAAATTACGGTAATTCACCAATAAGATTTCTGTCAAATGTGTGGAATTGATTTTTGATTTTTCGAAAAGCACCAAAAAGCAGCATTGTTCAGCTCAGTATAACACATACAGTCAAACCTCGGTTTTTGAACGTCTCGGTTCTCAACCAATTCGGTTTTCGACCAAAAATTTTGAGGTTTTTATGCCTCGGATGACGAACAAATTTCGGTTCTCGAACAAACTGAGCACACTTGAATGCACCATTTGACTACCCTCGCCTTCCTTACACGAGGAAGTAACGCTTCCTCGGGTAGACGAGGAAGTGACGCTTCCTCGAGTTGCTTTCCATTGTGAGCAGACGTGTTCAATAAACATTTTTATTTTAAAAAGAGCGTGGTTTCGGTTTTCGAACAATTTCGGTTTTCGGACAGCCTTCTGGAACGGATTATGGACGAAAACCGAGGTGTGACTGTATACTGTAGTATATTGCATGATCTTGGAAACAGGCATTCAGAAAATACTTTGCCCATCCACTTAAAATATTTTGAAATGACAAATGATTGGATGAAAATTTCCCCGGTACTGACTGCCTCGGATCACAATTACTGGATGTAACACAATGAGACCATCAGCCTGATGACTCACTTGAAGGTGATCTAACTCCTTTCCGATCACGGCGTACTGGTATTTAAAGGAATGATTCATGTATATTCTGCATCAGACAGCTAGAGTACAAGGGACGTCATTCTCACCAAAGACCTTGCTCGGAAGCCATCCATCCATCCATCCATTTTCCGAACCGCTTCATCCTCACTAGGGTCGCGGGGGGTGCTGGAGCCTATCCCAGCAGTCTTCGGGCAGTAGGCGGGGGACACCATGAATTGGTTGCCAGCCAATCGCAGGGCACACAGAGACGAACAACCATCCACGCTCACACTCATACCTAGGGACAATTTAGAGTGCCCAACGAGCCTGCCATGCATGTTTTTGGAATGTGGGAGGAAACCGGAGCACCCGGAGAAAACCCACGCAAGCCCGGGGAGAACATGCAAACTCCACACAGGGAGGCCGGAGCTGGGATCGAACCCGGTACCTCAGCACTGTGAAGCCGACGTGCTAACCACTGGACTACCGGGCCGCCCGCTCGGAAGCCATAAACACAAATATTTGCCATTAGTCATTGGTCAATATAAGAACTCAGGCTCACCGTGTTTCAAATTTTATGATTCTTCATCTAGAACAAACTGCTTTACTTATAAAGGTAACCAGTGGTAACATACCGAATGAGCCCCAATCTTGCTTTGTTACATAAATACAATGAGTCATTGAAAAAAAAAAAGTGCTAGCCAAATGAACAAACGCGTCAACGTTGGCTGAACCAAACTGAAGAGACAAAGACACACGTCTGGGCGATTTTTTATTGGCTTCGCCTTTATTTTGTCACAGTTTTTCAGCCAGTGAAATCAATAGATCTGCATCAGGGATATAAATTGCTCCTTCTCCTCAGATGCCCGGACGACGGCTATAGTTTTCTGAATCTATTTACTGTAACCGAACGCCTTCAGGTCTGATGGAAGAGCCCATCATGTGGCCGCTGTCACATCATAGCTTATCTAAATAATAATCATGCCATTTTGGGTGCTATTTGCTCTTCAGTCTATGACAGACTGTATCATCTTGGTTGCCAAGACGGATACGACAGCTATTCTTGAAGCTTGAAGAAGAGAGAATGGCCGTTTACAGGCAAATAAGCACTCGTGGCCTCCCATTTCCTCTCTCATCACCTCTCTTGTGTACCATATAAAACCCACCTGCTGGTTAATTTTCCGACCATTCGTGACGTCGCTTCTTTGTCCTATATTTCCAAGTCTCGCGCTCATGTCAGTGCATTCCTCAGACTCCCCTCTACCTCATAAAACTCAGAATACAAGCAATTTTACAATCAATGACTGGATTGTCAAAAAATAAATGTAATTCTCATAACGCAGGTCAGCAACTCACTTTTACATTGCTAATTTTACATTTAAGATTTGCATTCATGACCCATAATTTACAAACAACAGTTCTTCCGATGCAATTTGTTTTCCAATAATTACCGTAAGCATGTTCTGCTGATTGTTGGATTTTATGGAGTCCTTGCATCCCAATGCCTTTGACTGATCATTGCGATTTTTACAATTCACTGACTTTGTGCTAGGTATTTCCAATTTTTCGTGAAGCCAACCATGGCTAAATCGTAATAGAATCTAGACAATTTAACTTGCTTTAAAAAAGGAGGCTGTCCGTGTAATGTCCTGATAAAGAATGAGATACACTTTGGCGAGACAGTCTTTATTTAAAAACCACTCTAGTTTTATCATCGTCTTTGTGTCTGGGAGCTATCTAATTATTATTCCTGGAATTGTTGGAAGAGAAAATTATACATCTCTTACAGAAACAGACAGTGTGAGAAGAGCTGCTCATTCGGACAGAATCTTAAACAGCAGTGACACATTGAGAAACACAGTGGTATCTCTGCTGCATTCCTAACCTCAAATGAACTGCAATAAGAAGCAGAGCAATTTTTCTGTGCGGTAGTTTTGACGCCAGCTCAATTCGCACTACCAAAGACTCCACCGACAAGACATTTTTGGTGCCAAATGCATACTGACAACATAGCCCTCAGCAGCGACCAAAAGCACCATTGCTATGATATGAATGCATTGTCCTAGTTGAAAACAGTCCAAAAAAAAGACAATAAGAACTGACGATTTCCATGAGTTTCATATGCGGCACGTGGGAAATTGGTTTTAAAATAATCCAACAGTTACAAGGCATTTATATCATGTCTGATTTGGTCAGTACATGATGGCTGAGAATGACACGCCAGTCAGCCTCAGTCAGTCCGAGACTGAGCAGTTGAGAGACTGCTGATGCTTCGACTCTACCACATGTTCAGGCTCAAGCTATCAAATCAAGCCAATATATAGATCAAGTCAAATCGTAGAAAAGAAGGAAAACATATGAAGAAACATATTTGACAATTGTCAAATGGTCAACATGTTATTTAGGGTGGTTAAAGATGTATGCTTTTTGGATGCCCCACCCTTAGATTGTGCATCCTCTGAGACCTGCTAACCACGGAGAACAGACACAGCCTATAGACAATAAAAGCCCCGAAGCTTTACTAGCACAACCACAGGAGAGAAAAAAAAAAGAAAAGCTTTGGTGTGTAAGGACATTATGCGATTGGATGGTATTTAAATCAATACAAAATACAACAGATGGAAGTTTTGGACATTGTCTTCGTTTACCGCAAAGTTTGTGAATCGGTGATAGACGTCTCAACACTTTTTCTTAATTGTAGGCAAAAAGTGGTGCGTTCTCCCATTTATTAACAGACACATTGTTGTGTTCAATGCGCCAGCTCATACAGGCCTTCTTCGTTCATAGATAGTACAGTCCGCATCTGAAAGCGGCCTATTGGCACTTTGAAGGGAAATTCAAGACGAAATGCGTGACAAGGATATTCATGATATGAGTATGATATGAGTACAGCATTTAAGAGTTAAAAGGGAGGGCACCGCAGTCCGTGTGTGGCATCATGACAGTGAGTGCATGAGGTTTTCTGCGCTCACTTGCCATGACACAAAGAGCTGACCAGTGCCCTAAGTGTGCGAGGAACAAACCACACACGACACTTTCCGGTTGGATAATCATCCACCTACATTTGCAGATACTACCTAAATTGATTTTATTGTAATCCAACATTTTCTGTCAATGACATTTTAATTACCTTGACATTATATTGCATTTGTCAATGATCAATAATGTAAAATTTCCAAAGGAAAGAGCAAGTAAGACAGACTGAAGAGATGTGTGTGTGTGTGTGTGTGTGTGTGTGAGCGAGACAAAGCAGATACCTGTCTCATAGTGTGTGCGTAGATTCATGTGTGTGGGCAATACTCACTCATGCTCAGTGGCTGCCTGGCAGAAAAGAGGACATGTTTGAACGTAGAAGAATATAAAAAAATGTTTCTTTTCTTTGTCTCTGCCAGGGTTTCTGGGCTTTGACAACACAGGAAAGACCAGTGTCGCCCTTCGGTTTCTTCATCCCTGAGTCGCTCCATGTCAGGAAGGGCCACGGCGGCGACAGTGGCCGCCATTCTGGGGCGTTTTCCCCATGCCCTGTCTGGCCGGCATGGCAGTGCGCCTTCAGCCCTTTCCTGCCTGAAAAGTAGGGCACTGACGATGAACCTTGGAGAAGCGCGTGCAAGTGGCACATCGAGACTCACTGGAGGTGGTTTTATTGTCAGAGGGCCATACCAATTGTAACGGCAGACACAGGGGGGATGTATGGGAAGGAACTATGGATTCATACAGGGTATCTGTTCATACCGTCAGCTGACTCCCCCCCTCCCTCAGCCACATATCCTTGCTCTCGTTCACACTCCCTCACTTCATCGAAGCGTCGCTGACAGCCCCTCTGCCTCCTACTTTCGTCCATCCCACTCATTTTCTTCCTTTTTTTAATCCATCTACGTTTCCTTTCTTCCCATCCCCTGTCCTTCCTCCCTTTTCTCAATGCAATTACAGTAATGGATTCCCCCCCCCCTCTTGTTTGATGGCTTCCGACATCCTGCTTCGAAATGAGGCTAATCGTGCTCTTAAGGGTCATGTTTAGTTAATGAAGGGCTTCTGAGTTACATGGGGGCACACAAAGCCAACATGTTACTCGCCACACCACTTGAAGTCACAATCATTCACAGCGGCATATGGCATAGCCGTAGTCGTATGTGCAAGCCAGCACAAACTGCACGTGCCGCACATGCACATTCATTCATAATCCCGGGAAGAGTGTAGGAGCGAGTGTAACCGACCGTCCCTGACACATATACACACATGCAATGCATCTGACTGACACACACTCACACACACACGCTGTGTCGCTATGTTCATAGAGCGCCGCAGACACTCTGTGCTCAGCCAACTGGATTCGCTGCCATCACTGCTGAAGGATGAGTTTGTATGTAAAAAGCCGGTGGGGGTGGAGATGGCGAAGGCACATGACGAGAAAGGATGCAAATGCAATAAAAGGGGGGGAAAAAAAAATATCAAGAAATAGAACGAGGTTACAGAAAAAAGGAGAGTCAGCAAACAAGAAAATGGTGAGGGGCAAATATGGGCCAGGGATAAGTGAGATGAGGACACAGAGAAGCAATGAATTGCGGTGGGACGCCATTTTTCCGCACCAGCAACGCTCTGAGCTTTCCACGCCTTATGTTTCACTATTCTATCCATTTATCGGGTGCGCCACATTTCCTCATTTTTCTAAATTCCTCTATCATCTTAACTTCTTTATCTGCAACTAGTATATGATTTGATGGCACAGAGAACTACGCAGCGTGGTAATCCAAAAAAACAAAACTGAATTTGAAGAATGTGATTTGAAGGGAGGCAGCCCGGTAGCCCAGTGGTTAGCACGTCGGCTTCACAGTGCAGAGGTACCGGGTTCCATTCCAGCTCCGGCCTCCCTGTGTGGAGTTTGCATGTTCTCCCCGGGCCTGTGTGGGTTTTCTCCGGGTGCTCCGGTTTCCTCCCACATTCCAAAGACATGCATGGCAGGCTGATTGGGCGCTCTAAATTGTCCCTAGGTGTGAGTGTGGGCGTGGATGGTTGTTCGTCTCTGTGTGCCCTGCGATTGGCTGGCAACTGATTCAGGGTGTCCCCTGCCTACTGCCCGAAGACAGCTGGGATAGGCTCCAGCACCCACCGCGACCCTAGTGAGGATCAAGCGGTTCGGAAAATGGATGGATATAATGAGGAATTTTGTTTTAAATCGTTATACATATACTAGAGAGTGGAGAGTATTGCTATTTTGTTAAGTGACTAAGCGGCTGTCTTGATCGTCCATATTTATGTGCATTTTGGCTGCTCAGACTACCCATTTTACTATTTCATCAAGTGGTCGGCCAATTCATGTCATTATGAATTTCGTTAAGTATTGTTTGAAATCAGGGCCAGTGCTGGTTCTGGCAGGGCCACCACAACTAGGCCCAACAGGGCTACCACCCTAAAAAGGCATAATGTTGGACCCTGCCAGAGTCTTTTAACTGTGTGGTAGACTTAATTGTGCTGACATTTTTTTTACTTTTTTTCTTTGTTTTTTAAAATTCGGGGTTGAATTCCAACTGCACAACTTCGGAGGTTGTGCTGTATATAACAAGGAGAAATGAACGAAATTAAATGTTCCCGTTGAAACTGAAGTGTTTCATCGAAACATATTCTTGACAGAAACATGCAAATATGTAGCCAACACTTTAAATCCGTAATCTGGGACTCTGAAACGCCACGGCTTCCTTCAGTAAAATCCTTTTTAATTTGTGTTCACTCAAACGGTAACATCATTTACACAGCAATTTTCTTGGTGTACAGTGTTCGTGTGTTTCACAGGAACCACAGCAGCATGTATGAGGTCACTCAAGCCTGACATACTGGGTCGAGCATGTACAAACACCTGCAGAGACATGCAACATTCACATTTACTTTGATGAATTGTATATATTGTAACTAAACCATCCATACCATCTGACAAAGCAAGAGATGGTCTGGATTTTTTTTTTGCCATTCATACATGAATATCAACAAAACTATTATGTGTAGTTGCTACTTCTTGAGGTGTCATGGATTTCACGAGCAGTAACCAGCAGGAGGGCGATTATTGCCAAAGCAGGCTGCGAACAATTCAGGAAGCATTGTTGAACAATCATAAATCTCAATGTTGAAGCACTTATATCATGCCGTGAAATAGTATTTACAGTAATCCCTCGTTTATCGCGGATAATGGGGGCCAAAACCCCCCGCGATAAATGAGAATCCGCGAAGTAGCAACCAATGAACATATATATTTAAAAAATTGCCCCACGTGGGCCTTTGCGCTTGAGCAGAGCCACTAACACACACACACACATACACACACGCGCACACACGCACGCATTCATACAGTAAGCGTCGAAAACGCGTCGGCGATGTCATTCAAACTACAGCGCTAAATACACAGAAAGTACCATGTCAGCCTATCATCAATCCCATTACAGTACTTGATTGACATAGAGGGCAACCAATCAGATGAGTGAATCACTGCTCATGCGCAAACAACGGCGCTAAGCGCTAAGATAGTCAGTGAATTACCTCCGTTTTTAAGCCAGGGGTGCCCAATACGTCGATCGCAATCGACCGGGAGCCAGCGGACTGGTTCCAAGTCGACCGCAAGGGGTGGGAGGAGGAAATGGAGGGGGCGCTGGGGGGTAGATTTGTATGTTTGTGTCTTTAGCTTTCGTTCATGTTCGGGCCGTTCCGGCAGTTGCTCATGGCGTACGTGCATATGTGCGCAAGTGCTTGGTTGGGCACCCGCGTGCATGTGTGTGCATGTGTGTGCGTGTGTGTGCTTGTACGTGCGCGATCGGATCATGGGAGGTTGGTCGCTTCAAAAGTCGATCTTTGGGCAAAAAAGTGTGTACGTGTGTACTAAATGCATAATGGGACTCATACTTTTCTGATCAGCGAGTCCCAGGGACTCAGAAACTGTAAAATGATCACTATATATATATATATATATATATATATATAGGTGGCCCGGTAGCCCAGTGGTTAGGACGTCGGCTGCACAGTGCTGAGGTACCGGGTTCAAATCCAGCTCCGGCCTCCCTGTGTGGAGTTTGCATGTTCTCCCCGGGCCTGCGTGGGTTTTCTCCGGGTGCTCCGGTTTCCTCCCACGTTCCAAAAATATGCATGGCAGGCTGATTGTGCACTCTAAATTGGCCCTAGGTATGAGTGTGAGCGTGGATGGTTGTTCGTCTCTGTGTGCCCTGTGATTGGCTGGCAACCAATTCAGGGTGTCCCCCGCCTACTGCCCGAAGACAGCTGGGATAGGCTCCGGCACCCCCCGCGACCCTAGTGAGGATAAAGCGGTTCGGAAAATGGATGGATGGATGGATGGATATATATATATATATATATATATATATATATATATATATATATATATATATATATATATATATATTATATAGAATATATATATATAATTATTATTTAACTTAATCAGCAATCTGTACCTTTCTCTGTCCAAACTGACTTTTGTTTAAAAAGAAAAAAACTAAACAAAAAAAACCCCTTAAAATTCCGGTTGGGGCATACACAACGTGCTATCAACAACACTCCAGCCCTGCATCCTTTCTATGCTTCATAAATGATCATCCAACGATTTTAGTGGACATTGTAATGCAATGGTAACGGTTTTACTAACCATCTTCCTGCAAACTGCTTGCTAAAGTGAAGTCGTGGTTTGCCTCCACATAAAGAGGAAAATATTCCAGTCAATTTGATTGTGTGTGACTGCGTGCATGTGTGTGTGTTTGTGTGCATCTGTGTGTATGTGCATACACACATACTCCCATGCTGCTAAAAGCTAAGTGCACTTGCAGCCAATGCGCTAGTCAAAAGCACCCAGGCTAATTTACATCCGGTGTGCCAAGAAGAGAGCAAGACTGAACTGGCAAGAGGAAAACAAAAAACACTGTAGGAATAGAATGAAATTGGATCTGAGGTTTCTGAGAAGGATAAACAAAAGTAAATACAGTCTGACACGAACATCTGAAGTTGTGACAAATGGATTATCAGAATCACATTTACTCGCCAAGTTTGTCAAAAATACACAAGGAATTTACTTTACCAGCTAGACCCCATCAAGACGAAAATAAACAAAACAATGACCAACAGGGGGAGACAGAACAGGAAGCCAGGCGCTTTGCTCACACCCAGATCTCTGAGATGTGAAGAGGGAAGCAGAGGGGGTGAAAATGACAGACTACAACCATTGTATGAAAAGTAATTGGAGAGAAATAAAGAAACAAGCTCTGAGGAGCAACTGGTTGTGTACAGTGTCTGTGTAGGAATATGTTGAGTCATTCACAATAGGAGATGTGACAATGACAAGAGTTTCCGACAGCAATATACTGTACTGTAATTACCAGGATTATCAGATTTTACCCTGTCTGGGCACCAGGTGGCATCGTGCTGCCTTTCATGGGCACTCGGACAGATATCTGAAATGACTCACAATTTGCTAATGCAGATATTGTGTGGTGCGCTATGTCTCTCAAGTACAATCTCAAAATAAAGGGGACTGAAGGGGTCCATTTTTGTTGTCCAAGGTGCAAATGTTTGTGACGTGCATTGTAAAGTGCACAAGTGAAACAACAGGTACAAATAAGTACTTCTTATGCTTAGAAAAGGCACACAAATAGTCCAGATGGACAAAGGGACAATTTTTGTTCCTTTTTGTTTGCATTTAAGGCAGGCATGTGCAACTCCGGGCCTGGAGGGCCACTGTCCTGCCTGCTTGCCATCTCTCCCGGCTGCAATACACCTGATTCAGATGATCAGATCATCAGCCAGCTCTGAAGCAGCATTAGAACAATCCTGATTATTTGAATACGTGTGTGCGTGCGCGCGAGGACCATGTGTATGTGGCTCTTTGCAGTAACACAGAAAAAAATGGCTCGTAGTCTCTGACTGGTTGGCCACGCTTAATATACAGTGTGTATGTGTGTGTGTATATTATATATACAGGGTGTCCCAAAAAAATGTATACACATTTTAGCAGCTGATAACTCAATTATTTATTCTTTCTTTATTCTTTCTTTATAGATTGAACCGAGTGATGGCAGCCAGATTTGACTTGCTCCTGGGAGAGCTGGAAAACAGGCACGACGGAGGCCCTTGAGGACCAGGTTTGGACACCCCAGATGTAAGGGTACCAGAGGTGCAACAATTAATGAATTAGTCAGCAACTAATCAATAATCAGATTAATAGAAAATAATTTGGGATTTTTGATTAGTTGTTGCGATACCTTTTTAAATGAAAATTGTCCAAACCCTCAGAATTTCAGCTTCTAAACAGTAAATATTCTCCAATTCCTGGAGTTGTTCATGAAAGCAGACTTGGGTTGAATTAAAATAAACCATTTACTTTTACTTCGCAGCGACAAATTTGTGCGTTATAGCCAAAAATATACGGTAAATAATATGAATGATTAATTATGCAAAGTGGTGAAAGAGACTCCTAATTGAATCCTACCTGTATGTCAGTGTCTTTAACTGGCTCCAAGGGCTCAAAGGTAGTAGCCGCACTTAAACTCTCCAGTCGTTGAGAAATATGGAATATGTCCAAACCTCTGGAACCGAGGAGGATAGACCTGAAATGTGGATTGAGGAAATTGCCCATGAATGAACATGATAGTGGGATTCAACCAAGATTACTATGGCTTAGCCTGGTTTCTAGGAGAAGGTGTAACAGACTTTGTTGGACATCTCCGTTAAATTTGTGACTGTGGTGTCAGTCAGCCAAGTTAAAATTAACATGTTTACTTATCATAGTAGACCGAAACATTTTTTTAAGTATAGATGTTATGCAGAAAAATATGTTGGGAAAACTAATGAATGCATCACATGAAACAATGTCAAAAGGTAATTTACCTATAGCTACGTTTAAGTTAATAAGCAGTCAAATTCCTTACGCTTTTACATCCGCAGCATCCTGAGATGTTCGGGTGAGTGTGCGTGACCGAAGTCTCTCCCCTGCCTGTTGGATCTCCTGAAGGTTCCTCTCAACATGTGGCAGCTCTGACACAGCCTCTGTTTCAGCAGCCAGCTGCTCGGCCTGCTGCAGCAGCTCCCCAAAGCCCTCGGCATCCATGCCTCTGTAGGGTGGAATGAATGCAAAAAGACATTATAAGTCATTTACAGTACATGGAAAATAACAACTAGGTTTGATGGCAATGTTGGATTTTAGGAATGCCCATAAATCGTTTTTTTAAAATCATGCTCATCCTCATTAGGGTAACAAATCTGGAGCCTATTCCTGCTGATTAGGTGCAGGAGGTGGGGTACGTCCGGTGTTGGCTGCCAGACAATCACAGTATTATTGACTGTGGTTCACAAATCGTCTACACTACAGTATAGCTGTGAATGGTAGGACTTGTCTGTATGTGCCATGCAGTTGTCAGACAACCAGTCCAGATAACCCAGCCGATTGGGCTTCAGATGGAATAGGCTCCAGCTTACCCGTAACACTAAAGAGGATGAAGAGCTAAAGCAAATGGATGGATGTTATGCCAACAAAAACATGCATTTGGCTGAGCTCGTTACCAATAGGAGGGAAACACATACAGGGTGACATCATCATGTAGGTGACCAAATTCAGAGAATAATTTAAGGAATTTTAAGTCCTGACATTTGAAGAACTACCATGGACATGATGGGAACTGTATGTTAAAATGTTGGCACTTCTTATTAAAAACAACTGTGGGAAAAACCGACATTTGCAGATGTCAACACTCTGGCAACTCGCGCGTATTGCTGTCACATTGAATTGGCACTAGCTCGCACAATATTAATGTATTGTAACATGATCAAGACCAGCACTTTCTGCCTTGTGTGTCAAAAAACAAAGGCGGTATGCGTAAAAAGGTGAGACTAACAAACCCGACGACACTTTGGTCTCACTTCGATGGGTCGGCGACTTCAAGCGAGTTAGGTCTGCTATACTGTACTGTCAAGTCAAATCGCTGTTAGCTTGCGGGCTACTGCTAACTCACATGGAGACGGTATGGCTCAAGTTCCAAATACTGAATGAATTTTTTTTTCTTGCACATAGTAGCAGGAGGACGACTATTTCTTTACCTGAGACGAATTACAGTCTGGATTCTTCGGGGGGTATTGTTGAAAAATCACTCGTATATTCAGCAAAATACAATGCAGCCTTTCGCGATGTACGTTATTTGCGCCGGCACTACAGTGGGCGAAGCTGATTGGACGAGGCACAAGACCGTACCGGATATCGCACTCGCTGGCCTTTCGCAATAGACATGCTTGACACGCCACCAGCTGGTTTCCAACAGTACTGCAAAGAACCGCCCAACAGGGTTTGAGAAACAATGATCAAAATGTTAGCATAAGTTATTGTCGCAATACAAACTAGCACCTTTACTAAAGTGTCGTTTCATCACTGGTCTTTTCTATCCGTTGTGAAATATTCAATGTACCCAAACAAATCATATAATGTAAGTTTGGTCCGAAGAACACTCGAATAAGTCACATTTCTGACAAGACATGGGGGCCGCATGTATCGTAGCCTGTCTGTGACCAGATATAACTGGCTGCTCTTTGCACTATATACAGTATTCTTACAATAATATCTGACCTAGAAAACTGCCCATTTCCTGTTGTAAGGAAAAAACGCCAAATACTGTATACTTAAAACATTTATTTATTGTTTTTACTTTCCAATATCAATAGTGGGTAACTTATTTTTGCACCTGTGTGAGTTATGAATAAGATGCAAGAAACAACTAATAACCACCATCATCATCTGAGACTTGAATACAGGATGTATCCCACCTCCTGCACCAATAAAAATGTAGAAGTGACTTACATCTCATATATTACATCTTATTGTCATATTATTATTGTTTTTGTTGTTATGAAAAGCAAATGTGCTGCAGAAAAACGGAGGGGGATTCCGAATCAGTGCAAAAAATAATCTAGAAAAGTTTGCTTGCATCTCCACTTTGAAAAAAAATATTAAATTTGACTAATTTAGAATAGTTGGGTCCCTGATGACCCTTCAAGTGTAAAATTAAACCACATAACCTTTTATGTGTCTGTTTCTCATAAAAGGTCCTAAATGTTCAATATAAATGTTTTGAGTGAAACTAAGAATTTACCATGCAAGCTTATATACTCTTCATAGAATTTAAAATTACACATCAAATTCAGTCTCATTGTGGCTGACTGTAGTGACTACAGGTCAAAGGTTCCTCAACTTTCATAAAACTCTGAAGTACTCATGAAATAAAGTCTCTCAAAATGTGTTTTTCCATTTGAGGTACTGTATTTATTATCACTGTAACATGTCCAAGAGTCCATATTCCCAGATAAACTGTTTTTATTTGACAGTAAAAAACACTCCTGACCTCAGTGAGCTATCAGCTTTGGTATTTGCGCCAAATTTTGAATTCATATTTAACATGTATGCTGCATTTAAATATAGCTTTTAGGTTTACATTCAGAATTATGATTTAATATCTATTGTCACTCTCCAAAATTCACATCAATGTTTGAGGCTCAGTGTGACAAACTGTCACTGATGGTTTGAACATAAGCCTCTTTGCAAATTGCCCAACCCCCACGTTTATTTTTATTAGAAGACTGTATCCGGTCAAGTGCTTAACATTTATCTACTGGCATCCTCAGTTTATGACAGTCATAGTCATCACCACCTATGCTAACAAAGTAATAAAGTCATAATTACAGTCAGGAGTTTCATATTTCATTCAAGTGGAAAACCCCTGCTTTTTGATGCTGTGTGAAGGCATGTAGTTTCAATTTGTGTTTTAAACACTGTGCCATTTGAACTCATTTGATCACCCAAATGCATTTTCTTCACAACACCAAACAGTTTATTTGGTCAAAGTACAAAACAACATCTAGAAAACCCATGCACAGTATACATTAATGCACACTGTGCAGCCCTACAAAATAATACTTTCAACAAAATGTCCTTTTGTATGAAGGCTGAATTCAGAAAGGTCGCGTCGTTTATCAAGCCTCGTCTACTTGAATTGATTGTCAATGAGAGTGCCTTTCATTTTGGCCCTCTTAGCCTCAAGCTCGGCCAGCTCCTGCAGCCTCCTCTTGCTCATGCCCTTCCTCTCCAGCTGCTTTTCGATCACTTTCGCGTTTTGAGCATAGGAGTCAGCCACCTCTCTGGCCTCGATCTCCTCCTCCTCTTCGTCGATGGTGGACACGGTGACAGAGCTGAACTTGCCCATATCTTTGGTTCGCTTCGTCATCATCACGCGGACCTTTTTGGGAGCCTCGGGCTGCTTTTGACTGTACACGCTGGTGTTACCGATCCCCTGTCCGAATTTGACCACCGCTCCTTCCACGACGAAAGTGGCCTGGGTGTTCTTCTCTTGGTGCTGGTAGAAGAGCAGCAGGCCGCACTTGCCGCACTTTTTGCGGTATTGCCTCTCGATGCCCTCGGCTCTCTTGATGTACGTGTTCTCGTCCTTTTCCACGTTGCAGAATTTGTGCGCGTGTTTGACGACGTCGATCACCCGGGCGCGGTCTCGGGGCCTCATGGGGAGCTTCTCCAGCTGGCAGTCCAGAACCAGCACCATCTGGCCGCACAGGCAGTAGTAGACATGGAGGGGCTTCTCCCCATCGTCGTATTCCTCTCGGTCTCGCGTGTCCGAGCACACAACACTTCTAGAGACCACCTTCGGCATGTTGGTTTACTTTCCAAATAAAATATTTTGTGCAAATCATGCGCTATTGATTAAGCGCCATGGCGACGGCGTTTGGTCAAAAGTAAAGGTACACAAAGGTAATGTATTATCGCACTTCCGGTGTGCGGCACTCTAATGTTTCCTATAGGGAACGAAAGTTTTTATATTCTAAACGTTCCGGAGTTAGTCAATTTCCGGATGTTTGAATGTTTCCGTTGCATTTGCTCTGTGTTTTAATAAAGTTTGAGTGATTTGAAGTGCTTTACAGACATATCCATTATCAGGCCTAATTCAAGCATTTTCATTCTTCCGATCTAAGTCATTACATTCCAGATGCCCGTACAGCAGTTTCCCAATCTATATTGAGCCAAGGAACACATACCTGAGGGAAAAAATATACCCAAAAAATCGTCTCAATAAGTGGATATACAAAGTAATTATTCGCGATTAAAAAAAATTAAAAATCCTCTGAAGAAAATTGAGTTTTATGTTCATGGTTTCACTGTTTAAGTTAAATGTTTAAACTTTCTAAAAATATAATTATCTATCCGTTTTATACACTTAATCATCTCATCTGATTTCAATCAAGAAGCGGAATAAACCCTGTACTGATCACCAACCAATCTCGGGGCACATACAACCATTCACAGTCACGTTCAGATTTGAGGACAATTTATTTCCTGCAATGAGGGGGAACATGCAAACTTCACATAGAAGTGCAAGAGTCCAGATCTGACTACCAGCCTCAGAAATTTGATGTGGGTGTTTTATCCACCGCTGCCAAAATTTCATTTAATTTATACATCTTCTGCCATCACATAGAAAAGCATTTAATTTTTATTTTGTCACTGTACTTGGCTACCATAAATGGACAAAGATACGTTTGTAAATCTTTGGACCAATTAAGGGAAATTTGACCATTTCTTACTGCACACTGGTTATGATCCACTGGTGAAAGGACACTTTGATGCTCTCCTCTTTCATCTATAACTGCTTCAAACAACAAAGCGTATGCAGGAAAAGTGGTTAAGATGTCATGTGTTGTGTTACATTTTACTTTATGTTAACTGTTCTGCAAAGCACGGTTACATCTGAAGCTGTTGTGAAAGCGCTATATAAATACATATTGTATGATTCACTCTAAATGATCACCTTGATAGATTAACTTTAACAAATTAAATCACTTCAATGTTGAATTTGTTTCGCCTCAAAGGGAACTAAAAATTAGGAGTTTGCACAACAAATGCTGAACTACTTTAATTCAAAGCTCATCCACTTTTGTGAAAGTACTTTTAATCAGTACAAACTAAAATACCAGTAATTTTATTTTTTGTGGGGGCGAGGGGGTATCAGTACAAAAGGATGTACACAAACGGAATTCATATTAAAGAAAATATTTATTTCATTAATGAACATACAAAAAAGACATGACTAAATAGACATGGCAGGTGCAATTAAGTGAATCAAATGAAGGTTCCATCCCTCGATCAAAGGACCGATGATGTCAGAAGCGCTTCACTGACAGCAGCTTGTGTCACACGTCTTCTCTTTGCACACGCAGCCTGATGCACACTTGGTGCATCCGGACGGGCAGCATGGGCAGCAGCCTGAATAAAATCACAGGAAAATAAAATAAAAATTACATCAGACTTGTTAATCACTTACATTAGTGTTCTCAACTTTTGTATTGCTAAAAGTTACAATAAACGACCACGTGTAAAAGCAATAACAGACTCAGATTGAAAGAAATACATTAAAATATAACCATTAAGCATTTCCTTAAGGTAGTTCAAGTTAGTGAGATTTCACTCACTCTTCTTGCAAGTGGTGCAGGAGCAGTTAGTGCAAGCACAGGATCCAGCGCATTTGCAGGTTCCAGCTGCACATACACACACACACAAAAAGAAATATTAACAAGGTCAGAGTCGCGATTCACAAACTAGAAATGTGCCCCCCATTGCTGTTTCATACTCACTCTTGGAGCAGTCGCAAGGGTCCATGTTGAATGTTGGTCGGTTGCTTTGAGCGTCCTTGAAGAGAAGTTGGCAGGTGCTCGTCTGAGTAGTCGTTGTGGGACGAATCGAAAAGGCTGCTCTTTTATAGGATTCCAGTGAGCGGCTGGGCCGTGTGCAAATGTTTTCGTGACAAACGATGACAAAGAGTTTGTGCGCACGACCTCTTTTTTTTTTTTTTTTTTTACAACGTGCAGCCAGAAATGGGAGCACAGATTCGACTCAGGCGACCACAATATTACGTAATCACATAATTTATTTCCTGAGGTCATTCAAATAATAATTAGTTAATTTGTAAAGAGAAACACTCTCAATTAGCATGGGTAAGGGGATAAATCCACATTTAACGGAATGACTGAAGTCTCTGATTAATTGGTGTGGAATGAGAATGGCCATACGGTTTATTCAGTTTTGCAGGATCATAAAAATATTATAATTTGTATTTGTAATATCGTTAAGTATATTGATTTTGATAGATCTGTTTCCCGCATAAAAAAAGAACGATATTTTCTAATTTGAGGTAGTGGTATTTCAAACGACGATTCCTAGTGTTTTTCTAGCACAGTAACGCCGAGCTGCACACGGCACTCCGTCCTGCAAGTTTGCACACAGTTGCCTCCAGGGGTACGTGAGCAAAACATCATAGGATGGTTTCGTCAGAGGTGCTGCCTTCTTGGACGGTGTGCAGTGTGAAAATAACGCAATCATTCACATGTCGACAGAAGGGAGGGGTTTATCAAGGGGAGCATGACTAATTGTTGACCCCCCCATACAACTTCAAATCAGCATCAATCGCGTAACGTTCAAGCCCCATCCAAAACGAATCGTAAATGATTCTCCTTGAATTGGTTTTCGACTTGCGTTTGAAATGGAGTGTTTGAAATGGTTTGATTCCTGATGAAACATAAAAGTCAATGTCTTTGAAGTGTTGTGTCCCTTGTTGTGTCCCTTCCTTCCGTTTTGCACTCGCCACAGATTTGCCTCCCGCTTCTTCCCAGCATTGTCAAGTCATGCTTTCGTCATTTGTGGGAAACGTTAAACATCGACGCACCCATTGTTCCTGTCAATAGGCAGATCGACTTCTCTAAGATATGCACGATCTTACAAACTCATGCTTTTAGACCATTTTGACAGTTCGTGTGTGTGCGCGTGTGGGTGCGCGTGAGTGCGCGCGCGTGTGGGTGTTAATCTTTGGTTTTTGAGTCAGCATGACTCAGCCTTGATTTTGGTTTTACTGTCTTCATGCTTTCAACTGTCTTCGTAATTATTATTTTTTTTAATTGTTTATTATTGTATAGATAATATTTGCTCCATGTGGAGCACGTTGTATAAAGGTGGTTGTCTTAAAGGGCTCTATAAATATAGTTGAGTTGGGTTCATAGTTGAGTTAATACAGTATATTTTAATATACCCATCATAGGTTTCTTTGATCGGGCAAAATCGTGCTTTTTCTCATTTTCCCCTTAAAACCGCTACCTTATAGTCCTCTCTCTGTGACAATTAGAGGCGACATAGCACATAGATCCGCTTGTTCCACTGCACTCGCTAAACTTGACCTGCACTACCATGCAGATTTGAGATTTATTGCAAAATCAGTGAACCAACTGATGGAGGCGGGGGAGGGAGAGGTTGTTGTGGACACGGCGGGATCATTTCGCCATCATCTGCTCCCACCAGGTCCTCCGCGTGTTCGTTTGAATTCGGCCTGATTTGAGGTGCGAAATCAGAGGCTGGAAATGGAGAAGTTCTTGCAAGAAGCTTTATCTGAACGTTCAGGGCACAAGTGCGATACAAGCAATCGTTGTAGTCAAGTCACAAATGCGCAAAAGCAACATCTCTAGAGAAGTCTTATACGTATATCCTAAGCAGGGCGTAACTCCTATTGGATATCTCCCTTTCGGTTTCTGGATGACCGCTCTAATATTCTTGGCTTCTTATAATTTCTTAATGGAATCATCAAATACTTTTATTTTTTCTAGTATAATTTCTTAATGGATGGCATCATTGGGCACTCATGAGTGTGAGCGTGGAATACTTTTACTGCTGGGATTTTGAAAGAATGGATGGATGGATGGATAAAACATAGCGGCAGTGCTTTTATTGTTGCAACATTTTAGCTTTTCCTAGGAGCCTTAACGCTGGCTTCCGGGAAAAACAATTTTTTTGCAGGGCCTTTGTTTTTGGTTGGACCAAGGCTGCAAGCGCGAAACCGCAAGCCAGCCAAGAGATGCACTTACAGGTTGTCTGATTTCTACGGAGCCCCTAAAGGGACATGGAAGGAAAAATAAAAAAACTTTTTCCCTCGTAATCTTTTTTTTTTTAAATTCCTGTTGATGTGCTTCCGGGTCATCGTACGTGTAACGGAAAACTTTGCGTTCCCTCGCAAAGTTTTTTTATTTTTCCTTCCATGTCCCTTTAGGGGCTCCGTAGATTTCTCCAAAAGGTGTTAACATTATTTTCCGTTGTTAAGGCAGTTCAAGTAGAGGTCATATCATAAGGTTCAAGTGGAGGTCACATTTCAAGGTTCAGAGCAAGGTCACGCTATAGTCAAAGTCTGTCTGTCCGCAATGAGTAGTTTAAGCTAACCATGTAAATAGATAAATGATGGCTTCACAACCAACAATTAACCAGTCAACGACCAGTCACATTCACCCCGTATGGATCTATCATGAATGTTTTTTCAGTTGGGGGGTCCAAAATACTCAGAGAAAACCCACGCAAGCTCAAACATCTGTGTGAAAAGCACAATAATCATAAACATAGATCAATCACACAAACCGAGCATCCCCTCAACAGCATGCATGTCTGTCATAGTGGCATGCTGCCTCTAGAGGGAGACATCCAGTCATCTATAGCATTGGTCCCCAACCACCGGTCCACGGAGGACCGGTACCGGGCCATGACAGACCTACAAGCTGTGAGCAAATTTACTCCATCAGAAGCGGCGGAAACGTGTGCAACCCTAGCCTATCCAAATCCCCCTTGTAACATTGGTTTGCAAGTTAAAATAAACAGAATGCGCCAATAAACAAAAGAAGAAGCAGACAACAAGTAGTAACAAATTTACCAAACGTACAGCTAAACGTACAGCTGATGGGCAGTAATTGCTTTCAAAGATGAAGCTATTTTGACAAGAGAAGTTCCTCCCCTGCTGGTATATCCAGGGCGACATAGAGGAAGAAGCTGTTGTGAATGGTATGTCGATAAAAACAAGGCAATACTGTACAAGATACCTGTTGAATCATTTGAATAAGTAGCACCCAAGTGATCAAGTGGAAAGCATGAAAATGAGAACTTCTTCTGCACAGCCTGCCAATGTAAAAATTGGCAGTTTAGTCGCTGATAACAACCCGGCATCCACCGGATTAAAGCAGCAATCATTCGTGTCATTTTTGGAACAGTCACATTTGCAAGTAGCAATGATGCTTACTCCATATGTAGGATCATAACTTCTAGCGAAACCACACCACAATTGTCGTAGTGTGTGTCTATGTGAAAGGCCAAATGGCTGCGATGAAACAGGATCCTGCAGCTCCAGAATGGGAACATACTGTACAGTGTGCCATCATAGGTATTTCAAATGGTCTAATGTTAAGAATTTGGAGTAACTTGTTTTAGGACAAAACACTTGTTGAAACTATTATTTACAGGAAGATATGAGCCAGTCATAGCAGACATATTAAAAGATGCATCTGAGCAGATGCATTTTTTTGCTGAGGATGCCGGGATCTTGTTTCAGCTCCAGTCTGTGAATGCTTCCAACATTCTTGTGCCACATGTCCACGGGAAAATGAAGCAACAAGAGCGTTAGCTCGTCTCGCTAGAGGTTTCGTATGTGAACAAAATAGATATTCATGAAATGACATTTACTGTCAACAGTGTGTGGCTCATTTTACTTCATACAGGCGCTGCTATTTTAATATAGGACTTGTAGCTGTTGAGCGTGTGTTAAAAGGTGGGGAAGGACTTGTCAGTTTTTGAGGAATCTTTTCAGAACCGGCCTCACTCCCAAAGCAGGTTAGTTCAGCGAACGTGTTGATATGGATTTATGAGTCTGTATCTAAAGCTGAAAATGGCACACCTGTGCATTAAGTAAAACTATTTTGAATTATAATGATTTCCATGGTGTCAAATATTCATCGCTGCAATTTATGTACAAGATTGTCCAGTTTCATTGAATAACAGCTGTTGCTAATGTTTTGTGTCATTCATCGAACTTAGTCAGCATTGTGTATTGTGGTTTGCATGTCTGTCTCACTCTCGAAAGGCTTTGGATTTAAATGTTGAGTCGGTGTAGTTAAAATGTTAAAGAATATAATTCTCATAAGTTGTCCACCAATGCAAACTGCAACCACAGAAATAACCTTGCATTGGATTGTTGTGCATAAGTGCTATGTATGCTAACCATGTTTGCATGCTCTAATTAGCTTTATCATACTAGATAATAGTATTATTACTTCTCCACAGAGAGACAGTGGCATGGATCACGTGCTAAAAATTGCAGACCGTTATTTCCTGACTCCATATGTTTACCCCACGTCATGGCCCGAGGACGGGGCTCCGCGCCAACTCATCAGCCTGAGCCTGTTGACCAACCTCGGAGCCCAAACGGTTTACATAATCTTTGGCGCACTAAATTTCTACTGCGTCTTTGACCACAGGCTCATGAAACATCCATTGTTCATTGAGGTGGGCTATTGAATACATTCAGCAAGAATGTCATGATAGACTCATTGCTGCATGTTGAAGAAATTTAGAATTGGTCCCTCAATTTCTTTTTTTTTAAGCATAAATAACTAGATTACTTTGGGCTGTACAGGTATAAAGACTTTAAACCCCGAATATACTTGCTATACAGTGATCCCTCGCTATTTCGCGGTTCGTTTGTCGCGGCTTCGGTGCATCGCGGCTTTTTTCAAACATATTCATTAAAAAACATTTTTTTATTTTATTTTTTTAAGTCCGCAAAAAGTCCGCAAACGGTCCGCGAGAAGCTCGCAGTTGTTTTGCAGCTTCTCGCGGACCATTTGCGGACATTTTGCGGACTTTTTTTTTTACCTGTATATGTTAATTGGTCGCTACTTTGCGGATTTTCGTTTATCGCTGGTGGTCTTGGTCCCCATTAACCGCGATAAACGAGGGCTTACTGTAACTGCATCACCTCACTGTGAGCTATTTTGAAATATTACAAAGATATTTCAGTACAATTAAGTGCACTTCTACACCACAACAATCCCAGTAAATGTCAATCAAAATGAGCATTATCTATTGTAAATGCTGTTTTGTTCTCTTGTACTGTTAGATCTCCTTTGTGAAAGTAATGCATTTTAATTTTTATCCAATGATAGAACCAAGTAAGACAAGAGATTCAACTCGCAATCACCTCCCTCTTCTGGATGAGTTTCCCCACAGTGCTAATTTTCTTCTTGGAGATCAGAGGACACAGCAAACTTTTTGATGTCGTAGGCCAGTCTTCTCAGGGTGAGGGCCGTTTAACTAAAGAGGTGCAATCATTCTAATACCATTAAAATGCAAGATAAGACAAACTTTATTCTTCGACCCAAGTACTTTGTTTGGTTAGGCTGGCCGGGGGTGTTCCTGAGTGTTGCTGGATTCTTGTTCTTTACGGACATGTGTATCTACTGGATACACCGCTCCATGCATCACAAGAGCATCTATAAGGTGAGTTCAAGCATTTCAATGCAATGTTTTTTTAGGAGTCAAGAGTAACATGATTAGTTGATAATTGGACAAATTAATAATTTGTCAATAAATAAAAAATATTCATCCATATTCTAGCAAATTTGAATAGCAATTGTTTCAGTGGCATAGTTTTAATCTCTATTGTTGTAATTTAAGGTAGATGTTTCTACGACAGAGCATTCCAGCTACTATGAAATCAAAGCCCCGAGAATGAAATGATCTGGACCAATGACCACATTCACGGGCATAATTTAATGTAGCAAAATATGACATTTGGTTTTGTTGACTTGTTCTTTGGTTACATGAAGTTACAAAATGAGTGAACTTTGGCAAAGCTTGAGAGAATTTAGTACGGTGAAAACATTCCACCTTGGTTTATTCGGACCATACAACATTTTCCTAATATGTACTACTCTTTTCTACTCCCCTCAGTACTTACATAAGCAGCATCATTTATTCAAGATCCCCACACCATTTGCAAGCCACGCCTTCCACCCACTTGACGGCTTCCTGCAGAGCTTACCCTATCATGTCTACCCTTTCCTCTTCCCACTCCACAAGGTGATCATCTACAATGATAATCCACATTTAATGTATTGCATTCCGTAATACCTCTATTAAGGTATACAATATTTTTGGCATGTGGGGTATTACAGGCTGTCTACTTATCTCTCTTCATCTTCGTCAATATCTGGACCATCTCCATTCATGACGGCGACTACCGCATCCCCGGCCCCTTAATAAGCATTATCAATGGTGCTGCCCACCACGTGGATCATCACCTCTATTTCAACTATAACTATGGACAGTACTTTACTCTCTGGGATCGTCTTGGAGGCTCCTACAAATACCCTTCAGTTCTCCAAGGGAGGGGACCAACTGACCACATTGGCAAGCTTGCAGCAGACAAAGCATTGATTCAGTGACAATGGCGCAGTAGTCAGAATACAAACACAATTGCAATGCACGTGTAAGGTTTTAATAATTTCAAAGACACTACACATGAACACATAAGTATAACATTTGTTTACATGCTTACCTATACTCTTGAACTAAAACATTGTGAAAAGATTGAATGCAGATTTGAACAAGTTAATTAAAGCAGAATGTGACAACGCACGGAGCTGGTCTAAAACATTGTAAAAAAATTGAGAGCAGATTTTTAACAAGTTAATTAACTCATTCACTCCCAAAGACGTTTTTAAACGTCTTTTCAGACTTGGTCCAGAATTGGCTGGTACTGAATGAGTTAAAGCAGAATGTGACAATTTAAGTGCGGAGGGCAAAGTTTTTGAAGGACTGCTCCTTAGTAGGAACGCTAGAAACCTGCAGCAGGTAATCATTAGATAATATTCATGAAGCCACAAGATAGTGGACTAACATCCCAACAAAGCAAATCTGTGGACGTAGCTGGTGTTCTACAGTGCCATGCCAGCAGTGATTCAACTCCCGGTGTTTGGAGTGTTTTCATGAAGGCTCTGGAGGGAAAGGTCTGTCCACTTCATTTCTTGTTCCTTCACAGACTCTGTGGATCCACCATTGTCCTGTTCAGCCTCAGGGAGTTCACTCTGAAATGCAGCAAAGACAACATGATGAGATTATTCTAATCGAATTACTGTTGGCGATTGTATGGGCTCCCTCCGGGGTAGTCGTTCTTTTCACAATCCCAACACATGCATGATGCAAGATTTTAAATCGACAAAAAATGGGGTGTCTGTCTGTCAGACTGACAGGTTTGGGTGCTCTGTTGCTGGACCGTAACATTAGGTTACATCAAGTAAAGATCTACCTTCAATCAAAAGATACAATTTAACACAGCAAGTTTACTGCTGCACTGTGACTGACTTCATGGATGACAAGCTGCATTGTTGCAATCATTTTATTGTAACACAACGTATCGTAATAATGGTGGGGGGGTTTCCGATAAGACCCATCTAAGGCTTAAAAATGAAATATCTCTTTGGGGAAATATACTTAAGACACTGTATAACACATGGGTGTCATAATGCAAACGCTGATTTACCAGCGGGATTGTGACGTCTTCATAGGGCAATTTGTCTTCTCTCCAAGCGTCATCGGTAAGATCCAAAACTCTACCGTCTCGTTGGATTTCACTGTCCATACTTTAGACAAGGCTTTCTTTCCACGTCACAAAACCGCACCTACGAAAAATCTGTATATATTCGTGTGTGTCACGTAGAGATTAAATAAAAAAGTTCGAAATTGAAACGTGTATGAGTTGTCAGGGTGTTGCGAATGGCGCATTTATTAAACGTCATACCTCGACGCGTAGAGATGACGAGGGTTACGCAATTCTCATTTAAGAACAAACGTTGATTAAAACGCTGAAACGTTTCCAATATTACAAACACATTTGAACGTGTGTTTAATGCAACTGTATAATCTTAAACATCTCCGAGCCCTCAATTAGCCCTGCCTAGAAGGCAACGCCGGTGTTTAATGGTCACCATGGAAACTAAAGAAGATTACGAACAACCAAAGAAAGAAGAGTCTTGTTTGGACAAATCGCTCTTTGACGGTACGTTTGTAAAGTTCACCATGTTTTTTCGTTGATTTTGGTAGCAACTAAACCGACTAACTCCCCAATAATGTTTTACTTGATTACTACTGTTCAAATATCGGAATATTGCAATAGCTTTTTAGATTAATTTACTACTTTTAACATTCAATTATTTAAGTACTGTATTATAGTATTGTAAATATTTTTGGATTACGTAGCTACGTTTAAGAGAACATATAGGTATCTCAGTGTCAACATTTTAATTTATTCAAAGACAATTGATAACACTAAAGAGCTTGAAGAAATCATCCATGTACACAAGAGGCGTAGCAAAAACAAGTACCCTCTCTAATATGTTTGGATTGTGGCTTGTTGGCTAAAGTAAATAAGTATATTAAAGCCAAATAATACATACAATGTCCAAATAAAATCATGATCTTTCTTTCACGTGACAGTAAACATTTCTGTGGTTCGTATTCCATATTGACATAACTTTACCAACAGCACAGGTATGAGCAGAACTACATCAAATTGTCTAAATTGTGTGTGATTATTAAATTTTAACTAAAGTTGTTTTTTTCCCCTCAGCAGGCGCTTCAGTGATGTCAACCCCAGTTGAAGAGCAGGCAGAAAACACACAAACGTGCGTCAACCTTGGAAATCCAATTTTCACCTGCACTGCCACACCATCTTTTAGAGGTGCAAGTCAATCGCGATGGTCCAAACCTCAGAACCCCCTATACAGGACCACCTCCGGTGACTACGGCCTGTATCCTCCCACTGTTGAAACTACACCCTGTACATTCCACCCAAAATCACAGAAATTCACCAAACACCTTGCCAAGAGTGGGATGTACCGTGACAATTGTTTCAACACGACCCTTGACCGCAGCAAAGTGTATGACTGTCCCAATTTACAACACACTATCTAAATACTGATGTGATAATTGTGGTTCTAAATACTTTATTTACTATGAAATTCTTGATACTTTGAGAAGGGAGGGGAACATTATGTGGCAGCACCTCTTTCTGGAAATTTATATGTGATTGATCCAGGGCTTGCATATACATGTATCCCATTCTGTTGATTATAGCTATTCATTTCCCTGAAATATTGAGCTTGTGTACAAACACAAATGTTTGGAATAAAATAAAAATACGATGTGTGATCAAAGTCTGAGACGTGATAAAATATGTAAGTTTGTTTCACACGGTCTTAATTTGGGTCACTTCCCCCTCAATTATGTGAATGGGAGTGGGACGGGTTGTCTGTTCCCAGTGACTACTTGATCTCTGTTGGAATAGGCTACAGCACCAATATGACCACGAAGATGAGTGTGGTTAAAAAAAAATAAAGGTTGGTGTGTTGGGGGCCGATGCATTTCATAGCGTGTTGGCAGAAGCTATTTTTGAGTCTTGTGGTTCTACACTTTAATGACGTTTACCAGAAGAAAGGGTTCAGGGTCTTAAAGATTCCACTGGCTTTCCGCCGTAGTCTACCACTGAATGTGTCACCGAGGGAGGTTAGTGTACATCCGACCAATCACCCACTGCAGCAGGTTCCTCATGTTCTTCAATTCCTGGTGGCCACGGCAGCCTTGTCCAGTCGAAATGTAGTGGGCGGTGGGATCTTCTCCATTTTTCTCCATGTTTATTCAAGTCTTGCTGTTTTCTCACCTTTCACCGTATCTGTTATGAATTGTAGGGGGATGGGGCTGCTGAATTTCAAAGCCACATTACGGTTCTGCCTGAAGGTTCCCTCCTCCCTCCACTTTCTGATAGGTTCCGTCACATTCCTCTAATTATATTGCATAATATATTGATTTACGACACAATTCTCACAATATACAGTAAAATACATCATTTCCCTTTATAGTCACAAAAATATTGCAGATTTTGTGCAGAGAAATTGGATGTATTCTTCATTATTTTTAAGTTTTGTCATTTTACGTTGTGTTTGTATTTACTATAGAGAAAGCTACGGAATCCTCGTCCGCATCCTGGGTGATGACTGTGAGATTTCGGTCTGCTGCTAGCTGCCTGCGCTACGGAACTTAGCACGGAACTTGCAGGCAGCGCTTCCGTGTAGCGTCTTCTCAATGTGCATGACACATTAAGCTATTGGCCAGCGACAAAGGTGTGTTGCGGAATACGCGCTCGTTGGGTAAATCTACTCTTATATTACCTTGACTGCAGAAGCACTACGCCCAGTTCATTGCAACTCGTGTTTCCTAACTTGATCAGTTTGAAAGTCATGGTGAGCCAAGCTATCGTTTTAGCAGCTGCTGGTTAGCGACAGCCTATCTCGTAGCTAGAATCCTATTTTGGCTACTTTCTGGCGTGGCTCTCTTCAGATGCTGCAGTATTTAGAAAGCGACTGAGACGTAAGTGTGTGCGTGAATGAAATTCAACTCACAAGCGACGCTATAGTTCCGACTTTTAGACTCGTGGTTTTATTTAGAGGTGCCATTGCTTATAACTGTTGCTTACTAGTTGGCTAACAAGCTAGCACGCTAACAGTTTTAGGATGTTGTTTTGTAAACACCAATAGCATTTTATTTCCATAATTATTCTGACTGCTTGAGTTACTGGAACTAATGCCCTGTTGGAAATTGAGTAGACATGTGTGAATCGGGAGAAAATAAATGGCGTGGGTTTCACTGTAGATTTTTACAGAGTGACATTGAGTGAGTACAACACTTGTATTACATTTTTGTAGGTCCTGCCCTAATGTTTTTTTCCTATCTTAGCTTTCCATAGTTGGGTGAGATCTGGAGGACCTCTAGTACAGAACCTTGTGATGCTTATGATGATTAAAGACTTCATCACATCACCTGTCCCCTCTTGGTCTACTAACTCAGTTGTGTGTTGTTAAACATCTCTCCACTTCCCCGCCGAGAGTCACGATGATCATTAGGTCCAACCCAAACCTGCCCTTTGGGACAAGAACCCTCCATAACCAAGCTCATCAAATGATATGATAGTAGCTACCTGGATCAGTTACTGTGCCTGCAGGATCCTTGCACAGGTTCTGCTATTCCTTTTCTCCACAAACACCTTTTCTTCCCCGTGGGAGACCCTTGCCTTTGTGCTTGCTGGCCCTGGAACCATGGGTAATAGCTGTGTGTGTCGGGAGGATAGCGATGTAGAGGACCATCACCATGGGACATCGAGAAGATCCAGAGGACAAGCCAGGCAGGTGGACCACGGTACGGGCATAGCTGTCGAAGCGGGAGAGTCTCGTAGCAGTCGCCCAAGGGACCCGGTCAGACCCCCACGCAGGGGGCGCGGCCCCCACGAGCCACGGCGGAAGAAGCAAAACGTGGATAGCCTGGTGCTGGACACGCTGGCTGTCATCAGGACCCTTGTAGACAAGTAAATAAGTTGTGTCATGACCTTATTGACAACATTTAATTAAAGACATTTCATTTGAAGACGCGTAGACTAAAACGGGCCTCTAATATGAGAGCATAATCTGTGGTCAACGTTTTCGCCAAGAAAAAAAATCTTTACCATACATTTGAACTAGATAAATCTAAATTTGTGCTTTCACAAAGGTTTGTAAAGACTGATATGAGTATGTGTGTACACTGCACACAGGTAGCTGACTTCCCTTGTGATTAGCTATCGCCGGAGATAAAGGTCTCACCATTTTGTTAACTTGTAACTGATTAGTATCATCGCTATTGTGGCAGGTTTGAACTGTGACAGTTCCAACAAAGACTACAACAGCCTCATGTACTTTTGTCTTCCTTGTCAAAGGGAGTCATTCTTATCTGCAAACCATTAGCCACACTATGGCCAGTAGTCTTATATTTGTAATTTTATTTTTCCAACTTTATGGCAACTATTTAATGTTCTCGAGCAGGGGTGGGCAATCCCAGTCCTGGAGGGCCGCTGTCCTGCATGTTTTCCAAATCTCCCTGTTGCAACACACCTGATTCCAATGAACAGGTTCAATATCAGGCCTCGTCAGACCTTACTGATAATCTGATCATTCAAATCAGGTGTGTAGCAACAGGGAGACTTGGAAAACATGCAGGACAGCGGCCCTCCAGGACTGGGATTGCCCACCCCTGTTCTAGAGTGACAAACGAGGCCCATAAATTATTTAATCAAGTTGATTTTTAAAATTAAAACAATTTCATTTCCATCCCTTTATTATCAAAAACAGGACTAACTTCAAATTGACAAAGCAGAAAACGTACAAATGATGATTCCGTTGATGGTTTGACCTGAACATGCCAAGAAATACGCAAATGTTGATCTATGTTTTCCAATGTGAAGGCAGATGTTTGCAAATGTTTCAACTTGACTCAACACTAAGATCACAAAGTCTGCTTTGATATAGCACCATAGAAATCTAAGAATATTTACTGTTGAGAGACTGAAATTCCAAAGATATGTCGCTAAATCGTTGCACCTCCAGATGATTTTATCTTTTCCATTTTTACATGGACGCAGTTTGAAAATTCAAAGAAAATTTATAACTTGAACAAGTGGCAGTCAGAATTTGCAGACCATTCTCAAGTGCAACAGTCAGAGACAAGCAATTACTGTCTTTTTGCCATTAAATAGGTAACAGTTTTAAGTATTTAAGTATGTATATTGGAAAACTGTTTTCCCATGTAATTCAACCAAATGATTTTCGTTTCGTTCATCTCTAGGAATCCACGTATTAGACTAGACTGCTTTCACATTCATGAAACTGATTTTTCTTTTGTTTCCACCAGTGATCAAGAACCACCTTATTCCATGATCACTTTACACGAGATGGCAGAGACAGGTAGGAATATTTACATTTGGACTTTTTTTCCATACACGTGTCAAAAACGGTTATTGGTCGTCTATAAATCATACAAGGAGAATGAAGATTTTTCTTGTAATGCACGTTTTGTGAGTTAAGATGTCACTGACACCTTTGATACCCTAAATTGACACTAAATTTGAAAGTAGAAGTGAAAGCAGAACATATTTCCACCTAAGTTCCTAGTTTTGCTGATTATTGAATGTCATATTGACTTGTGTGCATACAGAAAGCAACGGCTATAGGTTCGTTTTGGAATGTTTGGGCATGATTATTAATGTACATTGTGAGATACGATTTACTAGTTTGAAAAAAAACGAAGGGATCTTTGCTGAAAACTGAAGGATCAGGACACTGTAACAGCTTCAGCAACCCTAAAATGGGCTAGACGCGCCTCTGGTTTATTGTCATGTGCTTATGGTCTCTTGTTAATAGTTCTATGTTGCGCGTGAGTGGTTTGTCATGTGCACGTTGTTTGCTACACAACTTATTCGCAACCCTAACTGAAACTTTTAGCTTGCAGTTAGCAAGCCATGGGGCTTGGCAGTCAGCTACCAGTCTGCCTGTATAACGTGATGTGTTGCAATATTCATAAACCACTTGGCAATCCACTTCTGTCTTATTTTGAAACCAAGGATGTTAATTGTTTTCCTTCAAAGCCTGTCGACTTCTTGTTTCTGTCTGTACAGTATTAATGCAAGGGAGTGGCACTCCGCAACATGCAGACATCTGCCAATGGCACTCAACCATAATTTTAATTTATTTTAAAATCTTTTTTTTTTCTAGGCGGATATTTGTTTTTTATTTGATTTGTTTCAAAACCGAGACCATTTACATTAGGGTCGTTTGGAAATTCACTGACTCGTGTGCAGTCCCCTGAGAGTTTGTGTGTTTGGAGAGGCACAGCGCTTTTTTTTTTTTTTAATGTGAAAGCGAAACTCATAGGATGAGTAGGGTGCACTGTGCACGAACACAAAACTATATACTATTAATAACACGCACACAGATTCAAATCCCCCCATTTCCATTCTGTTAAGCTTATTTTGGATCAAAAGAAAATATTTCACCTAGTTATTGACCAACGTTCCACTGTCCTCGTCCGGTGCTGGGTGCAGTATATGCTCCGCTCAAGTGAATTATTGAATGCAGCCCGCAGCTCGCCTTTTATACTACATTTTGCATTTTAAATGTAATATTTATAAAATATAGTACACTTTGTTGTATGAAATGTAGTTGTACTTTTTTGTGCTTCGTTTTATATTTTACCTTGTTTTGTTCTGTTGTCTGCAGCCATCATTGTAAATGAGAAACTGGTCAATTGCCCAACACGGTTAAATAAGTATATAAAACCCAAGGGGTGGAGACTGCCGTATAGGTACAGGGTAGCTCCCCATGGAAAGTGGAGGAGAGGACCACCTGTTTTTGGATGTGCAAACCTTCAGTAAATCAGACCGTTATCTACTACACCATTAGGCGCACGGTGCCCAAGATGCATCGGAGGAGAAGCTAAAGCTTCATCTTGTCTTTCTTCTCTCTTAGATGACGGCTGGCTAGAAGTTGTCCAGTCTCTGATTCGAGTGATACCATTAGACGACCCACTTGGCCCTGCAGTCATCACCTTGCTATTGGATGAGTGCCCCTTGCCCACTAAGGTGAAACGTGCCGTAAATTTACCATAAGCTTTGACCCTTAAAGAGAAAATGAAACTGCTACGTTTCCTTTTGCTTAAAATTTCAAAAAGACATAGTCACTGAGGAAATGATGTTGTAAGATGTGATCAGCTTCCCCATACTGCCCCTGCTTAAACAGTTAGCCGTCATTTTAATACTTGTGTTGGCTCCAAGTAAAACTTGTTTCAACCACAGTTAATTTGCTTTTCAAATGTTACTTGGTCGAGCTACTGAAGGGAATACATTAATATTAAGTTAGTTGTCTTAAGGACAAATACGACACCTGAATGCTGTGGCACCAAAGTAGCTGATTCAAGAAATTGATGCGTCATTAAGATTGAGATTACTCCTGGTCCTAACATTTTACCTTGTCTCAATGCCTGTCTGTATGATTGTGATAGTTGCCCTTGGATGGGATTATGTTCATCCAGCTCATTGACTGTGTGTCCCTGCGAATGAAGACATTTCATATACACTACAAATAATTTAGGAGGCAAAAAACCTGAATAATACTTTTACACAACAGTGTAAAATTACAAGTTTGCCTCTCGAAAAGCTAAACAAATGAAACCCAATTTTCGGCTTTGCCGATCCATGTTCCGAATATCTGCCTACTACGTACAGTTTACAATGTCAGAATGACTGCTTTGAAAAAAGGGCCAAAACATCACCAAAGCAGAATTTAACTTATATAAGCAAAGCTATATTTAACTTGGACTTCCTGTGGTAAGTCACTCTCTTTGAGTAAGCAACTCTTGTTGTCTTTAGGACGCACTCCAGAAACTGTCGGACATGCTGAGTCTGAGTGCACCCGTGGCCCGACAGGATGCTCTTACTCCCGCCAAACACAGAAACACCACAGCTGTCCTCGGATGTTTGGCTGAGAAACTGGCCGGTAAATTGACACTGTAGAAAGTTTGTTTTGTCTTTATAACACTTACCCAATCAGCTTACGAATCATGTGCCTTCTTTCGAAGGACCAGCCAGTATTGGACTCTTGAGCCCCGGAACTCTCGAATACCTTCTAGAGAGCATGGTGAGCATAGTTGAGACCCAAAAAAAAGATATTTTCAGTGCATGGATGTAGAGCTGCAAGGGCAACTCACTACTTGAACAGAAGTGTTTTGATAGCCGCCGTGTTTTTAAAAAGACCATGAAGAGGCAGCACATAACAACACTGCTTAACACATCTTCAATGAGAGAAAAACACACTTTACATCAAGTTGTGACTCAGATGGCTCATGTGCAGCTTGGTGAGGTAATACTGTATAGAAATACTCAAATGAACGACTACTTATTTTTTGTGCGTTTCTTACCCCAAGAGCTCTGAGGCGCACCCCACTGTCATGCTGTTTGCTCTGATCGCCTTGGAGAAGTTCTCTCAGACCAGTAAGTTCACTCCTTAAACTGATGAGGCAGTGATGTTCTTTAAAAAAATAAATTAAAAAAATGTCTGTCACCCTCAGGTGAGAACAAGCTGACAGTATCCGAGTCTTGTATTAGCAAGAGACTGGCTGTGTTGGAATTGTGGGCCGAGCACACCAACTATCTAAAGAGGCAGGTTGGATTCTGCTCACAGTGGAGCTTAGACAACCTGTGTGAGTAGACCTGCGTGTTTGACAAGCTGCTCCGTTGATTGTGTGTGAGTGACTCACTCAAGAGGATGCTGCTGCTTTTCCCTTGTCCAGTCCTGAAAGAAGGGCGGCAGTTCACTTACGAGAAGGTCAATCTCGCCCATATCAACGCCATGCTCAACAGCAATGACGTCAGCGAGTACCTCAAGATCTCCCCGAGTGGATTAGAGGTCAGCCTGTCTGAAATTAGCCTCAATTGTTTATAATCATGCCGATGGCAAATAAATGCGAAAGGAAACAGTAAATTCAATTTCCATCAATAGGTGTTTCATACATCTAAATGTTAATCGGTGTTCGTGCTTTTGAAAAAATAAAATAAAATAAATTTAAAAGAGAGAGAGAGATCTAGCTATCTTTTTTTTTTAAAACACATTAAGGCATAAGACAACGATGATGATATTGAACCCCCCCTGCTGGAATCACCAAATTTTCAGATTCTTTTCCACTTGCAAAATTTTCAAAAACTGCGAAAGGTAGTATTGTAAAACAGTCAAATGTTCTGCCTTTAATTCCCATATCTCTTTTGTCTGCGTCAACGGATGAAAAAAAAAATCAATTTTTTTGTTTATTTAAAAGGCTGTTTAATTGGTTATCAGAATTTTATTCTGCCTCATATCTCAAAAAATCCATATCAGTCATGCCGTAATAAATAACATTTTTTTACAAAAATTGGAGATCGTTCCACATCCAATTTGTAATTATGAAATTCCACGTCTTAAAATAAATTCAACACAAGTCTCACATTCATTTTTTTCTCCCCCCCCCCCACAAACACCCCCACCATAGGCCCGGTGTGATGCATCCTCCTTCGAGAGTGTGCGCTGTACGTTTTGCGTGGATTCAGGTGTGTGGTACTATGAGGTGATCGTCATTACATCAGGCGTGATGCAGATCGGATGGGCCACCAAGGACAGCAAGTTCCTCAACCATGTAATCCTTCTGTTTCCCGGCTATCCCACCATTCTCTCATTCTATTTGTTTTCGCAAATGTTTTTACATGTGCCATCGTGTTTTGCAGGAGGGTTACGGGATTGGCGATGATGAATACTCGTGCGCATATGATGGCTGCAGGCAGCTCATCTGGTACAATGCTCGCAGTAAACCTCACGCTCACCCCTGCTGGAAGGAGGGTATGCATTTTGAAATGACTTGACTACGTGTTTTGAGATTTTTGTTGTTGTATAAGTCACATTCTGCCGAAAAATCAAGATTAGTTAGACTACATTTTCTTGGACCCGATAGTGCTTTGATGATGGTGGCTTTTTGTAGGAGATGCAGTCGGCTTCCTGCTGGACCTCAGCAAAAAGCAGATGATCTTCTATCTGAATGGACATCAGCTGCCACCAGAGAAACAGGTCTTCTCCTCTGCCACGTGAGTTTACATTTAATTTATTTTTCCTCATTTTCTTAGTTCTCACAAATGACATTTCCTCTTTTTTGTTTTTGTTTTGTTTTTGGTTCTCTAAAATCTCAGGTCCGGCTTCTTTGCGGCAGCCAGTTTCATGTCATACCAGCAGTGTGAATTTAACTTTGGTGCCAAACCTTTCCGCCACCCGCCCTCAGTCAAGTTCAGCACCTTTAACGACTTTGCTTCGCTGCTACCTAGTGAAAAGATTATCCTACCGAGGTAACTTGAAGCCGGCTGTATTTTTTTTTTCTTCCCCACAAAGTAACAGCATAAACTCAATAGAAATACAGGGTTGTAACACACGCACAATATACACTGCTCACAAAAAGTTTGGGATATTTGGCTTTCAGGTGATATACAGTCAAACCTTGGTTTTCGTCCATAATCCATTCCAGAAGGCTGTTCGAAAACCGAAATTGTTTGAAAGCCGAAACCACGCTCTTTTTAAAATCAAAACGTTTACTGAACACGTCCGCTCACAGTGGAAAGCAACACGAGGAAGTGTCACTTCCTCGTGTAAGGAGGGCGAGAGGAGTCAAATGGTGCATTCAAGTGCGCTCAGTGTGTTCGAGAACCGAAATTTGTTCGTCATCCGAGGCATAAAAAACTCAATTTTTGGTCGAAAACCGAATTGGACCGAGGTTTGACTGTGTATGGAAAATGTAAAGAGGTTCACGCTGCAGTGATATTATATCATATATAAGTAGGAGATTTAAGTAGAAGGATGCCTCATCTCAAAACAACTCAATGAAATAAAAGGTAACAACTATGGTGGGTACACCACAACAAAATATGTCAATGTCTCAACAACTCATCATGTGCCTTTGAGCACCAATTACAGCTTGAGAATGAGGTCTCATGATGTTCACAAGTCGACTTATTATCTGCTGAGGAATGGAATCCCACTCTTCTTGAAGGACAGCCCTCAGATCATTGGGGTTCTGGGGTGCAGAGTTTCGAGCCTTTACACGTCGACTCAGCTGATCCCACAGGTTTTCAATCGGATTCAAATCTGGAGAAAGTGCAGGCCCTTCCATTTGAGGTACATCGGTCTCCCAACAGCCGTTCCCCGATGATGCAACCTCGATGAGCTGCACCATTGTCGTCAAGATGATATTAGGCCCGTGTTGTTCATGTAGGGGAACAATCACTGACTTAATAATGTTATTCGGGTACTACGGGCTTGTCACTGTACCTTTCACAGTGTAGGGCAGTTGTGTACCGACTGCCATCACCAAAAGCTCGTCTGGTGACAACAGTGGCTGATGCATAGCTCCTTCCCCAACAACGTGTGCAAGTACTGAAACATTTAATAAGTGGACATGTGCATTCAAAAGCCTAAAGAAGGTCACATTAAGTTCACCTGTAAAAGTTTGAATGCATTTTTGGCTCGTTCTGAAATGTTTCCTTAAAGCCAAATATCCCTAACATTTTGTGAGTAGTGAAATTGATTAACTTTGTTTCAAAACCATGTTCCCACCTGGATATCAGTGAGATAGTGAAAAAGCATTTGCATGCACTTTTACACAATCTGAACACCACACAAGTTCCCAAAAGGTTTTGTTTTAAATAAATAAATACCTTTTGGAGTGTGGTTGTTCATTGCACCAACCTGCTCCAGTTGTAATGGTGTGCGTAATCGTCAGTTGGCACAAACGGCATTTTCTGTGCTTGTGTTTTATCTAGACATCGGCGCCTGGCTTTACTGAAACAAGTTAGCATCCGTGACAACTGCTGCACGCTGTGCTGTGACATCATGGCTGACACAGAGTTGAGGCCCTGTGGACATGGGTACGCATAAGCACTTTTCTAAACTCCAGCATATTTTTGAGAATTCAAACCTTCACCGTGCATATTTCATCTGTGCTGTATGTTACACATACGTACAGCACATTTGACAATAAAGTTGTATTCCATTCCATTCCATTCCATTCCATATCATTGCATGAGACCACAGCTTACCGCGCGTGACTCATTTCAGCCTTTAGAAAAGAATGACGTTTTTCTTTGGCTTTATTTTTACCATTCACCTTTTTTAATTTGTGTGGAAGTAATAAGAAAAAAAATATGCCTCAACAGTCACAATTCTCTTTCCATTTTTTGCTATTGTAAAAAAGGTGTGACCTAACCTCAAAATTGACCTAACATTGATCGAATAAATACAGATGTCCCTTTTTCCCCAACGTTAATCTGTGCTTGTTCTTTTTTCAGGGGTATGTGTATGCAGTGTGCCTTACAGTTAGAAACGTGTCCCCTCTGTCGCCAAGACATCCAGACTCGCGTCAGACTGATTGCACATGTCTCCTGACACACTTCCTGTGAGGATAGATGCACAAGCCCTACTGCCACGTCCCCCTCCAAGCCCCTCTGGCCCAGCAGGCTTGGAGGACGGTGCCGCAGTGAACGTAGCAGAACTGCACGTTCTGGTCAGAAGAGGCCTTGGTGGAAGGGTGATGATAGGAAACGGAGGAGATGAGCAGATTGGAAACCACCCACAGCAGAATTCCCGTGAGCTTACGCTTATTTAACGACACCTCCTCTCGTGTTCTTCCGAGCAGAAGCAAGACTAGAATCCTCTTGAACTGTGTGGATACACTAAAAGAGCGGGTCAAAACTAAATCATGAAGATTACATCAAACGTCTCATCTGCAAGACCCAGTTAGCGGACCGGACCTCTTTTTTACAAATGAAGATACAGCCCGTTTAGAGGCCACTGTTTTGGGTTCCGAAAGAGCAGGGTAGTGAGTAGTAATCAATTCAGTCGTGAATACAGTGTTAACTCTAAGGTACAGACAAATGTGAGGTATTTCACTTTTATATTACTGGGTGTAAATCTGCAATTTATTGTGTTTCGAAGGTAGCATTCTCCTTGTCTTTGCTCCATGTCATACCGACGTCCCTCACTTAATGTCCCTTCCTGTGCTGAACCATGACCCTTTATGAGGACTTTCCACAAATAGGGACAATCTGATGCAGTAATGTCAGCAGACCAAAAACACACAGGCCTCACTTAATTCACAAAGGGAGAATGTACAATGTCCAGTCTCGCCAGAGGAATGACTTGGACTACTGCCCCCGTACAGTAAGCAACCTTCAATTCGGTACTGTAATGATTTGAAACAATCTCTGCTTGCTTGTTGTGCTTTATTTTGAAGTCTTAGATTGACCTTTGCGTGCAGTGGTGGATGTCAGTAAGGACCACAAGTACATACTAAAGATGCTCCCAGCAAAGTTGAAATGAAATGAAATGAATTGAATACACTTTATTGTCATATGTGCTGTACGTGTGTGTAACATACAGCACAGATGAAATTTCTTCCCCCTCAACATAAAACATTGTTTGGTTGTGGATAACAGCGATAATAAACTTAAGCCGAACCACCCGAGGGAGTCTTTAGTTTGCTTAATTAGGTTGACACATTAATGTGGCATCGCTACAATGTTACTTTCTAGGAGAGTGCACCCCCCCCCCCCAAAAAAAAAACCACAACTTTTTTTTCTCATTATCACTGTGACCTGACAGTAATACAATTTGGAGTGGACGCTCAAATAGCTCTAAGACCTATGTTTAAAAATACCCCAAGTGTTTCTCCAGAAGATGTTGTGGCATCTGTTTGTAACTATTTTTTAATGCATTTTGCTACAAATCAGCACTCCTTGAGTAAGTCTGCTTGTTTACAAAACTTCCTCAATTTTGCTCTATCATCTTGGTTACAAGCAGTCGTGGCCGCTTCAGACTGACCCTTTACATTGGATACCATGTTTACTGCCCAGCTTTACTTGAAGCATCTCCGGCTTGACTTGGTTTTCGAGGATGATTCTTTTTTTGTGGCTCATCTAAAGACGTGTGTTTTAATTGTTAATAAAATCACAGCCGAAATGTATTCTCCATATGCATGAGATCGGTCTATTAAAAAAAACGTCTAAAGTATACTGGGAGGATTTCTGAAGATGACTTGAATTGGTCAGTGAGACAAGTAAGTGCTTGTCTAGTTACTGTTTGCTAATTTGGAGCACCTTAAAAGAGTAGTTGTGGGGGAAAATGACTTGTATGGCTGGGGATGAAATTCAGGATAAAATTGTGAAATATTGTTCAGAAGAATTAATTGAGGAATTTCCCCGGCAGAATTCCCAAAGATGCGATTTATCAAAGAATTGTTGTATCCTTGATTGTGCTATTTGTAATAAATGTTTGTTCATGTGATGTTTGTGTGTCTTTACATCCCGCTAGATCATTTGTTCATTAGTTTTGCTTCACAAATGTAAGATTTTTTATTTCTTAGGAAGTGAAGATTTTGCAGGTACGAGGATTATGCCTGCCACGAGCAAAGCATATATTGGGGAGTACTCCAGAACTAGATGAGATGAAAAAGAGACGAAAGTACAGGCAATGTTTCAGACGTGCTACTAAAAAAAGTATATCGAGATACAAAATATCTTTTGTCTGTTTGAACATGTATACAAAACACAGGTGAATATCATGATTAAAGGTACAGTGAGCAGTGAAATGTATTTCAGAAGTGTACAACTGGGAGCCTTATGTATTTTAGTTTCAATAAGATTGGCGACACCCGACCTAACCTTTTATAAAATAGTGAAAAGTCCTTGGTATTCGTTTTGGCAATGAGCTTTCCGGATCCATTTTAAATCTATTTCGTTATTGCAGCACATTCGTATGGAAGGAAGTTCAAACAGTTGTTTGAGTTGTAGTTTATTTGTTACAGAACAGTGACTGATTTTGCATTCGAAAAATACATATACCTGTATTTAAACTAAACTAAACTAAAACCAAGCATTTTTGTAAAAATAATTATCAAACTTACTCAAGAAAAAATTACAACTCGCTGAATTAAAAAAACTAACTGGCTTTAATGACACTCGTAAACTGTTCTGTTAAAAGATGCAATTACAACATCTTTTCTAAAATTGTCCATACATTTAGCACTCACATTGAATATTGTAAAAGCATTACAAGGAAGGACCAACATTTTGAGCCAAATGTCTGAAGTCAGCAGGCGTTCGGGTAACCTGGGACTTGCTTTTACCGATCCAAATGACTTGTTCTACTTTGAAAGGAATCCGCGAATGCAACATCGTGCACGTTTATTGTCGGAACTTTTATTGCTCGCCTGTGAGTCTGTCGGACCAGACCTCAAACAGCACCAGGTGGTCGTTTCCTTGGTAACACCATTACTTCACTATTTTACGATTCCAGATTAACATTAAAACATGGATATTCGTGGACGAGGTAAGTGGGAACAATTACTTAGTTGATCTTGAAATTAACTTTAGTAGTAATCTGGCAAAACATGATTATTTATATTATATTTATTATATATTCCCTCATGTGTTTAGCTAGCCGGAGCTACGCTAGCGTGCTAACTGACGTTGTCGTTGAGTATAGAGCTAAATTTATAAGGTGTGCGATAATACACAGCGCTGACGAACTAAAGAGGTTTACATTTTAAAGCAAACGTCGCCTCACACCCTCTCCCCTGCCACAGGTGTGCAGAGCTGCGGCGAGAACATTGTGGACATGGTTGATATGGAGGACGAAACATTTGCAATTTCCAGGTTGGTTGAAAGCATACTGATTATCCAAGACGCATGTACAGTATCAGTCTCTCGTGTTGTGAACTGCTATCGTTCCTTTTGCATTCAGTTCCTCAGCTGCAGACACTGCATTCGACTCTGTTATTGGCTGCATAGAAGACATCATCATGGGTGAGATAATTCAAATCACTCTGCCTCTTCAGTCGTGATGCGCAGGCTTTATGTGAGAATGAAAATTTGCGATGCCGTTTTTTTAGAGGAGGATTTCCAGCTACTACAGCGGAACTTCATGGAGAAACACTATCAAGAGTTTGACAGCACTGAAGAGAACAAGCTCAGCTACACACCCATTTTCAATGAATATGTGAGTCATGGTTAGCATATCCGTCTCACAGTTTTGAGGTTCGGAGTTTGGATTTCGACTCTGGCTGTGCTCCATGGAGTTTGCATATTTTCCTCTGTTCTTGTGTTGGGTTTCCCTAACTCCCATATCCTCAAAACATGCATGATAGGTTAATTGCATTGAATCTGTTTTTAAAGATATATGTGCCACCCTGAACGGTGCTGAGGGTTCCACTGGTCTTAAATACCACTTAATAGCATGACAGAGCCTGTATCTTTCATGTATGCTTCCATTTGTCATTTGTGTGTAGGTGGAGCTGTTGGAGAAATACGTAGAACATGAGCTGATGAAGAGGATCCCTGGCTTCATTATGTCCACCTTCATTGAACATCTCATGTAAGCATAGGAATCACATTCGGTGTCCATTTTCCCCAAAACGCTTTGACGACCATGTTAAGAGAATTCCGATTTTTGTTTCAAACTACATTACACATCTTTGATGATGAGGCGGCACGGTGGTCGACTGGTTAACATGTCCGCCTAACGGTGCAGAGGGGCAGTGCCTTCCTGTGAGGAGTTTGCATGTTCTACCCATGCCTGCGTGGGTTTTCTCAGGGTACTCTGGTTTCCTCCCGCATTCCAAAAACATGCATGGCAGGTTAATGGAACACTGTAAATTATCCCTAGGTGTGAGTGTGAACGCGAATGGTTGTATGTCTATGTGTCAGAGTTATACCTGGACAAATTTAAACAGAAGAACTCGACTCAGGAAAGGTTGCTGGTGCAGTCCGACGGGAGAGAATCTCTCAGAGCGAACGGCGGGCACTTGTTCCGCGATTACACTCAAAGTACATCGTGCTCCTCATCGGTCTTTTATTGTTTACATATGCAAAATACAAGAAAGACACTCCCCCGATATTTGCATACCACGCCCCCAGTCTGACCCCTCGGTAGACGATGTGATTAGCTTTTTTCAAGCTTTGAACCACAGATGCTTTAACACCGTCTCCCACGAATGAACAAGTCGCAGACTTCGCAGATGACAAATGGTAGCCTGGGCCGCGACCAGTTCCCAGACCGTCCTTTGATGTTCTAAAACACTTTGTCCCTAAACTGTTGACTGAGTCTAGCCTCCTATCTGTTCGCACTCTTGCGGTAATGTGATTACTGTGAATTCTAAGAGCCTCCTCCCGAGACGGCCGACACCCTAGCGCGCAGACATTTGGGGACGCTAAATACACAAGATGTCTAGACAGGCCCAAATTAAATGGAACTTTAAACATGGTATTCTGATCGTAGATTCCTCTAACACTATGTGTGCCTTGAAATTGGCTGGCAACCAGTTCAGGGTGTACCCCACCGACTGCCCGATAACAGCTGGAATAGGCTCCAGCACGCCCGCGACCCTCGTGAGGATAAGCGAATTAGAAAATGGGTGGATAGATGTTTGATGATCATCGCTGAAAATGTCCCCAAAAAATCTGAAAACAATCATCTTTGAGTCCTCCCTTCCCCAGCCATACGAAAAATTGAGCGTTTTCATTCACATCAGTGTTTGTCTTGTGCAATTATGACAGGCAGTTGCTGAGCTAGCTAAGCCTCCACTTCGAAAATGCATCTTCATTTCAGATAGTCCGCTGGCGCGGCTGCTTTCGAGCACCTCGTTGTTGGTCGTGACACATGTGGAATTGCCACCGGGGGCTTTAACCGGATATATTTTTGTGGCTCAAACATGCTTATGCGTAGGCATAAGAAAGACCTGAGATGAAGTGACATTTTTCTGGGATGTAGAAATGGTATTTCATTGAGGGTTGAGTCATGGCGTGGTTTCAGCACATTCAGTGGACATGCCCAAAGTGGCTGAACGCAGGATGATTTTTCACAATTTTGAAGCCTCATTTTTTAAATGATGCAATCTTGTTTAGCCATTCAAATTTGGCCGCTTTTTTATCAACGCTTGTCTCTGTGGTAGGTATTTATTTTATTTTATAGAAACGAATATCTTTTGAAATGCATTTACAGCAGTACCCTTCAAAATTGATTACAAATTATTTGATAAAAAAAAAAAAGAAAAACACCGCAAGTGCGTAATTGCGTGCACATGTGGTGAAGTCTCTCCCTAACTTCCGCTAACAAACCAGGCTAAACTTAGCTCCACCCTGACAAAGATTTTAGCTCCCCAGTTGAACTGTATCACTTCAACATGCTTACACCAATTACTACTTTCCACAAATATGTGTCAAGTCAACTCCGGCTAGACATGGATTCATTCAATGTACTCAATGTTTAATAATCTATTGTGTCAGCAATTCTTGTAACACAACTGGCCACAAGACGGCATTGAAGACAGAGTCCCATCATGCCTCTTTCTCCCTTCCATCTAGGCAGCACAAAGATGAGGTGTCAGGTGACATTGTTGACATCCTGCTTTCCTTTATTGACTTTGTGGCCTTCAAGGAGATGGTTCTGCAGTACAAAGTGGTGAGTGGGCCAAGTGATATGCTTAAAGACTGCCTTTATCAATGATTATGGCATATTTGAATGCATTTAGTATTTTCTAGGAAAAGGAGGGACGGAGTCTGGACCTGAGCCAAGGACTTGTAGTCACTCCTTTAACCCCGGCAGCCTCTCGCCACTCTGGATCCAATCAGCTGGAGTGATACATGCACACATACACACACAATAAGAGCATGTACATATGCCGTAGTGTTCATTGAGCCTCAAACGCATTGTTAGCTTGTGATCTCCCATAAACCTCAAGTCTGACACGGAAGCAGACAACCACTCACACCTATGGACAATGTAGTCTTGCGTGAACCTTACACGCACGTTTTTGCACCTTGGGAGGAAGTTGTCAGGGAACCCACAAAAGCACAGGGAGAACATGGAAACCCCACACAGCATCCCAGCTCGAGCCCGCCTTTCTGTTCATTCCAAGGTGCTATCTCATGAACCAGTGCGCTACCGCAGGTCGATGCCTGAAATGTATCGTTGTCCGCAAAACGGCCCTAAAAGCTAATTGCTGATATGTTCCTGCAGTCCTGTTCTAGGATGGAAAATGCATGACACAGAGACATTGCCCTCATTTTTATTTCTAAACAACATCAGGGGGGGGGGGGGGTTTGTCATGAATGTTACTGTTCGTAATAATGCTTAAATTTGTTTAGTAAATATGCACAGACTGATCATAAGCAAAAACAAACCAAAAAAAAGAATTAATATAAAGTTTGCATGACATGTTTTGAGTTGGTGACAATATAAGAACTCACATTTTTACAATATTGTTAGGATTGAATGTTGTGCTTGTGAGAGTGATTTTTAACTGTAAATAGGTTTGTATAGTACACTTGTCTATGATGAAATGCTTGTGACACATTTTCTAATAAACAACAGAAAGCCTCATATCTCCCATTGCTTTAATTAATGTGTTGTACATGTGCATAATTGCGCTGTGTTCACCAGAGGATTGCTCCACTCTTAAATATTTAAACATACAAAAACTCCACACAGAAAGGCCTGCACCTTTGCACTGTGAGGTGAAGGTGCTCACCAGTCGAATGCCGTACTGTGACTAGCAAATATCTTGAGTCAGGAAAAAAGTGAACTCTGAACCAGTATTGGACAGGTGCTGATGGAAGGCAGCACATTAGATTTAAGCAGGGGAAGAAAGGGTTTAGTATAAGGTAAAGGAATGGGGAGCACGAAAAGGGAGGAAGTCAGAAAAACAGCTTGAAGCAACAGAAGGATGCCTGAAAAAAACGTGTCTTGGGAGAAGGAAGGCAGGAAAGGTTTTTAGCAATGGAAGGATTGCAATAAGAATACAAGAATAAAAAGAAACGGATGGAAACGAAGGTGGTCAGGATAGAAAAGATGCTGGCAGGAAACCTGGGCATGTAACGAAATTGCTTTTGGCCTATGTCAAAGAAGGTCAAAATAAAGCGGGATTTACAAACATTGTGAATAGACAATACGTAATAAGTGTCATCCAGTGGAGTGTAATCTCTGACCGTTCGGCAACAACGGTAATCACACAACCCCTTGTTGATTGCTTAAGAGACAAACAAGACCTAGCATAAATAAAACAGTCTTTGAGAGGCTTTTCTTCGACTCCTAGGTGGGCACTGTGCTGGTGGCAGCATTTCCTCCATCTCCCTTCCAGTCCAAATAGGAGAAGAAAGCACTGATGCCGTACGTCACTGTCACCACGGCGCCAAAGAACTGGATAGGTAGAGAAACAAGATGGCTGAAGGACATCAACAGGAAGTGACACTGAAGTAACCTTAGCTCTTATGACCACTGAGAAAAAGGTCGTCAGGCTCAATTTTGTGTTCACGCCTTTGTTGTATGACGAGTCGTAAGATTACATTTCACACTAATGGGCCTTTAACTGGACACATGCCACTGATAACACTTTGTTAGAATACAGAGGCCAAGGCTATGTGTGTGTGTTTAAGAGAAGCATTGTGGACTTTAGCTTCAAGCTAAACAACTGCACATAGCTTGTATTGACACACCTTGACTATGTTTGAAGTAACTATATTGTATAAAAAGCACACCTGTTCCTCATCTCTTTTCTCTCTCATTTTTATTTTTTTTTTTTCAAATTCCAGGTGTGTTTAGCATGCTAAATAATAAGAAAAGTGTTACATGATAAACAATATCTTCTGTGGTACCGGTCAACAAAACAAATGTACTTATGTACACAACATAACTCTTGCACTTTACAAACATCTTCGTCAGGCTTCAAAAGGGTGAATAGTTTTTGTTTTATTATACAGTGATAAACTTTATAGGCTACGTGTTGGTGGTTAAGAATGTTAAACATGTTACTTCAAACCCAATCTGTAAAGCTAGCAAAGGGTTTATGGTGGTGACAATTTAAACCTGGAGCAATTGAAAGCAATAAAACACCAGTGAGTCAATAAGGTGCCATCAAGACATTCCCATTTCACCAAAACAAATATCAGATTTTTCATTCAACTTAATCCTATTTGTTTTAAGTAGATGTTAAGGTTTTAGAAATGCATATTGGTCAAGCTCCCGCATTTGTTTTTGGTTTGTTTTGTAAATGAACTGAAAGCAGACTTTGATGATGTATCTTAATACTTTTGCCCTAGAATTCATCTGAATTCCTTCTATCATTGCGTATTGAGTGTGAAAGGTGTCCGGTGTCACAATACACTCACAGCAGCAGCAGCCATATGTCCAAAGAAGTAGCTGTAGTAGAAGGGCTGAACAGATGCGGCGTTGGCCAGGAAGGCGGTCAGATAGAGGAACGTGGCTACTCCATGGTACACCATCACCTAGCAAAGGAACCATCGCAGAGACATATTGTAACATTTTCAAAAATCTTTTGGTCGCCATTTTTTTGAATCACAACATGTGGAATTTAATGAGTTGCAATACAAGACTCAAAACAATCAAATGTTCTGCATTGCCAACGGTAATGACGTTGCCTTTTAATTGACACAGTCACAGAGGTATTAAAATAAATGTCTTCCTTGTTAATATAATATTCATCGTTGTTACACCGTTAGTATTGTTCATTTTCTGTTGATAGGTACTCTCTAAAACATCCATCCATCAATTTTTCCATCCGCTTATCCTCACGAGTGTCGCGGGGGGTGCTGGAGCCTATCCCAGGCGTATTCGGGCAGTAGGCGGCAGGCACCCTAAACTGGTTGCCAGCCAATCGCAGAGCACACAGAGACGAACAGCCATCCATGCTCACACTCACACCGAGGGACAATTTCTAGCGTTCAATCAGCCTGCCATGCATGTTTTTGGAATGCGGGAGGAAACCGGAGGACCCGGAGAAAACCCACGCAGGCCCGGGGAGAACATAAAAACTCCACACAGGGAGGCCGGAGCTGGAATTGAACTCGAGACCTCTGCACTGTGAGGTCGACGTGCTAACCACTGGACCAACAAATCGGCCTCTCTAAAACAGATTTGTCTTTTATTATAGGCAGATTCTTTTAAAACTGCTGAATTATGTACAGGTGCTACAGTATATGAACTCAATGATGACAAACGTTTGGAATTAACCCATTCTTTTTCGCCATGTGTAGTATGTGGCAGCGTTTCTAATTTTAACTGCTTGTATCTCTCCCCCCATTGTCTCCTACGTACCGTCAGTGGCCACGGTACAGCGGTGAGTCTCCTCTGGGCACCGAAGAGGATCATGATGAAGAGGATGCTGGTGAGAAGCCAGAAAGTGATGGCTACAAACAGCACCCAGCCATTGGCCGGTGCCCACATGTAATGCGCGCTGGCGATCAGCGTCCAGTGGAGCAGCCCCAAAAGCTACACAGATAAAGCACACACAAGACATCAGGTGATGCAGCAACCTATCATAACATTGTCTTGTATGTGGTCCCAAGTGTCTATTTTTAGCAAAAAACAAATGACATGAGATTTTGTCATTTGGAATTGTATATACACTAGTGTTAAAAAAAAATCAGCATGCATTAACTGCTTCTCCGACATACACCTAGAAATGAACCCTTACATGCATCCTGTAATGTGATAACACGATAAGCTGCCCACTGTAGTAACCGCTGTCCCTGAAAGGGTTCATGCAGACGACATGACTCAACAGGCCGTTTGCCAAGAAAATGCCATGCAAGCATGCTTTTATTTTTTTAAATACATCACTAAATGCCCATTAACATTTAAAGGTGTCATTCAAGAGAGCAGACAACCGCAAATCAACCTATTATGTACTCCCCCAGTAGCACACATTAAGTCAAAATGAGCAAATTGGCGCCGTTATATCTTTTTTCTTTCATGTGTGGCCAGGATAGAACATTAATCTGTCTCAGGCAAAATCGAGTACTATTGTCTTAATCAGTGGTTTACTATATTTTTGGGCTTGTGTACCCCCAAACCTTTTTGTCATACCGTGAGTTCCCCCCAACTCATACGTGTTGATGATTCTCCAAAAGTAGAACGTAACACAGCTTATTACTAAATCAAAATCAATGTTATTTTCTTTCCTTAATTTGAGCATTTAATTCTTCGATGTTGTCGTCTCTTTAACCCAAACATAAACAAATTGCCTTGAAAATAGATTCATCCTTAAACCTGCCTTTGTTTTGCAGACTATAGGCTTAGAACGTTTACCACCCAAAAATGGAGCCCCTTTGAATAAGTCCCCTTTAAAAAAGCATTTAAATTTAAAATATAAGGAACAAAACACTGAACATGAATCACATTCAGACCTACTGTTGCAGTTTTACTTTCTTTCCATTCATTTCTTCAGTGAGCTGAGCTTTCATAAAACACTTGGCTATTTTTTTAGGCCGATTTTGTTGTGCCACTGGTTATTGAGCTGGTAAGTCGCTTATTAAATGTTTCCACCCACCCCTGGTTGGGAAACACTGATCTAAATGAAAGGCAGAATTGTCCGTATTGGATCTTACAATGTTCAAGTGTAGTCCATTTAGCATCTAAGGGTATTTAGTTCCACATATCAGCTCATAAAACACCAGGACAAGTTAATGATTCATGCCACAAGCGTGTAAATGGTCACGCGCTTCATCAGGGTGCTGGGTTACATATAACTGAAAGTTCTAAAAGCCACAAAGTGGCCAAATGACTCCGACTTGTATCCAGCCAGAGCTCATAAAGGTGGATGCTCGTAAAGTATGCACAAATGACAAATGTAGAACAGCCACACTTGAAACATGGCCCCACACGCCCAGGTCCAGTTTCATAAAAGAGATAATCCAAGCAAACAACGCGGGTTGAACAGTGAGTCACATGTAGCGTATAACGCAACCAAAATGACCCAATCACATTCGCAAAACATTTGTGCTTCATTAGAGATTGTCAAGAAATTATTCGATTTCATTTAATTGGACTGAAAATTATTTTTTTATTTACAGCAAAGAATCTTTGTTCATCTATTTGTGCCATGGACATTAAGTGACCTGCAGAAAATTGAAATGCTCTTCCACCAACAGCTCACACCATCTTTTTTTTGGGGTGCGGGGGGGGCCAGGGGGGTGACTAGTTACAGCCCAAACGCCAACTAGCACCATTTGTACAAAAATATAGCCGCGCCTACTCGCAGTCTGCCAATCACAAAATCCTTTATGTTGCATTAATTACTTCATTTGTATTCACTTAGAATTGCCTCATTTAAAAATGATCAACTTTAAAGTGAAACCTGAAATAAAAACACCAATTCAAACAATTGAGACGTCTGCTTTTGTGTTTAAAGTCTTCAGATTTAAGCAGACATTTTTGTTTGGTGGGTGGTGTGCCATGAAATAAGATCTGATCATTCTAATGCAAAATGTATGCCTTGGGTCAGCAAAATTTGCGAAACACTGACCTAGCTCGTGATCATCAAAATGTGGTATGACCACCACTAGCAGGACATGGACTCTGTCTCGTGGTATGCAAAAAAAAAAAAAAAATCACTCAAAACAAATAAAATTCACATTTAAAAAAACCTAACATACAAGAGTATAGCATGTAGCTATGCATTCAGCGTCTTTGAACGTTTTCACTTTTCATCCATAGTATATGTTTTACTTTTTATGTACAATACATTTTTTTGTATTCAAGTACAGTAGAGGATGTTTTCATTATTTAGGCATCATATTTATTGAATTTTGCTGTGTGGTACTTATTTAACTCAGGTACATTTTAGTATTCAAATTGTGCAAAATGTTCCATTGCCTTTTAAATATTCTTTTTATTAATAAAACATCTGTACTTTTTGATGATCGCTTAGGCCTACCTTGCTACTGTACATTAAATTCAACCATTTGATGATATTTTCTTAGGTGGTACTTTGTGTAAAAACTACACAATAATTAAGCACCGCCACTGCATTCTGCAATCGATAAGAACAAACTTTCCCTGTTAATTATGCTGCTGGGATTTCCTCCTCTCTGTCGATTCCACATTCCAATTCCATTAGAAAACGCTCTTAATCAACACTGTTCCTCGGTTATCTTATCATCTTTTGCTGTTGTCACATCATGTGGCTTTTCCATTAACTCGGTCAAACAATGAATCTACAGTGGAGCTGTAAAATTCGAATGCTGCAGAAGCCCAACGTTCATACCACATAGGACCTCAGCAGAACTCACCGGAGCTCAGCTCTGTGAGCCTAATAGGTTTACGCTCCCCTGTTTTACTTTTAACCTGTTTTTTTCCCCCCACTTAATCGCAAACGATAGACTTCCATCAGAGGTGAAGCGACGCGAGACATCTGTCATCAGCCTGTCTCACGACATCTTAGTTGAGAAGGCTTCAAAGGGTTGACTTTTATGCTCTTTCTTTGGATTTGTGTAACTGTTCTTGGCAACACCAAACGAAGACAGTGTTGGGGAGCAAAGAGAAGAATATACCATGTATACAGATTCATTCGATTTCCTATTTCCATGTCAAGGGACAGAGTGTTTTTGACCCGAGAGGTTCCGCTGTGCAGTACATTGATACGCTACACTGATATATGCAATCCAAACATAAACATCATCCCTTTTAATTGATCAAACTCATTTGAAAACTTACCATCGCACATTGATGAAAGTAGTGAGTGGTATTATTTATTCTTGACAGGCCCCGAGTACCACAAATTGACAAGAACCAAAGAGGACCGTCAAATGTTGCTGTTTGTCACACATAATTTGTCATTTAAACCCACAATTCCATTTTTTTTTTCAAATGGGAAAACAAAGGATGATGTGAACCATCCGAACCACTCACTATTTGAGCCATCATGAGGATAGATGGGATGCTCCTGATGAAAGACATGTCCATGCTAGTGGTCACATTAGATGCCAGCCCTCTGAGGCTGTTGGCCCCCTGCTGAGTGTTCTGGGAGTTGGGGGACCCGGTCTCTGTGGTAACCTTTGAAGGGAAGTCTGTCATATTTGGCTAAATCAATTAAAAACAAAAAACAAAACAAACCAATAAAAAGGAAAAGAGAAGTCTCCACTGGAAAAAATAAAAAGAAGCCCAACAAGCTAATAGACAAATACACAGACAAAAAAAGAAACAAAAATCAGGGTATTCAGTGAAACTTCCAGGTTCAAATATTGTCTTTCTGTGTCTCTCACACACACAGTTGCATGTAGAGTACCATTCTCCTGCTGTTTGCCGCTGGCTGCTAATTCCCCATGACTCCTCCCATATGACTCCCCAAGGCCTCGCCACCTGTTAATGTTTGAAAAGTGGGAGGAGGGCACAGAAACAGAGCGTCACCCTTTAAGACATTTTCAAATGCACACATGGCCTAACTGATTTCCTGAAAGTTTGTAGATGGGGTGGGCTGGCACAAGACTAATGTTGAACCTATTCAAGTTTGATAGATAAAGGTGCAGTACACACCGCCTTGATTTTCTGTTCGGCCTTGGTCTGTGGCTAACATCCTGCTTTTAAACCACTCATCTAATTATCCGTGGGTAGTCCGGTGGTTAGCACGTCGGCTTCACAGTGCTGAGGTACCGGGTTCAAATCCAGCTCCGGCCTCCCTGTGTGGAGTTTGCATGTTCTCCCCGGGCCTGCGTGGGTTTTCTCCGGGTGCTCCGGTTTCCTCCCACATTCCAAAAACATGCATGGCAGGCTGATTGTGCACTCTAAATTGTCCCTAGGTATGAGTATGAGCGTGGATGGTTGTTCGTCTCTGTGTGCCCTGCGATTGGCTGGCAACCAATTCAGGGTGTCCCCCGCCTACTGCCCGAAGACGGCTGGGATAGGCTCCGGCACCCCCCGCGACCCTAGTGAGGATAAAGCGGTTCGGAAAATGGATGGATGGATCTAATTATCCGATAATTAGATAAATATGATATTATCGTATCAGAGTCCTACTTTGCACAGATATATTTTTAACTTTTAACATAATTTATTACTCCTACTGTACTTCTTATTGCTGCTGCTCATGTTTTACTTCAACAAATGTATTTCCAAAGCAATCGTTGTTTTTAGTGGATAGCTTTACTTTACGAACGGCAAAAGGAGAGATGGAATCATTTGAACGCAGTTTTATTAAAAGTGGGAAAAAAGACGTCTGCACCGCAGCACGTTCGAAAGGACGACTCCTTCTTCCGCTACTAAAACACTTCCTGTTTCCTTCAGCCAATCAGAGGCTCTCAACATCAACATGTTTTAGAAATGATCAAAGAAAATATAATTTCGGTAACTTTAACATCAAAGACAATACTGTAATGTTCAAACATAAAATTATCATAATTAACAATCCAACAACACACATATGATCTCTTTGTCTTTCAAAAAGTGATTTCATAAATTTAGTTTATTTGGCACGCACTAAAATACATGTACTTTTCATTTTCAACTTTTTCCACTATTTGAAACATATATAATCAAAATATAAGCAATAATTTATTAACGCATTATATAATATCATCGTTATTTGCCTCCCCAAAAATATTTCTTAACATGAATTCGTATTCACTTCCGCCATGTCAATGTTAAGACGTGGAGCCCTTTCGAAATTGGCCAACCACAGGAAAACCGAGTTCCACTCGAACATTCCCAGTTCAGACCTCAAAGCGTTTGAAGCGAATGTAATAATGATTTTTGGAGATTCCAAAATTTGGACTAACAGCTAAGTACATTCGGTCACATTGCACAATAACCAACATCTACAAGTTATACGTAATGTCAAGGAACGCCTCGTACTGATGATTTAATGGTGGAACAGAAAACTAAAACACATTCAACATATCAAATACATAATACCTTTTACAAGACATTCCAAAAATTTCAAATACAAATCGACCAGATTTGTGGAGGTTTGACGTCTCTCTCTCTCGTAAGTCTTTGATCTTTCTAAACTATACGTGACGGAAGATTCCTGACAGTACATATTCGTGTAATAAAATAACCAACATCTACAATTTTGCTTATACAGTCGTCTGGACTTCAATTTGGACCAATTCAAGAAAGCTCACGTTGAAGTGGTGTCGTATACAGTACTTCGCGTCAACCGAGTAAAAAACATTTTCTGTCAGAAGTGGGATTCGAACCCACGCCTCCAGGGGAGACTGCGACCTGAACGCAGCGCCTTAGACCGCTCGGCCATCCTGACATATGAGCAAGGGACCGATAAACTCTAATCAATACCTTAGTTATTAACAGCGTGTGTCAAAACAAAATGTAAGATAATACTGTACTGTATTTCTCAAAAGTCGTCCTCGAACGACTTTACTATGTGGTGACAGTTGCACGATGCAGACGAAACCATCTTTCCCAAAGACGGACGTCTGTCTCCCTCTACTGGAGAATATTTAAAATTGCTGGGATACAACTAATGCGCCCCACAGAAAACAAAACAGCTACATGAAAACCCCTACATGTATTTGGTCTCAGACGATGTGCTGGAGTTAAATCAAAGATGATTCTGAATAAATAATGCCCACAAACATGTCCCACGAATAAAATCTAAAAATAAAATTCCCTAAATATGGAAGAAACGTACTAAACATGCAGAAGTATTACGTAGCGTTAAAGGAAATACTGTACATCAGACGCAATATAAATGACGTAAGACGTCAGACGTGACACACAACCGAGATCACGTGATTATCGTAGAACTATAAAAATATTGTACAGAAAAAGAGAAACGAAGGCATACCATAATATAAAATACCAAGGCCACTCAATTACATAGTACCATCCATCCATTTTCCGAACCGCTTCATCCTCACTAGGGTCGCGGGGGGTGCCGGAGCCTATCCCAGCTGTCTTCGGGCAGTAGGCAGGGGACACCCTGAATTGGTTGCCAGCCAATCGCAGGGCACACAGAGACGAACAACCATCCACGCTCACACTCACACTCACACCTAGGGACAATTTAGAGTGCCCAACGAGCCCGCCATGCATGTTTTTTTTGGAATGTGGGAGGAAACCGGAGCACCCGGTGAAAACCCACACAGGGCCGGGGAGAACATGCAAACTCCACACAGGGAGGCCAGAGCTGGATTTGAACCCGGTACCTCTGCACTGTAAAGCCGACGTGCTAACCACTGGACTACCGGGCCGCCACCAATTACATAGTACAGTAATGTATAATATATTTTATACAATACTGTAAATATGTTTAAAAATCACCCGGGTTACAAGCGTTACCATTTAAAATTAGGTAACCACTTTTTAAAAACAAGAAATCACTCCGAAATTAAATGACAAGTGGTGGGCGTAATACTGTACAAGTCATGTTGAAGGTGTGAAAAAAAAAACCCCTAGAAGAATGATTTACATGGATGGCATCCTTTCACCATCAACCACACGACAGTTGTTGTTTTTTTAATTTCAATTTCTAAAGATGGGACAATAAACAGCACTTGAAGAAGGTGTGGCATAAACCAACCCTTCCTGTTTGTTCTTATCTTGACTAAATGAGCCTGAATAAATTTAAAAGATAATAGTCTTGAGCGAGCGGCTGGCTGGTGCAAAGTTGAAAATGTTCCCTTCACTCAAGCATCCAAAAGCACGTCTTCACTTTGTAATGAGGCATTTACCACATGCATGACACAAATGTCAGCACTTGGGACGACTCAAGTGTTTACGCTTGCTAACCTGTGGGCCTCAAGTGCTTCTACTTTGGGATTTTACCCTCGCTATCACGCTCCTGTAGTGCTTGCTGATAAGATGATCATTTGAATCAGGTGTGTTGGAGGAGGAAAACATCTTAAACATGCAGGAGAGTGGTACTCAAGGACCGGAGTTTGCCACCTGTGCTTAAGGTCCACCTTAGTTTTTGTGTGTCATTCACGGTGGAGTAAACAGATTAAAAAATAAATGGAGGATTCTGTCTATTTACATTAACAGTATCAGAAAAAAAAAGATAAAAAATCACAGTGCTTCAGGCCTTGAAGACCTCTTGACTGTTTATGTACTTGATGGACACGAGATCTTAATTAAAGAGGTTGGAGAAGGGCAAAACAACATTTGAAAATTCTCTCTGGCATCATTCAGGATGTATACCGTAATTAATATTCACTTTGAGTCCAAGCGCAACAAAAAAGGATGGGTGCATGTCTCCTTGAAATGCTTTGCAAAATGCATTAACCTCTCTGATGTCTCAATAAGAGCAAAAATATAAAACACTCAATGTAATCAGTGCAAGAAACAATCTTTATTAAAAGAATCCTGAGCAAATCATGCATTTCAGCTTTGCACACTCGTCATCATGTCATACAGTAGCGCGCATGAATCAGTTCAACCAAGCATACATATATATTTTGATTACTGTATTTTACCAGTGGTCATTTGTGTGTCTTTTCAATTTTGCAATACAGGTTTATGGACGAAATTAGATGCCTTTATAAGAAAAGTGAAGTAAGAGCATAAAGCCTTTTTTGGTGATGCTTCTACTTGATATACTTAGCAGAAAATATAACTGTCTCAATGTTTTACAGGGGATTCAGTGGCTAGAAATATTGGCCAACAATCAGTGTAGCGGCTCCCTTCACGTCTTGGAGATGGTCTGAGTCAAAGTCCACCAGCAGTTTCCTAATGCCAGCCCGCGCGGGGACAAAGGTGATCTTGACGTGCACTTTCTGACCCGGGCCAATTTCACCGCTGAAAGAGAAGAAGACAAAAAAGTTTTAGATGTTAGGAAAGGAGCGAAGGTAATAAAGTCACGGGTTCGTATTTTTTCAAGTTCTCTACTCACTTCATCTTGACCTCAGTCGGGGACACCAAGCCTGCCCCTTCGATGGTGAAAACTCCCCGCTTCAGTGGCACCGGTAGAGGGTTGGTAAAGGAGATGGAGCCTGTCACCGCTTGACGTACAACTGCCTTACTAGGAACCTGCATAAAGACAATTGAACAAAGTCGTGTGATGCTTTGATGGATACGTTTATTCTAGTCTCTAAACCAGCGGTCCACAATCAACCGTGTGCAGACCAGTACTGATCCAAAGGGATCCACCAGTTGTAAGAGAGAGAAAGCCACACCTGGCCAACGTGCATGCTGTTAACCTTCACGCACCTCGACAAGCAACTCAGGCAAGCTGAGTGGGATTTTGGCCACGGCCATATCCGGTTCATTCTCTCCCTGGGTCTCCAGGAGCGCCATCACATTAACCACATGGTGCTCAGAGACACACTTGGCATAGTCGGCATACCGCACGCGCAGCACCTCCTGGTGAACTGAACACACACATTAAAGTGACGGCACATTTTAACAATGTTGCTTACTCTGCAATGTCCCCTCACTTGCATGTTTTTAAATGACCAACCTTTGTGGGGTGGCACAGAGACATTCTTGGTTTGTCTCTCAAACTCTCCTCGGTTTAAACAGTTGTATGTTACTGCCTTGGCCGACATGGTCAGACGAGCTTCAGCTTGGACTCCACCGTCATTCTTCAACTGCAAATTGAACCGGTCCATTTGGATGTGTGATTATGTTGCCGTGGTTTCATGAACTACAACACTAACCCTAAATTTATATTATCGACAGTGCTGTGCAAGCAACATAGGTTATCGTTAGATTTCGTCACCATTTGAAATAATGGCAGTGACTTCCCCTAATATACTAAACCCATTTGAATCAGATACCTAATTATAGCTCATAATGGGGTGAAATGGACCGCAGAACCATTCCTAAGACTGCATGACGAACTATAAACAACCATTTCCAATTGAACCCCGATGTCATGTCAAAGTGACTGGAGGCTTTTTTTGCACTGTGTGTCATTGGCACATTCATCTCTTTATCACTGTCTAAGCTCCTCATACCTCAACAATGACGTCAAAGTCTGATCCGAATACAGGTTTGGCATGTTTGATGGTCATCTGCATTTTGCCTGGTTTTGTCCTTTCAGTAGACGGCTCTCTGCCTCGGCGTCCCGCCTTCTCGTACACCTCTCTCTCTTTCTTGGAGCCTGAGGAAAAGAAGAAGATGTTAATTTGCCTTTGATAATTATGTTCATTTCACACAGGTGAAATCCTGTTCTCTGCGTTATGCAGTATTTTTGTTATTGACAGTGCTCCGGATTAGCCGCATGAAATCTATTCTTAACCTCCCTATACTATATACATATGTACATTATAAACATTCATTTTTTGCCAGTTAAATATGTCAGGACAAAACGGACTTCATTAAAAAACATATTTAGGGTAAGTGATTTTTTGAAATCCTCATTTTATAAATAAAAATACTTTTGTTAAATCAAAAAAGTTTAAAAAAAAATCACAGATATATTCTTAAACATCCCTGTTAAAAAATTCACTGACAATGAAATAGTGGCAGAACTGGTTGTCGATTTTATGTTAAGCAGGGTTGTCGGCATTCATTAAATGTAACTAAAAAAAGTAATTTATTCTCATTTCAAATCAAGTAATCAGTAAGGTAACTCAGTTAATTTTTCTAGCCAACTGTGACAACTATGTTCACTAACCTTCCGGATATTTGTAATGTGAAGTGACATCTTCTCTGCTGTTGTTGAAAACGCTTTTGGTGCTTATGTTTACGCCAACACTGTCCTGAGACACTCTGATCTGGAACATTAAGCATCATCATTTGTTTTAAATAAAATACATAAAAGACTTTCGCAGACGGATAGGGATAAATGTATGCTGACCTTCTGACGTTGGCCATCTCTTCGGACAATCCAGTGTATGATGTCAGCGTTCACCTCAGCAAATATAAACGGAGCATCATACTTGACGCTCAGAATCCCTTCCTTGATGGCCGTAACGGGACATGGACCGCAGCAGAACTCCCCTGAGAAGTAAAACGTCATCTAATTTTATTATCAGTGTGGATGAAATCATGTCAAAATCTCCTGAATCAAACAAAGTTGACAAGATAAGAAAGATTTATACCATCACTCAATTCTTGAGGAGTTGGGTCCAAAACCTGCCAGCCGTCATTTCCCTGGGGAAGATCCTGTCTCTTCATCCAAGACTCTACCCAACAGTGGAAGTTCCTAACACGGCAGGTCGAAAGAAATGTGCATGACGAACAATGCCATGATGGAGGACTCGATCTGTTGAAGTGAATTTGTGATTGCTTTCCTACCAGCTGCTGTCGGACCTTTCTCGCCTTGAATCAAGGCTCTCCATGTTTTCATTGAACAGGAAGTCCACAGAAAGGTTTCCATCAGTGTCATGAGCTGAAGCAAAGTTGGTAATGTGACGTGTTGGGATTCCCAGGCAACGTAGTACTGTCGAGAACACACAACAAACTCAGGTTTTAAACTGGATGTTCTCAAAGTAATTTCCACCGTGATACAAAAGGAAGTGTCACAGTAAGGCCAAGAAGTGGGCTTCCTTAGAAATGTAATCGTTTAGTCATCAATCAAATTACGTTGACCTTTAAAGGTAATTGAACTTTGTACATTTTAGGTTCATCCTCTCAATTCCCCCCCGAAAGCCAAATATTAATAACGCTCTGTGATTAAGGCACTAGTTCTTGTCTGTGACCAACTCGCAATTCTTTGCGAGCTAATTTTTTTTTTAGATGTTTCACAGGCTCACCCGTGCAGGCCACAGCAGCATAGACCCAACACTGGCCGTATTTGACCGGCCTGGCTCTGCCATTGCTCCACTTTTGGAGGATCGGAACGCTACTGGTCCATTTGGAAGGCGAGACTCCACCAGTGTAGGGCTCCTTCCATTGGCCCACCAACACGCCCCGATCACCGTTGCAGTTTATCTGGACACATGTACGAAATGGTTCGAGTGATTTTACATCATACTTTTCATTTCCTTGCACCATTTTTCTCTTTCCGTCTATTTACTGTGGCGCTTATCCTCATTAGGGTCATCACAGATAACTGAAATCTATCCGAACTGACTTTGGGCAAGAGGCGGTGTACACCAGAGAGTGTTGCAAGCCAATTCAGACAGACAAGCATTCACACTCACATTCACAGCTATGGGCAATGTAGAGAATGGGTGTCCAAACTCTGGCTCCCTGACAGGTTAGCTTAGTGCTAGCTAACTGGTATGATAGAATTCAGATGGATTCAAAAGTTTACTAAACAGGGAAAAAAAAGAAGCCACACAGGAGTCGGCAATTGGCTAGTGTATGGCTAGGCATCCTGGAGGAGTAAGTTATGTTAAACTAAAAGAAGGAAAACTTGAAAGAAAAACTGTCTGAAGGTTGACGTGGCTGCATTAGCGCATGAGACATATATAGTCTTCGTATACTTCGATATTTAAAAGTAAATATGAGACTTGGTAAAGTGCTTTGGACAACATAGTTTTGAACAACGGTGTGTTTTTCGGCAAAAGCACAATGAGTAAACCATTTGAGTTGATTCGGGATTTCCCTATTGAAATGATAAATGAATATCAAAGTCTACATTCTCCTCATAACTAATCATGCGTGAGCTGGAGACTATCCCATATGACTTGAGTTGCCAGCCAATTGCAGGGACATGTCGTTGATGTTGTCCTCACCATTGCAGAGATGATCCTGCCAACATAGACTGGGTCCCATCTTTGTTTCAAGTCCTTCTCTGAGTTTCTCAAGGCATCATTGGAGTTGTCCAGGATTTCAAAACAGATGTCCATCACATTATCTTCGAACTGTGATTAAAAAAAAAAAAAAGATGCAAATTGTAATTGACACGATAGATTAACAGCTTTCCCGTCAAACTGCAAAAAGGTGACACTTTTGTTTGTGTGGTCTGGTTACATTCTGACACCCTCACTCGAGACTTGAGGAGCTTACTCTATCCGACAAGCACAATTTATAATGACGCTGACAGTCTGTGGTGTTACATAACTGCGACAATTCATACATATGCACCTACCTGTCCAAAGTGCCAATGGCGGCTATGGATGTAGTCCGAGGTGCCAACATAAATGATCCCATTCTCATTCATGATATATTCCTGAAGGAGCTTCTCATCGGGAATGTACACAGCATCATCTACGGCACACATGGACATTCAAAATATCCTCATGAGATTTATCAGGAGCAAAATAAGCATTTTCAGCCAAACAGTGTGTGTGTGTGTGTGTGTGTGTGTGTGTGTGTGTGTGTGTGTGTGTGTGTATATACATATATATATACATATATGTATATATATATATATATATATATATATATATATATATATATATATATATACACACACACACACACATATATACACACACACACACACACACACACATATATATATATATATATATATATATATATAGAGAGAGAGAGAGAGAGAGAGAGAGAGAGAGCGAGAGAGAGAGAGAGATTTTTTTTACCTCTGCACCATGGGTTGTAAAGCAGGTGAAAGTTAATTTTCTCTTTCTTCTCAAGCACATGTCCACTGGGTGATGTCATCACCACGTCCAAGTGGTAATGGCCAATGATGGCGTTCGCCGGGCTGTGGATAGTCAACAGCACTTCTCCATGGCTTCCCTCCTGCATAAACCACCAACCGTCTTTGTTGTGTCCGCCTTTCTCAACCCTGATCACCACCTCATCTCGTTTGCCTGAATGAACAACACATGAGAAATGATGTAAATACATTCATTCATTAGAAATGCCTCATCTACACTCTGACAATGTTGTCACAGTAATGAAATGGATTTTCCATTGGGATGACTGACCATGAAAGCAAAGCATCCACCAACATCCCACTTCAGTTATTGATGTTATATTACAAGCTATAATTCACTCTTTTTAAAAAAAATCCTCCCTAAGTAGTCACATTACAACTACAGTAATCCCTCGTTTATCGCGGTTAATGGGGACCAAAACCACCCGCTATGAACGAAAATCCGCGAAGTAGCGACCAATAAACATACTGTATTAAAAAAAAAAATTGCCCCACGTGGGCCTTTGCGCTTGAGCAGAGCGCACTAACACACACACACACACACACACACACACACACACACACACACACACACACACACACACACACACACACACTAGCACGCATCGTAAACAACACTTAGACACTGATTTTTGCTGACTTAAAAAAAAAAAAAAATTGTTTTTGTTTTTATGAATATGTTTGAAAAAATCTGCGATGCACCAAAGCTGCGATAAACGAACCGCGAAATAGCGAGGGATCACTGTAATGGCCATGACTTCTACAAATGGCTGAACTTCGAACCCACCGGTCAATTGAGTTCAGGACCGCAATTTTACTCACCAAGGTGCAGGACCAAAGCCAGGGAGTTTTCACGAAGCGCAGACTCTGACCCCTGCACTGAGATGACGAAGGGCTGACCCCTTCGCACAATCAAGCGCTCCGAATCGATCTCCCTGGTGTGGTGAGCCAAGTTGTTGTCACGACATCTCAGGTCCACATCCAAAATCTCACCTAACGACAGACAAAGCTCGGATTACTTTACATCACGCCAGATGTAAAGAGCGATAGATAGATAGATAGATAGATAGATAGATAGATAGATAGATAGATAGATAGATAGATAGATAGATAGATAGATAGATAGATAGATAGATAGATAGATAGATAGATAGATAGATAGATAGATAGATAGATAGATAGACTCACCCCTGTAAGACGGCATCTTAGGTTTTTCTATCAAGTGTCTGTGTCTTGAAGAATCTTCACACACTTGTCTCAGTGAGCATCTCTGTCTTGTATTTATACAGTCCAAGGCCAACCCTCCCACTGTGTGTCACTCACCCCTGAAGCACACTCCACCCTCCCACCCCCGCGAGTGACCTCCAACATCACTTCCCAAAAGGACTCCTCTTCTGGTATCTGCACGTTCTCGTGTATTTGCACTGAGCGTCTCTTGCTGGCCCGTTCCTAAACACACACTGGGCTCTTGGTCGAAGCACGCTTTTCAAGGGTGGTCTATTATTTAATGCTTATTTTTTTGTAAAGGGGGAGGCCACTGACATTGAATTTCCACTTTGAAAAGTTGTTTTCTAGGCAAAGCTTCTTCAGTCTTTGTGGGGTTAGTGGTCACAAAAGTCGTGTTGCACTTGAATGAATCAAAATGTAAATTGTTTCCATTATCACGTCTGCGGTTTAAACAGAATACTGACCATCGCTCTGTGTCAAAGTATTTTTTGTTAGTTTTTTAATAATAATAATAATAATAACAATAATAATAATAATTATTATTATTGAAAACTAACAAATAATAATAATTATTATTATTGTTATTCAGGGCGGCCCGGTAGTCCAGTGGTTAGCACGTCGGCTTCACAGTGCTGAGGTACCGGGTTCAAATCCAGCCTCCCTGTGTGTGGAGTTTGCATGTTCTCCCCGGGCCTGCGTGGGTTTTCTCCGGGTGCTCCGGTTTCCTCCCACGTTCCAAAAACATGCCTGACAGGCTGATTGTGCACTCTAAATTGTCCCTCGGTATGAGTGTGAGCGTCAATGGTTGTTCGTCTCTGTGTGCCCTGCGATTGGCTGGCAACCAATTCAGGGTGTCCCCCGCCTACTGCCCGAAGACGGCTGGGATAGGCTCCGGCACCCCCCGCGACCCTAGTGAGGATAAAGCGGTTCGGAAAATGGATGGATGGATTATTATTATTCGTATTATTATTATTATATTATGCATGTCAATTTAATCCCTCAACTCACATTTTTTCATTTAAGATGTATTATTCAGTGCTATGCATACATATTTAATAAGTATTTTATACTGTGAGGAAACACATTTATATATGTTGGTCTCTTTGTTGTGTCAATGCAGTGTCCATATCAATAATTAATGTTTAAACTCTTCAACTTCACTTTGACCTGTGACTTTGATATCTATGATAACTGGGCCTGTCGGACAACTTCTCGGAAGAATGTCTCAATATTTACTCTGGAATGAGTCAAAAGATGACTCCCAGCTGTACATCCCACTGAAGTCTGGCAATTCCATGCAGCCTCTTTTAGACTGTTTGGAAGAAATAAAAATCTGGATGGCTAACAACTTCCTTCAGTTAAACAATAACAAAACTGAAGTCATTGTCTTTGGGCCTTCAAGATCAAAAAATTCCATCCCTGCCAACCTTGGTCCCCTTGCCCCCTATGTGAAATCCCATGCACGTAACCTGGGTATCATTTTGGACTCTCATCTCCACCTGGACAAGCAAATTTCATCTGTTGTAAAGACCAGTTTTTATCAATTAAGAATAATCTCCAAACTCAAATCTGTTCTATCATACAATGATCTGGAAAAAGTCATCCATGCCTTCATAACCTCCCGTCTAGACTATTGTAGCTCCCTCTATCTTGGTCTCCCTCTGACACTGGTGGCACGGCTTCAGATGGTCCAAAATGCAGCAGCTAGGTTGCTCACCAACACAAAAAAGCATGAACACATCACACCTGTCCAAGCCTCCTTGCACTGGCTTCCAGTCCAGTCACGAATACGATTTAAAACACTGCTGTTGGTTTTTAAAGCTCTTCATGGCCTGGCACCCACCTACATAGCTGATATCATTCACCCCCATGTAGCCCCCAGGTCCCTCAGATCCTCCAGCCAAGGCCTCCTCCATGTCCCACGGTCCCGGCTTAAACAAAAAGGCGATAGAGCATTTTCTGTTGCTGGCCCTCAGCTATGGAACCAACTGCCACTTGATATCAGAAATGCCCCCTCAATAACACTTTTCAAAACTAAGCTCAAGACGCACCTTTTTACATTGGCCTTCCCTGTGCCCTAATTGTCTTACCCTGCTGTCTGTAATTAAGTGTTGTGTTGTTATCATTTTAGCTTAAATCACTGTGCTGTATGTGTATTTTATTTTTTTACTTATCTATTCTATTTTTAACCTGTTTTAGCTGATGCACTATGTACAGCACTTTGGTCAGTGCAAGCTGTGGTTAAATGTGCTTTAAAAATAAACTTTACTTACTTACTTACTAAAAGTGTTGCATTGCAATGAGTGTCTTTTTTTTTTTAACTTTAAACTTTTGGGTCATCATGTCATTGCAAAGATCCTTCATGCATCTGACTCATTTGTATTTCGCACTCATGACACAAAACAAAACAACTTTTTTCTTTGCCTTATGGAGCAAACTGTATTTAGTGCATACCACATGTCAGCAACAAAGGAGAGAAAGCGCAGACCTCCTCATTAGCGGCTTCATCCCACTGCCAGACCAAAATGCATTTTCCTCTCTGTAAGATAAGGCAGCAGGATGACATATCACAAATGATTAACACAGGCAGTCGGTCCATAACTCAAGACTGTCAGTGTAGTGCGGATTTCTCGCTACTGTGCTATATTCATGAAAGTTACTGACAGAGTGTTTTATGATGTTTGAATCATCCGCAAGCCATTTGTCACTAGTGCCTGCATGCACTACGATCAGGCTCACTATACAGGGATCCCTCACCATTCTCACTGTCAATTGCAATTTTCAGACCTAAATATGTAGACATGTACCTCAAACTACGTACCAAAAACATTTTGATATGATTTCAATCTCATTTTACTACTTCATGTTGAGCAGTTAGCCGGTGATCAGGTTTTAAATTCCTCTACTGGCAATAGTGCTCCGAACGTTTCTATGCAACACCTTGAGGAGTTCACCACCTTGCTGTTCGCAGCGTGATGGAAGCCAGTTACCCCTTCGCTAACATGGCTCTTTCGTTTGGGTGTTACAGAAATAGTGGGCAGATAGACGCTTTTTAGGGAACTGTTTATGTTTTACAGAAAAAAAATCACAAGTAATTAGGTTCACAAATTGTGTTTCGAGAATTGGTAGGGATTAACTGTAGTTCCCTTTGTGTTAATTTTATTCTGTAATGCAATAGTGTAATAATCTAACCTAGTGATTTCCATTTCTTTTTACTACATTCTTGATTATTCACCACAAACCTGACGTGAAGAGGAAAAACACACACACACACAGGCCAGCTACTACATAAGGTACAGTTCACTGCATAATCTACCGTCAGAGCGATATTAAATAGTTTGCCTTTAAAAGATGAAGATGTTCATGCTTGCTTGGTACTGTCAGCTACATATTGATTTAATAATACTGCATATTCATGAATGTAGGCGCAGTTTGCAGTGGTGGGCAAGAGTAATGCATCATAACGAGACTGGATTCTCATGTCACTAACTGAGGTAAGCAAATTATTTGACACATTGCTCTCAGTGGATGCGGTATCAGAGCCTATGCCCAATTCCATGCCCATGCATCCCTCACTACTTATGCATGTTAATTCAGATTATTCTAAATTAATTTATTACTTCTAATATCTTCTAATGAGACACAAAGTGTACCGCCAAAAAATATTCATTGAACGAACTTCACTCAACCATCCCACAAAAAGCATCTCAAGGATTAGTTGACAAATTAAATGTAAATGTCAGCGTAAACATTAAAACAAAATCTAATTTTAACGGAGTATTTCCTTAAAAACAAAACAAACAAAAAAATCACAAATGATCCAGTAAGTCATATGCATTCGCAACATCATGGCCTGCATCTGGGACAATGACCACCAACCAATGGTAAAGGAGACAGGAGTGTGTGTGTGTGTGTGTTCGTTTACAACTTAGCTGAAAAATCAAGTAATCGTAGCTAACATCGATCACGATTTTTCTCATCTTTCCCAACACTGTAGGTTTGCTTGCTTTTCCAAAAAAAGATACACGTTGACAGTAACTTCACTGGAACTGTCCCTGTCTGCTACTTTGGAATTGTGACACAGTCATGTGTCAGTGAAACAAGAATGCACTTTTACTGACCTCAGCGTATTGATCCCACTAACGTGCTAACAGAGTCGCACTCTGGCGAGGAAGTGACACACACATACACTCTCTCACTCTCTATCTCTCTGCGTCTCTCTCTCTCCCTCTCTCCCTCTCTCTCTCTCTCTCACACACACACACACACACACACACACACACACACACACACACACAGATAGGAAGTGCATTGTTGTCCTTGGCATGCATATAAATGGTTGAGTTTTCCAACTTAGTCATAGGAAGTCCACAGAGTAAAAGGGATTGAGTATCGTAAATATACAGTATAATTATATAGCATACATTTGGGCAAGGTGTTCATAACGTCAACGTCTTATCCCATTGTTTTCTTCTTTGAATGTGTTTTTTTTTATGACAGCAGATCAATATTTACATTTTTTTTGTCATACTTTCGAAGACAAAAAGTGTTTCCTTATTAAAATATCAAGTTTACACATATGGATCAAAATGACTAATGACTCCAAGAGTGATTTCAAATGAAAAAATACCGTACTATTGGCGGCCATACATGCCACCCTGGTCCAATTTAGTAGTTTTGGAGTTATTTTTGGGAGTATTTGGAGCCGGTATTTGTTCATGGTAAAAGGAAAATATTTAGGTTGAAGTTTTAAAAAGGGTAAATGCCAAGACTTCATTTAAGTGCATCTAAGCATGTTTATTCATCAGCTTATCAGATTTGCAACATGTTAAAGTTGTTGTTCTTTTGTTTTTTTTTTAGACAATAGATATATTTGTTTTAAAACTCAAACAAAAAGTGCAGGGAGCTCACAGGCACAGCAGTACGTCTCAGAATGTACATTGAATACTTTTTTAAAAAAGCTCCCTATAAAAGAATTTTTTACAAAATGTCAGTATGACTGAATGTTTTACTTACTAAGTTCAAGCAAACACAGTAAGTGAAGGGAATTACGTGAGGCACATTTTTAAAAGGCCCATGCCGATATGCCTAACATTGAAATATTGTGGCAGATAATCGGTCTATCCTCAGTCAAATTATGACATCAGCTTACCTCAAATTCAGTTCTCTGAACTCCCACCAACAGGTAAAATTATTAAAAGATGGTCCAGGTAAGGGCGGCCCGGTAGTCCAGTGGTTAGCACGTCGGCTTCACAGTGCAGAGGTACCAGGTTCGATCCCAGCTCCGGCCTCCCTGTGTGGAGTTTGCATGTTCTCCCCGGGCTTGCGTGGGTTTTCTCCGGGTGCTCCGGTTTCCTCCCACATTCCAAAAACATGCATGACAGGCTGATTGGACACTCCAAATTGTCCCGAGGTGTGAGTGTGAGCGCGCATGGTTGTTTGTCTCTGTGTGCCCTGCGATTGGCTGGCAACCAATTCAGGGTGTCCCCCGCCTACTGCCCGAAGACTGCTGGGATGGGCTCCAGCACCCCCCGCGACCCTAGTGAGGATCAAGCGGTTCGGAAAATGGATGGATGGATGGTCCAGGTAAAGAGATGAGAAGAATTTACGCCCAATGTGCATATTATCACGGTCTACCCTACAACTTGGCCCTGATCGGCACACTATAACATGGTGGCTAATTAGCTAATAGCAAGTGCGTTGAAAAACGTCCCCAAAATCAGCAGTGATCATCACTGAGCGATGCAGGCGAACTAACGGAACAAATACAGTATTCATGGCGACCGCAGGAGAGGAGGGCGCTATAGAGTCACCAAATGATGGCATTTGAATAATCTCCCAAGTACAAAGAGACACATCAAAGCCAAAGGAGAGCAAACACTGGTCACGTGTCCTCCTGGATCCACCACCTCTGGTCAACAGTAGCAAGTATGGGGTCAAGCAACGAAGTACAGAAGCGAACACAAACCCTGTAAAAATGTATAACACAATGCAAGGTCATTTCAAGAAAATGGTTTATTGATCTTTACAAAAATAATAAGGGTACAAAAATACAGTAGTAAACTATGGTACATTTCAAGTTGCATGTTTCACATGTTTAGAAAATATTTTGTGAAATCAAAAACAAAATGCAACTGACATCTCAAGTTTGTTTTAGAACAAATGTGTGTGAACATGAAAAAAATGGCGCTTTCGGAATAGAATAAACAGTGACTCCGTGGACACACTCAATCTTAAGATTTTCTCCACCAAAATGAGTCCTTTTTGAATATGCTGACTCGAAGCTTTTGTGAAAGCAAAATGTAAATCTGGATGTACCGTATTGTATTGTATCATTTGACACTAATGACACTCATACAGTAACAATAAATTGGACTGAACAAGAAATGCGTACTGGAACCTTGGCCTATTGAAATAAAACACAGAAGCATGAACAAGGTGTTTCTCAGTCATTTTTGAACATTTTTACATTTTACTGAGAAAAAAAAGTGCACTTAATAAAGTCATAACAAACCAAAATGTGTGCTTGACCAAGTAAACAAGAGTGAAACGTCGCATTTCAAATGTCCACGGTGTTCATCTCATCAGCCAGCGAAGCGCTGCAGCGACGCTGACCAAACCGACAAAGCCCAAGAGGACATTCCATACTGTAGACTCCAGGTTATTTTCCTTGAAGAATTCTACAAATCCATCCTGATGAGCAAAAAGATAGAGTAGGACGATGAGTTGATGAGTGTGTGGACTTCAGAAATCAATTGGGGCACTTTTGGCATGTTACTCACCCAACCGTCGTGCTGCACTAGCCAGGTGCGCTGGTGTGACAGCAAGTAGGTCGAGACCTCCTGGGCCACCAGTTCCACGCAGCTCTCCTGCTGATTTTCTTTCAAGGCTTGAGACAGCACGGCACAGAAGGCCAACAGGCTGGCGATGCGACCCCAGTTAGTGTTCCCATTGGCGAATTCCGTTCTGGCCACCTTGCTGATGAAGGATATGTCGAGCTCTCTTTCGTTCAGTGACAGTTTGTTGACGCCGTCTTGAAGACAGAAGGAAATTCAAATTGTAAACCGCACATATTTAGCATCCTATTTATTTGATTACCTCCAATATTTATAAACCCTCTTTTATTTCAAACATCAGCTCTTTAATATATCAATGTGGTAGTCTACTTTTTGACATCAAATCATCCCTTTTGCACCTATCAGGTGTTATAAAATACAAATGATTTCATATTTTATACTAATGGTAAAAAGTCATATTCGTGTATGCAGTAAAAGAACAATATTCTACTCTTTTTTTTTAGATTGAATAGGCAAAGTAAACTGTTTAAAAAACGACAAACTGGAAGCCTAACGGTTGAAACGGATCAAAGAAATTCAAAGAGCAACGCGTTCGAAAAAGGTCAGTCGCAGAACAGTAAAGAAAGCATTTGAGCTTACCGTTGAATACCATCCTGTGCTTTTCCACCAGTCTCGTCACGACCCTCTTCATTGTAGACTGGGCTTTGCTTTGGATCCAAGCAGCAGTGGACAGCCCGGTAAAGTCACTCAGGAAGCGGCTGATGAGTCGTCTTGTGTAGGTGTCCAAGATGCCTTGGCCAGGAGGGGTTTGGCGCTCCGGCAGCGGCTGGGCGCCTTCATCCATGTCGCTGTTATCAGAACGACGTTTCATCTCCTGCAGCTGGGGGGCCGTGGGTCCTTGCACGACAGTCTTTGGAGGGGAGATGAAAGCGTCCACGAGTCCAATCTTGAGGTTCTGCAGTCTAATACTCTCCGGCATCAAGTCCATGTCGATGGTCGCTGGGTAACGGCTAGCTGTGACGGGATTTCCTCGTGTCTACGCCCCTACCTAGCATCTTTTTTTTTTTTTTTTTAACAATCTTTATTGAACAATTCACAATACAATTCTCAGTAAATACAAAACAGAACAAAACGAACGTGTTATTAATACATGTACTTATTACAAACATTTAAACAAAAATTTCAAATAAGGAGCATATAGCCAGAGTCTTAACAGCTTTCTTGTTTTTGGAATCCTTAATAGAGCTCAAATACTGTTTTATTTCTGCTTGTAAAATTAAAAAAAGAGGTTTTGAATTACTCCATTTGGATTTGTGGATATGGAACTTAGCAAGAATGATTATTAAATTTATTATGAAAGTTTGTTTAGTGTTTTTTTCCTTACTTTTGTAGAACCCAAATAGTACATTTTTCCAGTATAACATAAAGTCAGAGTCAATACATTCAATAATAAATCTAGATACAGCTTTCCAAAATGTGTTGGCATACGGGCATTGCCAGAACAAGTGAACCATCGTTTCAGGGTACATTCCACAAAATGAACAATCAATACAGATGTCTTTCTTGAACCTGAGGAGATCATGCTTAGTGGGGTAATATTTGTGTATCATTTTAAAAGAGATTTCCCTTACTTTATTAGTCAGGAAGTATTTGTATGGGAGAGACCAGATTTCTCCCCAGGGTAGATTATCAACAAAACCAGACCAGTAAGTAATAATATGAGGGGTTGTTGAAATATCTTTTTGAAACAGGGAACGTATGTTACGGTTGTTATTTCCAGCTGGTGTTGACGTAAAACAGGATTCGCCAATAGCAGTCATTTTGGGGTCCAGGGTTGGTGTGGAGGTTGTTCTGTCCACCCCTTTCAAGAGAGTCAAAATTCCAGAAGGAATAGCATCCATGACTGTAGCAAATTCCCTTGGGGTGACAGGTAGGTTAAATTTATTTAAAAATTCAGAGTAACTTAAAAGAAAACCTTGATTATTGATTAGTTGACTGACCAGGATTATTTTATTACTGAACCAATTATGGAGAAATAATGATCTATTCTTGTATAAGATGTAACGATTGTTCCAGATAAAGCATTTATGAGGGGAAAAATTATGTTTGTATATCAAGGACCAAGCCAAAAGTATTTGTTTGTGGAAATTGGATAAAGCTGTGGGCATTTTTTCTATTTTATAGTCACATAAAAGTACAAAGTTAAGACCACCAAGTTGAGAAAATATACAGTTAGGTATAAAGTTCCAAATAGATGAGGGATTACCTAAAAATTGTTTGATCCAATTGATTTTAAATGTATTATTGAGTGTAGAGAAGTCCAAGAAGTTCAATCCTCCAGTTTCGTATGTATTTATTACAACGGACCTTTTCACATAGTGAGTCTTGTTCCTCCATAAGAAGTCGAAAAGCATCTTATTGATATTCTTACAAATTTTCTCATTCACAGTCAAAGAGATTGCTGCATATGTAAGACGTGACAGTCCTTCCGCTTTGGTCAGTAACGTACGTCCTTTTAAAGAAAGATCTCTACCTAGCCATTGGTTAAGCTTAGTCTGGGTTTTGTTTACAATTGGGTCAAAGTTCGCTGTACATCGCATGGTCTGGTTTTTCATGACGGTGATTCCTAGATAGGTAACATTTTCTTTGATTGGGATGTTGCAGATCGAAGTCTCATTCCGGTCATGGATAGGGAACAGTTCACATTTGTTGAGATTTAGGTGGAGACCAGAGGCCGCTGAGAACTGTTCGATCGTTTTAATCGCAGCAGATACTTGGCTGGAGTTTTTTAGGAATAACGTAGTGTCATCCGCAAGCTGACTAATTAGGATTTCTCTGCCTGCAATTGATATCCCTTGGATGGCACTTCTTCTGATATGAGAGGTGAGGAGTTGCGTACACAATAGAAACAGAAATGGAGGCCCCTTCCTAGCATCACAAGTTTTGCGCGTGCGTATTTTTACGTGCTTGAGCTGAGCCTATCCCAGTAGATTGCGCAAGAAGCGGGGCGGACCATGGACAAGACCAGCACATCGCAGCAGTGCACAAGAGAAAACAACTACAGTATTCAAGGGCAATTAGAGTCTTCACTTAACCAAAGAAGAAATTGGTGATTTGCCACATTTCGTCAGTTGTGCAAAACTGGCGCCTAAGAGATTATTAAAAATATTTTAAAAAACAACAACATTCTCACCCAGCCAATCAGTGAGGATCACTTCGTGTCACAAAGGACGTCACTGCAGGCATTTGACCAATTTGCATTTTAACGTTTGCATTTGACAAATCATCAAAGCAAAGTACTGGAGCAGGTCACACTTTTTTAAGCCCTGTAGAGGAGGGGAGAATTCTGTTTCTTTACGGCCCTCCTTGGACACAAGTCCTTTTCTTTCTCTGTAAGGCGGAAGAAGACCCAACACCACGTTGTCTTTTTCTCAGTTTATCACAACACAACACGAATCGATTCGGGCTCCTGAGAGTTTCAGATTTCATCAGGAAGCCCAGAAGAAATACAGTCACACGTCTATATAGGCATAGTATGTAAATGAGGGGCAGGCAGTCCTTCCCCTTACGTAAAAATCAGAGACAAAGAAAGGTCAATGCAGTTCAATCTTGACATGGTGACGAAGTACAGACCACCTCTGCTGTGCACAAATTATGAGATTGGAGCTCCTTTCCCAGGCAACTTGACAGCCTTGAAAAACGTGAAAGGATGGGAGTACTGGGAGGAAGATCTTTGGGGCTGTTAAGTTGTCCAAGGACAAGAGGGGAGTCAAGCAAAATACTACCTGTTTGTTTTAAGTGCTTCAGCAGATGTTCATTATAGAGATTAGTATCAATAGTTCTCATGGTAAGGCGAAATTCCTCAACACAAGGCATAGTCCCTTAATAGTTGCAACACAGATACTTGAGACAACAGTTGTTCTTTTGGTGTTAAACAAGTCCTATGGAGGGGGGCCCTAAAAGTGGTGGGGGTGAGGGACACTAAAGGTGATTGTAAACACAGTGAGCAGGAAAACCTCCAACAACATTCTACATTCTTTGTTTCTTTCAGAGCCAAGTACAGTGGGGCTAAATAAAATCACAGTAAGGAATAAATTCCTTAACAGCCCCTCCCTCCCCCATACTCACCCCCTGTGTATGAAGCAAAAAAAAACAAAAACGCCATCAACCTTTTTTAGACCAACGATGGTGAAGTAATGACCTCGTAACACTCGATTGTTATAAAGCCTAGATATTCTTATAAGTGTACATTCAGGTCAATACATTCTCAGGGCGCGGAACCCATCACAACTGGACTGTTCTGGTTGTCTTCGAAGATATTTCGCCTCTCATCAAAGAAGGCTTCATCAGTTGACAAATCTTGATGAGGATTTCGTCAGCCTGAGTTGACGAAAGTTGATCAAAGTTGGAGTTTAAACACAGCACACGTGACATACACAATTTCGCCCATGTGCATTTTTAAACAAGCCGCAATAATACAATACAAGTTCAAAAAGCATCTAGTAAACGTCACAATACAAAGTAACGTAAATTGAATTTACGCGTTTCCGTTTCAACATAACATTGATTTCAGAGAAATAGCGTCACTTGCCGGAACCAGATATCTGTTTTTTGTGTTCAAGGAGGACATTTTTATGTGGTGGACTTTAACCGACTGCATCCGTACCACCATGCCCGTTGATACCAGAAGAGTTCGCGGCCCAGAGGTCTCCCAAAGTCCGTTATTGTTCGCGTGCAAGCCGGCGGCAGCCTTCTCCTCACATGGCCCCCGAGCAGGCGGCCGGCAGCGGGACCAGGTGGACGTCCGGCCCGTTTTTGTCAGGTGTGGGCTCGTGAGCCAGGCGAAGGGCTCTGCGTACATGGAGGCTGGAGACACCAAGTTGATGTGCTGCGTGTACGGTCCCAGAGAAACGGAACGTAAAGATGACACCGATATGAAGTGTGGGAGGTAATTATTTTCATTTTGTGTAGTTTGAAAGTTTTTTTTAAACTCAAGACGACGATCTGTCGCTCATGAAATCGTTGTGGTTAAAAAAATCGACCCAAAAAACACAAATCTGTAACCAGGTTGATTTCTGTTGTCTCACTTCAGTATATTTGATGTAATTTATCGCTATAATAGTTTTCTTTAATGGGAGTCATTGTTGTCCTTGTAGAAGTTTTTGGGTGCTGTCATTTCTAGGGGTTTTATGTTTAAAATGTTTGTTTGTGATTGTCGGCCCTACGTGAAATCGCTAACATTAACCAGAATGTTGACAAATTTGATTAAGTTATGCTTTCCTCTTTGATTCAATTCAAATCAAGCTTTTTCATTTGTAATTACTTTCTTATCAGTTGAACATGATTGTTTTGTTGAACAATGAACAACCTTTATGATGAAAATATACGCAGCACTTTAGAATAGCAGGTTGGCATGTCTGTCTCACAGTTCTAATGTCTGAGGTCCAAGTTTCAGCTCCATGGATATTCTTTGCACGGGAATGGATAAATATACGCTCCTCATAAAATTTGGCAAATGCCCAATGGAATATTTTGTGGTTGTCAGCAACAATGCACTTTTATGGTAATTAATAAATATCTTTATGATGCACAGAAACACCGTGACAATTATTTTACTTATGTGATTATTATAATTGATTATTAAAATGATAGAGCAAAGGGCACATCAAAAACGTGTTCTTTCTGTAACCAGGTTGACAACAGATATGCGGTTTGCTCCATTCTCTTGCCCGGAGAGAGGTTCCTGGATTCAAGGGAGTCAGGACAAGGACTTCTCCTTGATGCTGCACGAAAGTCTGCAGCCCGCCTTGTGCCTCCACAAATACCCCCGCTCTCAGATAGAGGTCAATGTGATGGTTCTTGAAAACAGCGGCTCAGTTCTAGCGCACGCCGTCACCTGCGCATCGCTCGCGCTAGCTGATGCGGGAATCGAAATGTACGATCTGGTGCTTGGGTGCGCAATCCGCCAGGATGGGGCCTCTTACGTGGTCGACCCGACATACGCGGAGGAAAATGGAAATGGCTCAGACAGTAGCGACAATCAGGGAAGATTGACTCTGGCGTTCCTCCCGAGTTTGAACCAGGTTTCTGGGCTGCAGTCTGATGGAGAAATGACTGAAGAGAGTCTCTCTGCTGGGGTACGCACCTGCATAGAGGGGTGCTATAAGATATATCCAGTCATCCAACAAGCTCTGGCGAAGGCAGTGCGAAGGGCAGCGCCCCCACCATCGGAGAGTTGACTGAGTTTATCGTTTTATGGGCCAATATCACTATAAAATGCCTTTGGTCTCCTCCTCAAAATCACAATCATCATGAATATGAATTTGTATAATGAAAGTCTGAAGTCTTACTATCAATTTGAATAAATACATGTTGATAAAATGAGCCCTTTCGATCATGTATTGAACATTTTGCATGTGTCTGTGCAGCTGTCATCATGTGGTAACTGTCCCTTGAAGAAACCTCATGTTTTCATTCACATTTTGACCACCATTTCGTCTTTCGTCAAATGAGTCAAACGGCATACAATCGCAGACTAAATCTTGACACTTACCGGTATTCTTTGTACTTTTTGTTCAGATTGGCCACTCTGTCATAGTGGATTATCAATTGATGTAATTGATAGATAAATAAATATAATTAGAAATTCAAAATATACTTGATAAACAGCATAGTCAGCTTACCAATGAATCATGTTTACTAAATGTCCACCATGTGCTGATTAATTGTCAAGATCAGCCCCAAAAAAGTCCACCCTGTCAGCAAGCTCACATATTCCGGTGTTTGATTTAACACTCAATTCAATGAACATGAAGTTCAATCACAAAATTTTGTGGGAGGTGAAATGGCACCTTACGAGGATATTGGACCTTCTGCAAAATTATCATACTTGCATTTAATACCAAAACCAAACTTGATAGGATGATATAGCAGGTATCGAAATTGTCTTTCTTTTCAAGTACTCGATTATCTCTTGTAATCACTTCATGTTGATTTGAACTCTAATAGCAGGCGAGCACAACATGGTAGCCTAGTGCTTAATGTGTCTGCCTCATAATTCTGAGGTTTGACGTGGCTGAAGGTGTCTTGTTTTTCTGTGCTTGTGTGGATTTTCTTCCAGTAACCTGGTCTCCTCTCAGGTTACAAAAAATGCATGTAAAATTCATTGAATATTTTTTGTTTTGTTTGTTTGAATGTGCCCTTCAATTGACAACCAGTCCAGGCTGCCTCTCGCCCAAAGACTCCAGCTCAAGAGGCATAAAAAAAAATTAATAAATGGATGATGTCATTTGATTTGAGCCGCAGAGCGCAGGCCTCCATTGAGGCTGAGTTGTTACCCACAATGAAAAATAAAAGTGCTGCATCTGTTTTTGTTCACACTGCCTGTCAAAAGTCCCTCTTTCTGTGTGGTAGGCACTGGCCAGAGCAATCTGGCATCCCTGCTTTGAAAGTACAGTAGTAAGTGCTGTATATCACTGCTACAATGCTTTTTGCTTGGGTGAATGTCATAAGGATGAATGTTCTGCAGGTGGCATCATTCTCAAAGCAGAGCAGATTATCTTCATCGAGAGGTGGATTAAATCTGTATGGTGATCCAGTTTTTGATAACTCCCTCAAAATATTTCATCATATGAACATGTTTGTGTTGTCACCCGAATCTAATGTAAAACCGAACCGACCTGATTCTGCTAACCTTCCATATAGGGAACTACTTAGTTTACTGAGTTTGATCATTGTCATTTTTTTCCAGGCCAGCTCTCATTTTTCAGAAAACGGGAACAGCTATTGTGGAACAGAATTTCAGGAGGTCTTTCACAATTAGCCTCAGAAGGCTATGTTTAAACAACAAATCTGTTGATCAATTATGTACAACAGATTTTATGACCAAGTGAGTTATCCAATATTTGAAATGTCAAAATTACGCTGAATCAATAAATTAACCATAACCTATTTAACATTTGTGCACAATTAACACATCTCCGAAGCATTACTAATTTGAGGCATACTCATTACCAAATACGACAAACTCAACCAGTCTTGTTTGTTTGTTTGTTTGTTTGTTTTATTGAACATAAAAACGTACTCAGTAATAAATTGACAGAAAGTAAGGTAAGTAAAATTGTAAAAGGAAAAGAGAAATCAGTCATCATACAACACAATTTTATGTTCAAAGGAGTAGGAAGAAGTAAAAAACTTATCTAGTCCTACCCCAAGTTATGTGTTTATATATAAATAGACTATTTTTTTTATATCAATCAGAAAAGAAAGGAAGAAAGAAAGAAAGAAGAAGTCTCCATAAAAGCTCATGCTTTTACCCTAGACCGTGATATTTTTACTACTTTTGGTTTGTATCTGGATTTTATACTTGCACTGGTACTCTTATGTCAATTTTCTTGTATTCACAATGGATATTGCAGTACCATCCATCCATCCATCCATTTTCCGAACCGCTTCATCCTCACTAGGGTCGCGGGGGGTGCCGGAGCCTATCCCAGCAGTCTTCGGGCAGTAGGCGGGGGACACCCTGAATTGGTTGCCAGCCAATCGCAGGGCACACAGAGACGAACAACCATCCACGCTCACACTCACACCTAGGGACAATTTAGAGTGCCCAACGAGCCTGCCATGCATGTTTTTGGAATGTGGGAGGAAACCGGAGCACCCGGAGAAAACCCACGCAAGCCCGGGGAGAACATGCAAACTCCACACAGGGAGGCCGGAGCTGGGATCGAACCCGGTACCTCTGCACTGTGAAGCCGACGTGCTAACCACTGGGCTACCGGGCCGCCTATTGCAGTACCTTTCTCTATTTATCAACTTAATTATTATTTTTAATTAATGTTTAGAATTTATCACCTTAACACTGATTGATGTAGGTTGTTTGTACTATTTTCTTGAATTTGTTTTTGAACTCAGGAAGCGATTTACTCATTTTCAGGTCCGTTTCGAAATTATTCCACGGATTAACACCTATGACGGATACACTTCTTTGCTTGATGTTTGTTCTTGTTTTGGATTTTTTGTATAGGTTGGTACCTCTTAAATCATAGCAGCTATCCCGAATTTCGAAAAATTTCTGAATGTTTTGGCAGAGCAGGTTATTTGAACATAAACACAGCAATGAATTATTAGAAAATCCATAGGATGAAATATAATTGACATTCATGGTACAAAATGGCAGTTCTCTCCTGTTGAAGTTGCAGTACTAGTCTATATTAAAAAAATGATGCAATAGAATACAACGTTCGAACTATAAGAGAATGTGTCTAATTAATGAAACTTGATGCTGTTGTGATGTTTCACAATCTGTGCTTTAAAATCAAACATTAGTCTTCCAATTAATTTTCTACGTGTATTTTACATACATATACACCATAAATAACAACGTACTTTCAGCATTCACTCATGTGAGTTTTCAGTTGCATCAGCCGAACAAGGATTTTCGTTTCTGTGGAGTGGTAGACGGCTAAGATTGAATGTCAATCTCACCAATGAGAATCGAGAGTTGATGACACGTGGAGCGCGTGGTCCAATTGGCGTTCAGTTTGGGCGTGTTCCAGTAGTTCCTTTGCATTCTGGACCAGCAGCGTGGGGACTCATACGGTGGTGTGTTTGGGATCCGATAAACAAGGCATTCTGCGACATTAGCTGCTTCTGTGAGTACCAACGCATGCCCTTGCGGCTTTTGAAATCATAAACATGCAATCTGAACTTGGGAGGTCCGCCGAATTGAAGTTGTGTGAAATATCGGCGGTGGACTGCAGCGAGCTAGCTGTCGTAGCTAACAATTAGCTGGCTGACTTGAGATTGGGAAGTTGGTGCCGCTGTCCAGCAGCAGGAGCAGCAAGTTGAGCGGCTTCCAGTGCGGTACACCGGTTTGCACGAGCACTTGGCGTTGTGAGCCACCCAACTGCGGATGCGTGTCACGTATACTACACATTCCCGCCGAGATACTTAAATCAGAAACAAGAGGATCACTGTCTTACTTTACTGTATTTAAAAATGTACTGGTGGTACTTAATAAGCATTAAGGTGCACACTTCAGACTGCATCATCACTATGAGCATTTTGCGGCACTTTGCGTATGATTGCCCCGTTGTTCCCCGACCGAGTAGTTTCCCTCCCATTAACTGTGAATTTACACATGCAGTGGTTGTCAGCCTTGACGTGGTTTAGTTGTCAGGAGCGGGCCCCTTTCCCCCCGCGGGCCCAAAGAGATCTCCAGGCTTCAGTTGCTTTCCTTTGCGCCTCAGCGTATGAATGAAACACATCCCAGGGACATTACTCGTAACGGCTTTTAGTTTAAAAGTTTTAACAAAGAGCACACTGATCACTGCAAATCTTACGTGGGTATGGTTCTTAACGTTCCATTTAGTAGTTGTGGGGACATGCCGTTTATTTCTTATTGCAACTGTTGAGGCTAATCTTATTTTTATCTTAGTCTTAAAAAAACATTCTTTGTAGTCCTTATAGGTATGTTCAGGCCAGAAGAAGGGTATTTTATTATTTTTGACGTTTCCTTTGATGTTAATTATATGATATTAGAGAGCAGAGTGCTGAGGCATCTACGCCTCATCTGCTTTACAAGATTCCAGAGCAACCAATTCTCAAAAAGTGCCCAAGGCTAATTCGTAGGCCTGAAATAAGCAGAAAGAAAGCATTGCAAGAGGCTTGCCTGAACACACACCTACTTGACGGTCGGCGGGAATCTTTAAATATTTCAGGAAAAATGAGTTCAGTTAATGTTCTGTTTTAATATTTTTAATGATTAATCGAAGGGGTTTAAGTAATCACTGCTGTGAGGAAAAATGATATCAAATGCTATCTAGAAAACTATTTTCATGTTGTCATCAGGATCAATTCTTGTTTGTTCTAGAAAGAAGATTCGGAATGGATTCTTCTTTGAGTGCCGCTCAAATCCGCCAGAAGTTTATAGACTTCTTCAATCGCTATGAGCACCAGTACGTGCACTCTTCATCCACCATCCCGCTGGATGACCCCACGCTACTGTTCGCCAATGCCGGCATGAACCAGGTGAACTGCCCATGTCTTGGCCACATGTGCCTCACTCTGCCAAAAGCTGTTTTCATTGGCGGCCTTAAACATTTCTCTCTTTCTATTAGTTCAAGCCCATATTCCTCAACACTATTGATCCATCCCACCCCATGGCAAGGCTACGTCGTGCAGCCAACACCCAAAAGTGTATCCGTGCAGGAGGAAAACACAACGACCTGGACGATGTGGGTAAAGACGTTTACCACCACACATTCTTCGAGATGTTGGGATCCTGGTCTTTTGGCGACTACTTTAAGGTAGGATGCTGTCAATATGTGAGGCAACCGCTTTGGCATTAAATATTCATTGACAATAGTAGTCGTAACACAGGCGGACCTTGTCCTTGAGTTAGATCGGCGGCAAAAACCTTGCGCCATTGATCGCATTTTCACTGTATGAATCTTTATTGCCTTTCACAGCTTGCTGGCAATTCATTTCGAGAGAAACATTAAGTTAAATGCGTCTATTTAAAAATAAAACATTTTTTTGTCATTTCACCTGGTCTTTTTGTTTGCCTACCACTGCGTGCTGCAGCATCTGGCTTGTAAGATGGCCCTGGAGCTGCTGACCCAGGAGTTTGGCATTTCCATTGACCGCCTCTATGTCACCTACTTCGGTGGCAACGATGACGCAGGCCTGGAGGCCGACTTGGAGTGCAAAGAAATCTGGATGTCTCTTGGGTGAGTGATGTATTTTAGCATTCCGGCAGAGTCGATTCAAACATGGTATTAAAATCTGCAAAACATAAATTAGGGCGCCGTGGTTGGCAGCTGTCTGCAAGAGCTCTGCTTTCTTGTTGTTTTTGTCATTTCTTTTGTCTTATGGGGTTTGTTGGTCTTTGTGTGGACACGTTGTGGACTGTTGAAGCGTAGTGGTGTAATTTTTAACCAAGTTGAAGTGGATCTAAATGGGACATGAGAATTGAACCAATCTCTGTATTGGTCAGTGGACGCCGCCGTTTCTCGTTTACTTTCAGACTTGTAGTAGACGTGTGTGACGTCATGCACGCTGTCATCATGACGTCTCTGATCCACAGGTGAAAAGGAGATTTTCAGTCTCTCCTCTTTCATCTATAACTGATTAAAAAAAAAACCAAGCCATATGAAGGAACTGTTGTTATAATTCTATTATTGTCCATGTTTTATGTTATGTGTTCTGTTGTATTATTTTTGTTATTTCATATTAAATGTTCTGTAAAAGTGTATGTTGTGAAAGTGCTATATGAATAAAGATGGATTGAATTGTTTTGTATTCACGGGGAGTGCTTAAGACAGCAACACATCTATTTTCTTTGTGTTGTAGCAAATGAATCACACTGACTGAGGAAATAAAATCACTCATGAGGTAATCTCTCACCGTCAGCATGGATGAATCGCGCATCTTGCCAGGCAGCATGAAGGACAACTTCTGGGAGATGGGAGATACTGGCCCCTGTGGTCCTTGCAGTGAGATCCACTACGACCGCATTGGAGGGCGAGATGCCTCCCACCTGGTGAACATGGATGACCCCAACGTCCTGGAAGTCTGGAACCTTGTGTTCATCCAATTCAACAGGTATTGCGCAAACCGAGTGAGAGCAACTTGAGTTGCAACTTTGACTCAGAGGCACATCTGGGAGTTTCTTGCTGTTCCTCTCAGGGAGTCTGAGACGGTGCTGAAACCGCTACCAAAGAAGAGCATCGACACAGGCATGGGTCTGGAGCGCTTGGTGTCTGTGCTGCAGAACAAGATGTCCAACTATGACACCGACCTCTTCATCCCATATTTTGAAGCTATTCAGAAGGTATGCAAAGTCCAGCATGGTTTGATTTGATTTGACTTTTTATTAGGTCTCCCGTAGGAGAAACTTGTCTCGGAGGACAGTCCCTCTGTGCTGCTACAAACATTGAGCAAAAAACATACACATACACAGCACAACATAATTAGGACAATTACATACAAGACAAGACAGTATATACTCTACACACATTGGTGTTCCTTTCCTATGGTGATGCACATTTTTTCAGGGAGGATGGAGATACACATCAAACCTCGGTTTTCGAACGTCTCGGTTCTCGACCAATTTGGTTATCGACCAAAAATTTTGAGTTTTTTATGCCTCGGATGACGAACAAATTTCGGTTCTCGAACAAACTGAGCGCACTTGAATGCACCATTTGACTCCTCTCGCCTTCCTTACACGGGGAAGTGACGCTTCCTCGTGTTGCTTTCCATTGTGAGCAGACGTGTTCAGTAAACATTTTTATTTTAAAGAGCGTGGTTTCGGTTTTCGAACAATTTCAGTTTTCGAACAGCCTTCTGGAACGGATTATGGACGAAAACTGAGTTTTGACTGTATCTACTGTAGATATAGTATAGATATGTTCAGTGCTTTCGAAGCGTGGTCCACATGTTTACATACTGTTTCATCAAACCAGAAAATTTGACAAGATTTGCATTATGTTGTAATCTGACGTACGACTTGCTGATTTATGTTTTACGTATGAAGGTGTGATAGAAAACGCTTAAAAGACAGGAAAGTAAGTTAACAGCTCTTAATGAGGTGGTTGAATAAAGTCGTCTTTCATATTAATTCATGGTTCATTTGCCTTTATTTTTGAGTCTGACTAACATATCTAACCAAAACATTTGTGTCTTGATTAATCTGACATTGTTGATCGTAGTAAAGATTCATTCATTGCTTGTTTGTTAAAAATATATGGGAAGACTGATCAAGAAAACATATTCAAATATTAAATCGCAACCACAATAGTGAAAGGAAAAAAACTGCAATTAGATTATTTTTCAAAAATCGATCAGCTCGAGCCAAAACCCTTGCCCAGATGCTCAGTTATTTCTTACATTCTCATCATCATTACATTCATCCAACAAATTCAACTCTTGGGTGAAGATACTTAATATTCTCCAGAGTTGATTAAAAAAAAACATCCCGGTTCATGGGCTGAAAAACATAATATTGTGTTTGTTTCAGGGCACTGGTGCTCGGCCATACACTGGTAAAGTAGGGGCCGAGGATGTTGATGGCGTTGACATGGCCTACCGTGTGCTGGCCGATCACGCTCGCACCATCACCATCGCCCTTTCGGATGGTGGGCGGCCTGACAACACGGGAAGAGGGTACGAATTTATGGGTGTGCGTTACACTTGAAGTCTTGAATCTTAATTGACGGTGATGCATGGTGCGCTAAATCTGTCATTTGTGTTTTCTATTCCATTCAGGTATGTGTTGCGGCGAATCTTACGTCGTGCCGTGCGTTATTCCCATGAAAAGTTGGGCGCTCAGAAAGGCTTTTTTGCTTCTCTTGTGGACGTGGTGGTCAATTCTCTGGTGAGACTTTTGTTTCCTGCCTCAACACAGTTGTATAGTAGATAGATGTGTGTGCATTCGGGTGAGACAAGTAGCAAACACAAAACATTCTGTAAAGATGGCCTAATTGCCTCTTCTTCCAAGCTCTCAAATGACAAAACGATACAAATGTAGATAGTCGAATTTGATCCATGGATTGGGGATGCTTTTCAGCTCCACACAGTCAGACAGAATCCTCTTTCAGGCAGTGGGAAGTGAGTGCATAATACGGCTCAACGAGAACTGCTTTCTTCTTCTTTGTGCAAGATTAGAGTTATTATTCTCTTTTATCTATTCACCCCACACCACATTTACCTTTCCGCTTCTTCTTCTGCACTGTTCTCGGCAACCTTTTGTCTATGATTCAGGGCGACGCATTTCCCGAATTGAAGAAAGACCCAGAAATTGTGAAGGACATTATAAATGAAGAGGAGGCGCAGTTCCTCAAGACTCTCACCAGGGGGCGACGCATCCTTGATAGGAAGATCATGAGTATGGGAGACAGTAAAACGCTCCCAGGTGAGAGAGACGTCATGAAAAGCGTCTCCATTTGTATGACGTCATACAGCGGCGTGTGTTTGCTCGTGGAGAATGTTGAACAGCACATTTCTCCATCTGCATCCAGGTGACACCGCATGGCTCTTGTATGACACTTATGGCTTCCCTCTGGACTTGACCTCCCTCATCGCAGAGGAGAAAGGCATGGTGGTGGACTTGGCTTCCTTTGAGGAGGAGAAGAAGGCTGCACAGGTGAAGGAAATGAAGGAGAAAAATCCTCTGACTGTACCCTTTGGCTTGTGCACCACAATTTTGGTTACAACACAGCGATGATTGTAAATTGGGTGCAGCATTACAGTGGACGAAATTCTACAAATAGGTCAGAGTCGAGGTGTTCCGAGCAATTTCACTGATGCTCTGGCTGTGTATACCCATTCACTCTGATGTGACTTTAAAAGCAAATTCATCCTCAGTGATCAACCTCATTCCAAACTCAACTAAGAAGTTTAACTTGGCGAGACAGTAGAAGTTAAAAATTAGTATGATTTGGGCTTGCTTCTCACGCGTCTAATATACATGTACAGTCAAACCTCGGTTTTCGTACTTAATCCGTTCCAGAAGACTGTTCGGAAACCGAATTGTTCGGAAACCGAAACCATGTTTCCCGTTGAAATCAATGTAAAATGTTTTAATCCGTTCCAAGTCAAGAAAACAACTTTTTTTAAACCACTTTTTTTTTACAACTTCACACCATAAACTGTACAAATGTAATGGGAGATGACCAATTTTAACATTCACATAGGAACATAAAAATTAAAGGAACATCTCTCTCTCTCTATCTGTCGTGGGGCGTGCGCCTCTCCCAGCTGTCAGCAGGCAGTAGGCGGGGCATTTCGGCATCCCGAACTCCTTCGCCAACACAGACACACGCACACCTGACTCATATTTTGCGATTAAATCTTTCTTAAATTCTATAGTTTTGCACACTATTTTCCTCTTTTCTTCACCAGGTTCACCACTTCCACTTGCTTTCTTTGGTGCCATGATTAGGGGCTGATACACGATGCAAAAATAACAGTCCAATATAACGTAGTTCTCACCAAACACGTCTGCTTTTTAAAAAAAAACATTCTCAATCGAACAATACAAACTCGTCTGCTCACAAGCTGTTTCTGTACGATTATTGCATGATAATGAGACACCGGACACCAGAGTGTTCATTATGTGCCGCTGCAAACAAACGCACACCCCCCGTCCCCCGTGCTGCCAGGGCAAACCATTATGAAAAGAGGGGGATTTCACTAGTCCGAACAGAAGCGTCTCACCAAACACGTCTGCTTTTTTTTATTGAACAATACAAAAACGTCTGCTCACAATGGTCGCTTCCTGTGTAGCGACGAGACACAAGGGAGCGCCGCGACACGAGGGAGCGTCACTTCACTCCTCTCGGCTTTGCTACCTCCTCTCGGCTTCGCTACCTCGCAAAGCTACACGAGTTAGCGTTGCTACACGAGGTAGCGAAGCCGAGAGGAGTGAAGTGACGCATTCAAGTGCGCTCAGTTAGTTCGAGAACCGAAATTTGTTCGTCATCCGAGGCATAAAAAACTCGAAATTTTAGTTCGAAAACCGAATTGTACGAGAACCGAGACGTCCGAAAACCGAGGTTTGACTGTATTACAAACTGATTGCCCTTGAGGAGCGACATTCTTACATTCATGTGTTTCGGCAACTTTAGACGAGTAAGTGCTAGCCATGCAATATTGATAAGATTCGTTAAAGCAGTTTCGGTGTGTGAGATTTATGCACATTTGCCCTTCCATTATTCCAATTTTAGAGAGAGTTTTTTTGGTCGGTGGACGGAATAAAACTTTGTATGTGGCTGTGTGTGTAGTTGAAGTCCCAGGGTAAGGGTGCAGGAGACGTGGACCACATCATGTTGGACATCTATGCCATTGAAGAGCTGAGGAACAAGAATATCCCCCCCACAGATGATTCTCCCAAATACAAATACACCTCGAATGAAAATGGCACCTATGGTATTAAACCAGTAAAATACAAAACGCAAACCACAATTTTGTGCTCTTTTAAGCGCTTACCCTCATTCTGTTGATGTGGTCAGAGTTCCAACAGACTTCTGCCACGGTGTTGGCCCTGCGGCGCGACCGCGACTTCTGCGACCAAGTGTCCACGGGTCAGAAATGTGGCGTGCTGCTGGATCAGACGTCTTTCTACGCTGAGCAGGGTGGACAGACGTTTGACGAAGGCTACCTGCTTCGAGAGGATGATAACTCCGAGGATGTAAGTGTGGTATAATGCTTATGCGTTCATTGGAAACTTTAGGTTTACATGCTGTCAGCGATCAATGTTCATTTTTGTCACTCATAATTTTCCCTTACCACTTAGCTCTCTTTTCACAATGTTGACAGAAATTTTGATACAATGTCATGCTTTGTGTTGGAATGAATTTCCAGTGGACAAAAATGTGACACGGGTCTGTGTTTTGTAGCGAATGGAGTTCTCGGTGAAGAACACGCAAGTTAGAGGAGGATATGTTCTCCATGTGGGCACCATTTATGGAGCCTTGAAGGTTGGAGACCGTGTCACCTTACACGTGGACGAGGTGAGCTCATCAGTAACTGAAAAGGCACGCACAGGAAAGATACCAGATGCTCCTGACCATCTCATTTGCTCCTTTGCTATCTCTAGGCCCGCCGTAGGCCCATCATGAGCAACCACACTGCTACACACATACTCAACTTTGCTCTCAGGGGAGTTTTGGGAGAGGCAGACCAGAGGGGCTCTTTGGTGGCGTCAGACAGACTTCGCTTTGACTTCACTGCTAAAGGTGCCCTGAGCACAGGGGAGGTCCGTCGGACTGAGGAGATCGCCTGTGCTATGATAAGGGATGCCAAGGTCAGTGGTGCTAGTCGGTGGCTCTCAAGGCAAAATAGAAGTGCACGTTTTGTATTTTATTCTGACTCCCTTCTGGACTTTGCTTCAGCCTGTTTACGCCATGGAGGCCTCCCTAGCAGAAGCCAAGGCCATTCAGGGTCTGCGCGCTGTGTTCGATGAGACGTACCCTGACCCTGTGAGGGTTGTGTCCGTCGGCATCCCCGTTCAGGACCTGCTGGACGACCCCAACAGTGCTGCTGGTTCCCTCACCTCCATTGAGTTTTGTGGTGGAACGTGAGTCTTTCCATTGTCTTGTGTCGTGGGTAAGCCACAAAGCATGAAAAATTATTATGTGACTAAGGCAACACAAATTACTTCAGAATACTTCACTTCTTACCCCTTTTCTCTTTGTCCCCCTCCTGCACCGTGCTAACAACTGTCCTGTTCCATTTTTTTTATATAAAGGCACCTGCAGAACTCGGCTCATGCTGCGCCGTTTGTCATTGTCTCAGAGGAGGCCATCGCTAAGGGCATCCGTCGGATTGTTGCCGTGACAGGAAACGAGGCCCACAAGGTCGGGACTTGCACACATGAGTGGGCTAAATATTCAGCGATTGCTCGTCATGGTTGTTTATAGTCAGCTTGTCGACGGGATTTGCTTTCTGCTGACATCTTGACTGAATTAAAATTGCTTTTGCTCTAGAGCTGGGATTTTCCACTGGGCAAGGCGGTTTCCCATGGTCATTAAGATGCAAAGCCAATATCATAGAAGGCAAACCAAGCACATTTATTCTTAGGAAATAGCCATTGAAAAGCCACATCATAATCGCAAGATTGCATTTCAGAGTACAGTTTTACAAAACTAAGGAGTAAATTCACATGACACAAAAGTAGACGTTGCTGCGCTCAGAGCAGAAACTGAGAAGGATCACGACGACTGCTAAGATAAGACTCAATAAAATCGAATTCAATGGATAAAGCCAAACTACCAAAAAAAAATAAAATAGCACACACAATGACCATCCATCCAAATTCAGTGATGGCACAGCCGTCTTCGGGCAGTCGGCGGGGGACACCCTATCAGTTGCCAGCCAAAGCAGAGACACAACATACACTCACACCTAAAATTTGGAGTGTCCAATGCCTGCCACATGTTTTTGGAATGTGAACCCAAGGCCGGGGAGAACATGCCTCCACACAGGAGGCCGGAGCTGGAATCGAACCTGGCTGCATACGTGCACACACCGGGCCGCCGCTTATTGACCATTGAAATTTAATGATGTCTGTTTTGGATGTGTGTGCAAAGGACACATTGTCTTCTCAGGTGGATGTGCATTTAATTATAGATGAATTTCGCCCTTCCCCATCTATCCCTTCAGTTTTTGCTGCTGAACATCGATTTTGTAAGGCTACATATGGATGGCTTTCAGCTGGTTACACACGACAGTCTGGTCAAAATTTATATGGCGAGATGAAACAAATCAAGTGACTGACCCTTCATTGAGTTTCTGGCCCTACCAGCACACTAAGGGTGCTTGCGTCCCTGCTTACTCACTGAAGTTGGGGTGCATTGTGTGCTTGCTCTACACCAACCAAACCGACAAATATTTCAACACTGGTAGCAATAAACCGGTCACGTCTTATCATTTTACAAATACAGTTGCTTTTGCTCATGTTGTTCACCAGGCTCAGAGGAAAGCAGACACGCTCAACCAAGCTCTGACCGCCCTGGCAGACAAAGTAAAGCAGCAAACAGTTCCCAACAAAGACGTACAGAAAGAGATTGCCGATATGACAGAGGTATGTTCATGAATCTTTAACACGTTTTGCATTGCGTTTCTCTAAATTCCTTCATTGTGATGCTGGAAGGACATTGAAGTGGCACCTTGACTATATGAAAGCTCTATTGGTGGAGGCCAGGGGGGCGCGATGGCCTCTTCCTTGAGTTGGTAAGATCTCTGGGAACTACAATTTGATTGACGCCTTGTGCGCAGTCCATCGGCACCGCAGTGATCTCTCAGTGGCGAAAGGATGAGATGAGGGACACCCTGAAGGGCCTGAAGAAGACCATGGATGACCTGGACCGCTCCTACAAGGCGGACATCCAGAAGAGAGTCCTGGAGAAGACCAAGGAGGTGATCGAGAGCAGCCCCAATCAAGCACTGCTGGTCATGGCCATGGAAACCGGGGCTTCAGCCAAGGTCAATTTTATTTTTTTGAGACTTAGATTTTGTGAAGCTAAAAGAAATTGTCGCTCCGGAAGAAAGTAGAGCTATTTCAAAATGTAGTTATATTCTCTTTCGTATCTCATTGTTTTCATCATGGGGATGACATCAGCTCATTAGTTGTGACATGTCAGCTATGTCGATGAGCAGATTTGTTAAAATCCCCTCTCACCCCTCCCGTTCTCTCAGGCCCTCAACGAGTGCCTGAAGGTGCTGAAGGCCAGCTCCCCTCAGACCGCCGCCATGCTCTTCGCCGTGGACCCCGATGCCGGCAAGGTCATCTGCTTATGTGAAGTCCCTCAGGTGTGTGTCATTAATGCCGTTTCACAGCCTGCCTTTATTTTCATCTGTCTCTCTCTCTCACACACACACACACATGCACATGCATCTTTCATGTATTTTGGTCACGCATTGTGAATTCCAACTCAGCAATGCTGATGCTAATGGTAACCTGTGTTGACCCCGCAGGAAAAAGCCAACCGTGGACTGAAGGCTAACGAGTGGGTCCAGAAGTTGTGCCCCCTGATGGACGGCAAAGGAGGCGGCAAGGACACGTCTGCACAGGCCGCTGGTCGCAACACAGAGTGTCTCCAGGAGGCGCTACAGATGGCCAAGCAGTTTGCAACTCTCAAGCTGGGGGAGAATTAAGATGTGGGCTCGGAGTCAGGAAGAGGAGCCAGTGAAGTGTCATGCTCTAAATAAGGGTGGAAGATGGGAGCATCATCTAATCTGCTCCTGTCAGGCTGATCCAGAACGGAGCAGCACCTTTTTTGGTTTCTCACTCTTACTTTGCTGGCCTGTGACCACTATTGAGAGTGGGTTTGTTCATTTAAACCTCACTCAAAATGTATCTCTGTGGAAAGTACACTAATTTGATATCAATTCATGACATCTCACAATTTACACTGACAGGACATAACAGGCAGTAGAGAAGGCCTGTTATTTAATTTGCTTGCTTGCTTACAGAGGACATGAAAGGTAATTTAGGATCCCGGAGTTTATCTGTGGGTCGTGCAGAATAGTGACAGTTTTGCACTTGACTTTACTGTTTGGAGCATTAACCTCTAGTCTGTACTGCCTTGCTCCTGTTCATCTCGAGGTACTCTTGTAGATGTTGAAAAACATCCAAAAGCACTTTGCCTTCCTGATATGATCAGGGCTAATTCCCACTCCAAATTGACCAACCGTTGAACTGTGTCCCCTGTCCAGACTGGGGGGGTCGATGGGTCTACCGTCCATCACATGTGAACCAGAGCTGTTTGGATGAACTGTTGCTGCATCATTGCTTGTAAAATTAAGAAGCCATCATGTTACAGGTTCTAACGGTCTAAGCTAGTAAATTAATATATTTGTCTGTCCTGTGTAAATGATTGTTCTCCATTCAGTATGTTTTACTTCATTTCTTTTTTCACCTCAATACACAATGTTTAATTTGTTGTATCATCAAAGCTGTTCCATGGAAGAGACATTATGGGAAGAGACATTTTGAGATTGGAATAAATTGTTCCCTCTTGCCAGGTGTGTAACTTTTCTTTTGTTTTTTCACAAATCAATTTTATGTTGATCGAGTCAAGTGGGTCTGCACTGAACTTTCACATTCAATTTCAATTTTGATTGATCAGACTTTAAATGATGTGTGTATTACTGAGCATAATTTTATTGGGGAACGGTTTCTCTCCTACAGTTGAACACTTAGACTTACAACAAATCCAATAAAAAGAATTACACATTTAAAACAAATTTGCAAAGCCTTGTTCAGCCATGGGAGATTAGTTTTAGTAAACAATGCTATAAAAGCACATTTTGACCCTAAGGTGAATTTAACAACACATTTAATTTTCATCCCTTAAAGTAAAGTGTCTATGTCCTGTATTTAGCTCAATGATCTATTGTATGCGATTCTGCATGCAATCCTCAGCATCTCCATTTTGGTTAAATTGTTAAAGGGAGGTGTAAATCTGACCTATGATATCTAGTGGTACTCTGAGATAGAAGTGACTTTAGTTATTCAGAAGATGAGCAATTTGCCCTTTTTTGGTTGTTTTGACTTGTGAGTGCAGACTAAGTGCTGTATGATGGCGGATAACTCAAACTGAGTTCACAATAAGCAATATTTTGACAATTAGTGAACTAGTGTATGTGTCTTGTCCAGGGAAACCAAGACAAGTATTATAAAAAAAAATGAGATTTATTCAAGAAAGAAAAAAAACCATGGAGGCTACACCGTTCACAGATCTGTCTGCGTCTTGTGCTCTCATTTTGATCTTGTTGGGAGGTGGTGAAGGTCAGTGCAATCAGCATTTTCAGCAGCTATGCAGAGTACAGAATAGTGCATGGGCAGGAAACTTTGCTTATCCGCAAAAATACTCGTCAGCATTCAATAGTACGAACAGTTACTTCAATTTACCGCTGTTATAAGTCAAATTTCCATTATTTATGAAGTCCTGTCACATGGAGGTAACTTGATGGGTGTTCATTTGCATCCTGCATAAGTGATTTTGATTGGCCCCCAATGCTCTGACTTGTACTGTCTCTAAACTACCGGTACTCTTCCACACATGAATGTCAGTACAATAAAGCACAGTTGCTTATTTATCATTTTCACCTGCTTTTAAATGTTAAAACCCAAATCTTTCAGGGTCAAACTGTTGTGCCCTGTTCTTATTTCCTCCACTTGTACAAATTGTTTTGAAATTATTAGTGTAAATTTTAACATCACAACAAGTATGTAAAAGCTTCAACATCCTGATTTATTTTGTTTTTGTTTAATTCTCTTGCACTTTATGGCGCGTAGAGCCAACCATAGCAACCAGGTCTCTCCATCTGGATCTGTTCTGGGCAAGGTGTTGACTTTGTTCCAGGGTAACATTGCAGGCCCCAAGGTCCAGGGCTATTACATCCAGCCATCGAGTGCGGGGGGCACCTCTGGGTCGTCTCCAGCCAGCTTTCTGGGGGTTGAAGGCCAAGATGGTGCTGGTTGGGTGTTCCTGGGGCAGGCGGATGACATGGCCATACCATCGCACTCGCCGCATTGCTGCGAGACGGGAGGCTGGTGGCTGTTTGGTTTTGTCTCTTAGAGCCTGATTTGTGATGTGCTCGGTCCACGAGATACCTTCAATCCTCCTGAGGGCCCTGGAGTCAAAGCCATCAAGCCTGGCCGCAAGAGTGTTATTCAGTGGCCAGGTTTCGGAGCCGTACAGGAGGACGGAGATGACTGAGGCATTGTAGACTCTGAGCTTTGTTGCCCGGGATATGTGCCGATGGCGCCACAGTGGTCTCCACAAGGACTGCATGACATTGGCTGCAAGGGCGCGACGACAGTCGATCTCTGTTTTGAGATCTCCGTTGTTGGTCACTGTCGAGCCGAGATATTTGAAGGTGGAGACAAATTGGACAGGGGTGCCATCAAATTCAAAAGGTGGTGGGTCAGGTCCATCGCCAACATGCATCAATTTTGTCTTGGCCCAACTTATCTTTAGGCCAAGCTTTTTGGACTCCTCATCGAACACTCTGAGGGCGTCGCGGAGCTGATCAGCAGTCTCGCTGAACAGGACGGTGTCATCAGCATACTCGAGGTCCTTTAGGATGCAGTTGGCGAGTGGCACTCCAGGGATCCGCTCACAAACTCTTGACATCAGATGGTCAATGATGCAGTTAAAGAGCTCTGGAGCGGCGACACATCCCTGCCTTACCCCGCTGTTGATGGGGAACCACTCGGACTCTTGGCCATTCACACGTACACAACTTTCTGCACCTTGGTACAGTTGTTTGAAGAGTGTGGTGATCTTGGTTGGGACTCCGAGTGATTTTAAGATGTTCCAGAGGGACCCGTGGTCCACTGTGTCAAAGGCAGCCTTGAGGTCAATAAAAGCAATAAATAAGTGCCGGTCCTTTCTGAACTCCCGAGCCTTTTCAATCAGGAGTCGGAGAGCAGAGATGTGTTCGATGGTGGAACGGTTGGGCATGAATCCGGCTTGTTGTTGGCGGCGTCTGCTTCTGGTTGCAGGTAGAGCTCGGGTAAGTAGGATGCGGGTGAAGAGTTTACCGGGAATGGAGAGGAGCGTGATGCCCCTATGGTTACTACAGGTTAGTTGGTCTCCCTTGTGCTTCCAGAAGGGAAGTATGATGCCCCGCCTCCAGTCATCAGGCAATGACTCTGTGACCCACACATGGTTGATGATCTGTGTGAGCCACAGGATGATATGGTCGCCAGCAGCCTTCAGCATCTCTGCTGTGATTGCACATAGACCTGGTGCTTTACCATTTTTGAGCTTTGTCATGGCTGCTTTGACTTCAGCTGGCAATACTGGGGTGATGGGACAGTCTGGATTCGTGGTGAAGTGTATGGTGTGGGTTGGGTCTTCGGGGACAGGAGGATGATTTAGGAGCTCACTGAAGTGCTCCTTCCAGCGACTGATGCATTCAGTTTCGGTTGATAGAATATTGCCAGCCCTGTCCTTGACTAAGTGACAGCGATGGCGGGGGCCGGCTTTCCCTTTGCGGAGAAGGTTGAAGAGCTGCCGCAGATTGTTGTTTTGGGAAGCGGCCTCCATGGCTGATGCCTGATTGCTCCAGAAGGTTTCTCTGTCATGTCGAAGGGAGATGTTCCGTTGCGTGTTAAGGAGCCGATACAGAGCCATGTCCCCGCACAGCCGAGCATCTCGTCTTTTATTTACGATGTCCAGCGTATCCTGGGATATCCAGGGCTTCTTCGGAGCAGATCTTGTTCGCCCGATGGTCTCTATGGAAGCCTCGATTACGTCAGCTTTAAATTGCGGCCAGTCGAGGGACTGCTCGCTAGTTAGTGTGCTGAATCGATTGGTGATGGAGCATCTGTATAATTCCACGATGGCCGGGTCTTGTAGGCGAGAGGGGTCCAGCCTGGGGGAGGCAGTCTTTCGTGCCCCAGCCTTGAGCTTGAGTTGCATGTCTGCTATGAGCAGGCGGTGATCTGTATTGCCGAGTTGTGCACCTCTGTAGACACGGCAGTTGATGATTGAATTTTTCCATCGTCGGGAAACAAGGATGTGGTCGATTGCTTTCTTTGTTTTTCCATCAGGGCTGTACCAGGTCCAGTGATGGATCCGCTTACGGGGAAACCATGTATCGGCAATGCAGAGGTTGGTGGCTCTGCATAGATTGTATAGTCGCTGGCCGTTATCGTTGGTGGTGTTGTCGATGAAAACTGGGCCTGTTACAGCCGGGAGGATGTGGTCTTGGGTGGAGATTGTGGCGTTGGCATCACTGAGGACAATGACGATGTCATGGGCGGGGGCTGCCTGGATGGCATCTTGTAACTGGTCATAAAAGTTGTCCTTTGTCTCATCTAGGCTGATGTCTGTTGGGCTATAGGCGACGATAACTGTCATCTTCCCATGTTGGTGAAGGAGACGGGCAGAGAGCAGTCTGTCGCTGATTGGCTTCCAGCTGATGATGGACTTCCGTCGGTATAGCGGGATAGCTAGGGCGACACCGCGGAGGCCTCTCCCATCATTCGGGCCGCTCCACAGAAAAAGATGGTCGCCGGCGGTGGTTTCTCCAGTTCCGCGCCAGCGTGACTCACAAAGGCCAGCGAGGGTGATGTTATACCTGGAAAGTTCATGGGAGAGAAGTGTTGCATAGCCGGGGCGCAGGAGTGTCTGGATGTTCCAACAGGCAATGCGGGTTTTATAGCGGAGGTCCAAATTTCGTTGGTCAGGTGCAGGCGAAGGTCTGTTACCAGGAAGGTCCGTCCGATTAAATCTGGTTGCTTTAGTGGGTTTCGTAACTGTTTCTTTTCGCCATGCTGGGTAGTTGGCCCTGCGATGGCTAGTCAGCTGGTGGGGCTGCCACCTTACAGCATACTGACGGGCTGTGAAGCCCTGACATGAGTCAGGGGCGGAACTGCTCATTTGTGCCATCCTAGTGTCGTAAGCCCCCCAAGGTGACAGGCTCCCCAATACACCGAGCCCGGGCAGGCACTAGGTAGGTTTAAGCTGTCACACCTCGACAAGGTTACACAGTTCCTGTTCCTGGTGGGGTGAGGCCCCCAGGACAGTGACAGTGATTTATTTAGAACGACTATATTATTTTTCCCAAAGTAGGCCAACAGTGACAATTCAATTAAACAAAAATATTCAGTAACAACAGTGACTGCATTTACGAAGTTAAAGAATTAAAAACCGGTAATGAAACTTTTTCGTATTTTATAAATTGTTGTCGCTATGGTGCATTCGTGACCACAAGTTCGCTGGTAAACTACTGTACTTAGCGTCAATTTGTGCGCATCGCCTGTTAGCACCGTTTAGCCAATTGGCTAAGTAAAGCTTAGCACTACCCTCATGTAGGTGAATTGAGGAAGTGGACTTCCTTAAATTGAAGTATCACAATGCCACCATGACAAGTCTTCCTTCTCTGTGTGAGTAAAACCGAGTTACAGCTATTTTAGGTGACTTGATTCCATTTGAAACAGACAATTCTCACTGAATATAAATCGCATTTGAAATTGTTCAACGATAAAGTGACGAGGTGTTGTTGGAATATAAAACACAACACTTCATATCATTTCAAGCGTTTATTTTTACAACCGAAGATACAAAGTGGCATGACAACAAGTACAAGACTGAGTGTTCTGCCGCTGTAAATACACAAGGGACGAAGGAAAAAAAACACAGGCTGATGAAAGATGTCACATGAACTAGTGATGTGTCGGTCGCGAACGAGCCGGTACAAAGAGCCGGCTCTTTGAAGTGAACGATGAGAGCCGGTACCCTCCCTCGAGAGCCGGCTGTCATTTTCCCTCTTTCTCTCTCTCTCTCTCTCTCTCTCTCTCTCGTGCTCGGGCGCACTCGCTCTCTCTTTTTCCCCTCTCTATGTCGCTCTCTTTTTCACGTGTCTGAAGCAAGGTTTGGCAGTGGCTCAGCTGCCGTGCTGAGAGAGGGAGACGGGAAGAAAAAGGGGAGGGGCGAGGGGCTTGGTAGGTACAAATAATTACTGAGAGAAGGAGCCGAAACAGCCCGTCCAAGTTGAAGTATTTAGTTTTGTTGAAAGCAAATTTAAAATAAAGCAAGGCGTGGCTCATGTTCGTTAAAATAAAGCAAGGAGTATCTTATGTTTGTTTTGTTCGCCGCTGCTGTTGCAGTTACTACTCACTATTTTTGTTATGATGCAGCATGTTTGATTGTTGTTGGTTGAAGTTTAATTTTGTTGCTTGTTTATTGTTTGGAGCCTTTTTAATGTTCAATAAAATAAGTAAAAAACATTTTCTTTGCTTGATAATTGTTGCTATTTGCAGTCAGTAGAGTGCAATATTTAGTTCACCAAGTCATTTATCAAAATGAATGCTAAATTTGTCATAAATATTTAAAAGAAAAGCTTTGTTTTTGTTCCTGATTGTAAAGTGTCCTTGGGTGTCTTGAAAGGCGCTTATAAATAAAATGTATTATTATTATTATTATAAAGTTAAAAGATCCGTTTGAGAGCCAAAAAGAGCCGGCTCTTTTCACTGAGCCGAACCAAATGAACCGGATCACCGAAAAGAGCCGAAAATCCCATCACTAGGCACCATCTTCTGTCTCGCAGCTAATACTAGCGCTTTGAAATTCTCTTTTTTTGTTGCACAAACCAAAACAGAGAGCGAAAAATAACGTCGCGCGGTTATCGTAAATAAATAAACACCAGGTTTGCCATCGGTAATCACATAAAATACGAAGTCAGTGACACAAAAACATCTTTTTATCTTGCGGTGCTCCGCGTTAGCGTTGGGAGAGTGACTCAGGAAAAAGTGCAAAATACCTTATTTGTCTCAAGCGAACACGATTAGTATCGAAATAAAACTGAAGCGGGTTTAACAATAGGTCAAATCATTTTTCTCGTGGCATAAAATAGCATTAATGTCGTTTTGCCATCCTTACCAAACCATAGTACAGTACTTTCCAGCACCATCTTAAAATAAATCATTGTGGTGCATGACGGGTTTTGAGGTAAATTTGACTTTTCGTTAAAGAACGTACGCTTCAGCCAGCTGGCGACTTCCATCCATCCATTTTCCGAACCGCTTCATCCTCACTAGGGTCGCGGGGGGTGCTGGAGCCTATCCCAGCAGTCTTCGGGCAGTAGGCGGGGGACACCCTGAATTGGTTGCCAACCAATCGCAGGGCACACAGAGACGAACAATCATCCACGCTCACACTCATACCTAGGGACAATTTAGAGTGCCCAACGAGCCTGCCATGCATGTTTTTGGAATGCGGGAGGAAACCGGAGCACCCGGAGAAAACCCACGCAAGCCCGGGGAGAACATGCAAACTCCACACAGGGAGGCCGGAGCTGGGATCGAACCCGGTACCTCTGCACTGTGAAGCCGACGTGCTAACCACTGGACTACCGGGCCCCAGCTGGCGACTTGTAGCTACAAAGTCACCCCCACATAACGGCAGGTTTGAAATCTGTTCAAACCAAATTACAGTAAAAACAAACAAACAAAAACGCCTGTTCACTTCACTCAGGCAAGTTTCTGAAACTCCTGAAAATCCCCCACCCCCAGAAAAAAATAGAACGCTGGATGTCTTCTCTTTAGCAGATGTATCGACTAATCTCAAACCTTACCTTCTTAACCAAGAATGTCAAGAAAGTGGCTTTTAATCAACCCCACAAAATGTTGAATTCAAACTGACTTTTGAATACATTTTGATGAATTCTAACCAGGTTTCCAACCTTCATCACAGTACAGAAACAGTACTTATGAAAGTACGAAATGATGTCGGTGTTAGGTCGTTGTCTGTGTGAAACACAATGAGTTGCCTTGTGTATGAAATGTGCTCTATAAATAAAGCTGCATTGCCTTTGTTCAACCAGTAATTGTGCATTACCAAACACAGCCAGCCAACACTGTTGATTGGTCAATAAATTGTCAACGACAATAACACCCACACCAGCAGTATAGATTTGTAAAATAACAAATTGTGACATAGGAGGTTTCGGCCCAACCCCAGGGAAATGCTTTTCCATTAGGTGGCAGAAATTCATCTGCCCAGATTTCACACTGGGTAAGTAAGTTGTGAGAAAATTGAAACGAGATCATTGATTTTTATTGTCCTTTACGACTTCCATTAAAGTGGTGTGCCGTGAGATTTTTCTAAAATAAAATAGTATGCCGGAGGCTCTGTTAGATATATACAATGCATATTTATTTATATAAAGCTTTCACAACAGCTTCAGCTGTAACAAAGCACTTTACAGAACATCATCAGTTTGGATAACACTGATGACAATCAATAATGCAATCGCACATGGATACATCTGTTTTCGAATAGTTCTTCCTGGAAAGGACAGGCTGGCACTGATTTATAATCCATTATCTCACAAGGAGGGTCGCCTAACTTCCTGATTCCATGGGGGACGGGGTCTTGGTACTTCCTATTTGTTGTATTAAGTAGCTGCACATGGCCCAGCTTGGTTTAAAAAGAAATAAAAACTGTGACTTTGTCTACGAATAAATATTGGTTGATGGATTGTTTTCGGTGTGTTTAACACATTCAGGTATAAGAATGTCAAAGCGTCTCTAACATCGTTCCGTTTTTCTGTACGTGGCCCTCAGAGGAAAAAGGTTGGATGCCGCCAGTTTAACACCTGATATGTCATCATATGATTTTAGTCTCCTAACTTGTGATCGACATTTGCTTTGTTTTCCTGCGTCTTCCGTGTCTCCCCATTATGCCCTTGTCAACCAACCAACTCTCTCGACCCCCTCACGTCTTGTCCAGGTGTGCCTCGTTGTCTCATCACTGTGTTTGCATTTAGCTCTGTGTCTTCCATGCCGTCACTCTGTGACTATTGTCAATCATCACCTGTGGCCTGTCGCAGCGAGTTCCTCGTGTTTATTTGCTGACTTGGTGAGGAAGAGAGCTCTTCTCAAATTGCATGATTAAATCCAGGATGTGAAGCATTAAAAATCTTGATACATTGTAAACTATTCATGCTCAATGGTGTGGTGCAATGATAAAATGCTGACCTTTTAATTTCAGATGGAGAAACTCTTGGTTCTCATGGTGATGCTTGCATCATGTTGTGCACGCACCAAAGGTAAGAATCCATGTGGTCACAGTTGAGCTTAAAAGTGGGGTTGAAACACTGTGTTGTAAATAATACAAGGTAGGATGCAATGAGCAGGGTTGTTTGTGTTTTGTTTTGTTTTGTTTTTGCAACAAATGCATTATTTCACTTGAGGTGTGAAATTTGGTTTCAGAGTAGGTCACGGTGACTAAAGCCTAAGTGTCCAATAAGCTTCTGATCTCAGTTTGTGATGATAAAATGAACTGTGTCTTTCGAAATCCACTGTTGTGATGCCTTTTGAATCCTTTGTTTGTGCAGATCTTTCTGGCAAAGTCTTTGTGTTCCCCAAGGGGACAGCCAATGATCATGTGAAATTGATCACACCCAAAACATCCTTCAATGCAGTGACGGTCTGTCTCAGGTAAAGGGGAATCAGTTGCTCAGGTAACACTGATCACGACACACCTATTTTGAGTTCGGTCACGTTTGCAAGCTGAGCCACGACTGGTCAATGCCTGAGCAACAGTGCTGTGCGATTCAGTTAACAGCAAGTGGCAAAATAGCGCCCTCATGAGGCACGAGATAAAAACTGCGTTTTAATTCCCCTCCAAATAATTATAAACAGTAAATACCGGTAGAATTCCAGACTCTAAAATGAAGCTGTGCTGTTGCAGCGTATAAATCCCCAGCATTTTCTGAAGTATTTGTGCTTGATTACTTGCCTCTGGTGTGTCTACTCAGATTCGTCACAGATCTCACCAGGAACTATGTCCTCTTTTCTCTGGCCACACCGGCGCTCAGCAATGATTTAGTCATCTTCAAGCTCCAAACGAACAACATGAGAGTTCACGTTCGGCAAGGCGGCACGGACTTCCTGTCGCTGTCTCTTCCGCCCAACTCCTGGCACACATTGTGCGCCACCTGGGACTCTGAAAATGGTATTGCCCGGTTGTGGATGGACGGCAAGCCCACCATCAAGAGGTTTATCCATTCAGGGCAACCCATCACGGGCAAGCCGAGCATCATCCTCGGCCAAGAGCAGGACAAATATGGGGGAGGCTTTGATGCCTCGCAATCCTTCATTGGCATGATCTCGCGACTTCACATGTGGGACTACGTCCTCTCTCCAAAGGAGATCCGACGCTACGAGGAAGACTTAAACTTCACCCCTGGGAACGTGCTCAACTGGAGAGCCTTAGACTATGAAATCAGTGGCGGTGTTTTGGTGGAAGATGAGCTCACTTTGTAGAAGTCTGAAATGACACTTGGGTATTATTAAACTTGGATTTGAAGATCATGTCTTGACTTTTGAGTTTTTCTTGTTGGAAGGCAAGATGGCCTACTAGAACAGTTGAATTTGATTTTTGGGGTTAATCACTGGCCCTCATTGCGGAAGGTGCCAGCACTGGTGGTGGTCCCCACGTTGACTTGAACATGAAAAATATTCCACAAAATATTTTTGGAGATTAACAGGAATATGAGAAATTGCGGCCACTGTCGTAATGCATTAATATGGCTTGCATGCAGTCTTCTCGTTACTTCTGCGTCTAGCGTCCTAGACGAATAATTTTCGCACGGGACGCACAGTTCCAAATGTGCGTTTTTGGGACGCAAGGAAATTTCTCAGTCAGAAAAAACAAAACTACGGTAAATCTTTTTTTTTTCCCCAGCGTCGCAGTTCGACAATCTCCGCCATTGTTGTTTTGGTCTCGCGTTAAATAATCTCGCGTGACGAGATTTCCGTTCTCGCGAGACGAGATTGGCGACATCGGCCTTCAACCTCGCAGAAAGCAGACGATTGCCAAGTTGTGTAACATTAAAACAAGTGTTGTGAAAGTTTATTGCGTGGATATCACAGAGGCAGCAGCTAAAGATGGATACTTTTTTGCGATAAGTTGACTTTGAGAAAGCCTTTCATCATTGGAAGCAGAGTAAAGAGAGGAAACTTTATGAACTCAATGACTGAACCATGGGATGAAATAAACCTATTTCTCGGCAAATCTTGCATGCCTGAATTAATGAAGTTTTTGCAGCATTTGTTTATAAGAGATAAACTTATCAATGTATATTGTTTTTGTTTGTGTTATATGCAATTGAATAAGTAGACCATTTTAAGAATTCGACATTTGGGACTCTAAATGTATAATGGGACTCATACTTTTCTGATCAGCGAGTCCCTGGGACTTGCTGGGGTTAAACTGTAAAATGATCACTGCATGTACTTTTTTTTGGTTTGTTTTTTACATATTGATTTTTAAGTTTGGTTAAGTGCAACATTCTAGTGCCTAAAGGTCATTTGCATCCAGTTATGCAACAGTTAACGATTGTCTTATAGGAGAAAACCTCACTCAATTCAAAATATTAAAAATGGAAGAACCAGTTACCAATGCGTGTGTATTTTTCCTTGTCCAACATGCGTATGAGATTTCACTGCAGGACTGGCAACTGATTGACTGTACAGAAGTGCATAAACTCTGTCAAAGAGGGAATTGCAGAAATTCAAGTCTTGTCTATGCAGCCCTCCCGGTTTCTCTTGAGTTTAACACCAAGTCAATCAAAAGAGAACATTTTCCATGGTGAAGACTGTTTCCTGTTGAAATCCATAACCAACTCTTTAGTTTTCCTGAGGTTGATCTGGTGTGTGTCTGAAGGCACCAGTCCACAAAGTCCTCCCTCAGTCCCCCCAGTCCATCAAAAGAGAACATTTTCCATTTCAGTGTTTGACTGAGAGTGCGGAGGTCATGATGGGACATCTGTCCATTTTTTGTATATCTTGGCCACAGTGCGCATGTTGCATTGCACAATTAAAAACTTTTGACTCAAGTCCAGGAGTACAGAATCCTTGTCCATTAAATCAACAAATTTCCCTATAAATACTGTGAAAAGGGAGCTCACCTCTCTACTCAAAGCTGCACAGTCGAGACAAGGTAAGAGAAGTCAATTGCGCTCGCTGCCTCAAAAAATAAAACTGAGGATATTGCTTTTGTATGATGACAATGTGTAGAAATATATTGTCTTTGAGTAGTACAGTGATGCAAAACTGATTACATTTCAGATGGAGAAACTCTTGGTTTTCATGGTGATGCTTGCATCTTGTTATGCAGAAACCCAAGGTAGGTAAAAGTATGCATCACAAGCACACACCCCAAAAAAAGTGTGCCAAGCAAGAGATGGAAAAAGTGGGGTTCACTGTTTACAGATTGGTTTGTACAATGGGCAGTCATGAGTCTGCACCAAATAAAACTTATTTTTTTAAGATGAGGGCTGTCAAAGGAAAATGTTAACCCTTTAGTAGACGAGATGTTATAATCTCCCTAATGCAACGGGCACAGCCAAGCAAAGTATCGGAATTGCCGCACAGCAAAGTGATAATACAAAATCAAATCCAAAGAGGAAATGATCTGCTTTTTTTCTCCTTATCCTTTCACCGTGGTTAGGTTGGAAGCCACCTGCAGATGCTGATAGACTCCCACCACATGTAAAAACTTTATTTTTTGGGTGCAGGGAGTCCTTATAGTAGGGGTCCCCAACCGCCGGTACCGGCCCACGGGCCATTTGGTGCCGGGCCGCACAGAAAGAATAAAGAACTTACATTGCTTTCCGCTGTATTTATTTCGGAATCTGAAATATGTTTTATTTTGAAAAATTACCGGATTTGTTATATCAGCCTTCAGTATGTCTTGACGCAGGTGAATTCGCGCTTTTCGGTCACGTGATAGGTTAGGTACCGCATAAAAAAACAAACGTCTTCGATAAGTTTTTTCGGGAAGTGGAAAAGGCCCAGCCAGGAGACAGAAGAGGAGCCTACGACTTTCAAGAAAGAGAAGGCGACATTTAATAGACAGTACAGTCAAACCTCGGTTTTCGGACATCTCGGTTCTCGTACAATTCGGTTTTCGAACTAAAATTTCGAGTTTTTTATGCCTTGAATGACGAACAAATTTCGGTTCTCGAACTAACTGAGCGCACTTGAATGCGTCACTTCACTCCTCTCGGCTTCGCTACCTCGTGTAGCAACACTACCTCGTGTAGCTTCGCGAGGTAGCGAAGCCGAGAGGAGGTAGCTCCTATCGCCGCGCTCCCGCGTGTCGCGTCGCTACACAGGAAGCGACCATTGTGAGCAGACGTTTTTGTATTGTTCAATAAAAAAAAGCAGACGTGTTTGGTGAGACGCTTCTGTTAGCGCGAGTGAAATCCCCCTCTTTTCATAATGGTTTGCCCTGGCAGCACGGGGGAGGGGGGTGGGTGGCGTGCGTTTGTTTACGGCCGGCAATTTTCAATGCAGCGGCACATAATGAACACTCTGGTGTCCGGTGTCTCATTATTATGCAATAATCGTACAGAAACAGCTTGTGAGCAGACGAGTTTGTATTGTTCGATTAAGATTTTTTTTTTTTAAAAAGCAGACGTGTTTGGTGAGAACTACGTAATATTGGACTGTTATTTTTGCATCGTGTATCAGCCCCTAATCATGGCACCAAAGAAAGCAAGTGGAAGTGGTGAACCTGGTGAAGAAAAGAGGAAAATAGGGCGCAAAACTATAGAATTTAAGAAAGATTTAATCGCAAAATATGAGTCAGGTGTGCGTGTGTCTGTGTTGGCGAAGGAGTTCGGGATGCCGAAATGCCCTGCCTGCTGACAGCTGGGAGAGGCGCACACCCCACGACAGATAGAGAGATGTTCCTTCAATTTTTATGTTACTATGTTAATGTTAAAATTGGTCATCTCCCATTCCATTTGTACAGTTTATGGTGTGAAATTGTAAAAAAAAAAGTGGTTTTAAAAAGTTGTTTTCTCGACTTGGAACGGATTAAAAATTTTTACGTTGATTTCAATGGGAAACATGGTTTCGGTTTCCGAACACATTCCAAAAACATGCATGGCAGGCTGATTGTGCACTCTAAATTGTCCCTAGGTATGGGTGTGAGCGTGGATGGTTGTTCGTCTCTGTGTGCCCTGCGATTGGCTGGCAACCAATTCAGGGTGTCCCCCGCCTACTGCCTGAAGACGGCTGGGATAGGCTCCGGCACCCCCCGCGACCCTAGTGAGGATAAAGCGGTTCGGAAAATGGATGGGTTTTAAAAAGTTGTTTTCTCGACTTGGAACGGATTAAAAATTTTTACGTTGATTTCAATGGGAAACATGGTTTCGGTTTCCGAACAATTCGGTTTCCGAACAGTCTTCTGGAACGGATTAAGTACGAAAACCGAGGTTTGACTGTATCAGGAGTCTTATTTCAAATACGGCTTTATCTCAACGAGAGATTTACACGCACCAAGCCTACTCTGTATAATAAGCGGCGACGGTGAGTCGTATTTTTCGTGCACTTTTTATTTGCGGCGTATCTTATTTTGAAGGCACGTTTAAACGTTACCAGGGCGACCAGAGAATGTTGCGGCCAGATTGGACGTTCCTCGTGTCACAATTCGTGTTAATTATTATGTTTATTATTTTACTTTATGTTCGTGTTTTATGTTATGTGTTGTGTTTATTATTTTACTTTGTGTTAACTGTTTTGTTCAGCGCTTTGTTACAGCTGCCGCTGTTGTGAAAGCGCTATATAAATCAGCATGTATTGTATTGTATTGTATTGTATTATGTTTCGAAAATACCACACTTTTCACGCAGGTCATATCTTAGAATATTGTTGTATCTATCCAGCCTTAGAGTTGGGTTAGGGTTAGGCCGGACCCTGAAAATATTGTCTGACATGAAACCGGTCCGTGGGGCAAAAAAGGTTGGGGATAATGGAAAGACCCCGTCCCCCTCACCCCTTTATTCAAATGTCAATTAAACCCATCTAGCATACAGACTACTTTAAAAGTTGATTGTAGCCTTTGAGAGAACGTCATAATGTTCTTTTTAAAAGAAAAACATCCTAGTCGAAAAAGAACTAATAGACATACAGTACGTGTTTTTTTTTGTCATGATAAAAAGTCAATCTTGGTCGAATGGTCAGGTGAAAACATTCACCAAGTTACATTTTTAACAAATCATAGTTTTCCTTACTATCAGTCTTTCTTTTCAAAATGACTTTTATTCTAAAAAAACTACAATACAGTAATCACGATAGTAAGAACTTTAACAAGGCAAAGGGTAGTTGGGTTAGTATGATTGTTTTTATTGGCGCACCGGCACCTTAACTTAATCCTTTTTGATGTGTGCAGATCTTTCTGGCAAAGTCCTTGTCTTCCCGAGGGAGACCAACAAAGATCATGTGAAACTGATGACACCCAAAACATCCTTGAGTGCAGTAACCGTCTGTCTCAGGTAACCAGGGTATCACCGGCGGCCCTTGGCTTGCTTTCATTCACTAGTTTGAGAATAAGAATGACAAATGAAGTCAAATGTAATGAGCTAAATATTTATAAGCTATGCATGTAGCCAGTAAAAAACTTTGCAGTTAGCTGCAGTGATATTGTTTTTTTTCCCAGAGGATAAAGAATACATGTACGTGTGTATTGTTGTATTATCTGTCTGTTTTTCTGACCATTTAGTTTGACAGTAAATTTAAATGAGGACTGGCAAGAAATTGCTTTAAGCCTCCTAAAAAAAAGGTATAATATTCACCACCATCACTAAGCTGTGGCGTGTTTACTTAGATTCCTCACAGATCTCAGCAGGAACTACGGCCTCTTCTCTCTGGCCACACCGGCGATCAGCAACGACTTTGTGATCTTCAAGACAAACGACAACGACGCTATCAGGGTACACGCTCGTGACGGCGGCGCAGACTTCCTGTCGCTGTCTTTTCCTCCCAACAACTGGCACACCATGTGCACCACCTGGGACTCTCAAGATGGCATTGCCCAGATGTGGGTGGACGGCAAACCCACCGTCAAGAGGTTTATCCATTCAGGGCAACCCATCAACGGCAAGCTTAGCACAGTCCTGGGCCAAGAGCAAGACTCTTACGGGGGAGGCTTTGACGCCACTCAGTCCTTCATCGGCATGATCTCGCGACTTCACATGTGGGACTACGTCCTCTCTCCACAGGAGATCCGACGCTACAAGGAAGACTCAAACTTCACCCCTGGGAACGTGTTCAACTGGAGAGCCCTCGACTATGAAATAGTTGGCAACATTTTGGTTGAGCAAGAAGTCATGTAAAAGAATTTAGCTGTGCAATAGGAATTAAAGTTGCCCGCTTTCTATCAAAGTTGAAATACTGCATTCACAACTTTTGTAGAGGACGTGTCCTCCCCATGAAAAATGTTCAAAGAATAAAAGATATTTTTCATCCAGACAAAACGTGTACTCTTTTACTCAAGTTAATATTTGAAAATGCACTTGATAAAATGTTTTTCTTTTGTTGTGAAACAATTTCATGTCTAACTTTCAACTTCATTTCTCATCTCGTCCATGGAAACCAATTGATTCTGCAGCAACACGGCAACACACCCTACTCGGATATCGGAACTTTATTGGGATGACCTGTCAAATTACTTTTGCTCTTTTGAAATGAACTTTTGACTTTAATATACAGCATGTCTAACTCTCAACAATGAATTTTTTTTTCCCTGTGGGCAATTGGTTCTCCAGCAAGACTGCCAAAAAAGCCTACTAGAACATCCAAACTATTTGGGGTTTATGCAGACACACGTTAAATAATAATAATAACATTTTTTTAAGCGCCTTTCACAACACTCAAGGACAATTTACAATCAAGAACAAGACAACAAAACCACAGATAAAATGATAATTAAAGACGAGATGAATTTAAATCGATTATGCGATTTTGAATAGGTGGGTTTCGAGATGGGATTTGAATGTGGGAAGAGAATCAATATTACGGATGTTGGGCGGAAGTGAGTTCCAGAGTTTGTGGGCAGGGCGGCTGAAAGCTGTGCATCCCATCGCGCTGAGACGGGCACAACAGAGGTGGAGGGAGGACGAGGACCTGAGGGAACGAGAGGGAACGGAAATTTGAATCAGACGGATAGAGGGGGGGGGGGGGGGCAAGGTTATGCATGGCTTTAAATGGCTTTAAAAACAAAAAAATAGATTACCGGTACTAACATGCACAGAGACACGTATGTTGGTGGGTTTTTTTCCTTCTCCAACCCCTCGGATCGACTTGGGAACAGTCCTCGATCTACTGGTCGATCGCGATCGACGTAATGGGCACCCCTGCTCTACCACTCCCTCTGAAGCCATCCAATTATCAACAAAAGACAAGACCAGCTTCAGTGGGAAAGAGGCTTGAGATGAATGCACTGCTTTAACATAAGCAGGGTAGATGAGGATCCGGAAAAATAAAGTCATTCATCTCGTGGCCCTTGGTACAAGATTTTACACGGACGTAATTGTGTGTTTATTTTGTGCAATATTTTTGATTCATTTGTTTTTTTGAGGGGGCCCGCAAAATAATGTGAAATGAATTTTTGTGCGGTTTAAAAAAGTGCAGACATGGACCACTGTGCCAAAAAAACCCCAATTGCTTCACTTGACTATAGCTTTTGGTCAACTAAAAGGTCTGACATAAAAAATGTAACGTACAGCAGATCTAAAAAGTCTACACACCCCAATTTGAATTCCGAGATTTCTGATGTTAAAAAAAAATACCATTTTTAAAACATTGTCAAACCTTATAACCTACAACCTCCATTCCATCCATCCATTTTCCGAACCGCTTCATCCTCACTAGGGTCGCGGGGGGTGCCGGAGTCTATCCCAGCTGTCTTCGGGCAGTAGGCGGGGGACACCCTGAATTGGTCGCCGGCCAATCGCAGGGCACACAGAGAGAAACAAACATCCACGCTCACACTCATACCTAGGGACAATTTAGGGTGCCCAATCAGCCTACCATGCATGTTTTTGGAACGTGGGAGGAAACCGGAGCACCCGGAGAAAACCCACGCAGGCCCGGGGACAACATGCAAACTCCACACAGGTAGGCCGGAGCTGGATTTGAACCCGGTACCTCAGCACTGTGAAGCCGACGTGCTAACCACTGGACTACCGGGCCGCCCCTAACCTACAACCTGTTCACCTTAATTGAAAATGTATTTTTCGGGAGACTTAAAGTACAAAATACATCGAGATCCCGTGGTTGCACAAGTCCACAGCGAATGAGGACTCTTCAGAATTAACCAAACCAAACTCACGTTAAGTGGGACTCGACTGCCACCATTTAACATGTCTTTGCATAACCCCAAAATACTTTTGATGTTCCAGTAGGCTTTTTTGCTGCAGAACCAATTGCCCACTTGAGGAAGAAAATGAAGAAATATTGTTGAAAGTTAGACATACTGTATATTAAAGTAATAAGTTCATTTCAAAAAAGCAAACGTAATTTGACAGATTATCCCAATAAAGTTCAGACATCCTAGTCGGGTGTTTTGCCGTGTTCCTGCAGAATCAATTGGTTTCCATGGACGAATCAAGAAAGGAAGTTGAAAGTTAGACATGAAATTGTTTAACAACAAATGAAAAACGTGTTTGATCATTTTTAAATATTAACTTGAGTAAAAGAGTACACGTTTTGTCTGGATGAAAAATATATTTTATTCTTTGAAAGTTTTTCATGGGGAGGACGCGTCTTCTACAAAAGTTGTGAATGCAGTATTTCAACTTTGATAGAAAGCGGGCAACTTTAATTCCTATTGCAGAGCTAAATTCTTTTACATGACTTCTTGCTCAACCAAAATGTTGCCAACTACTTCATAGTCGAGGGCTCTCCAGTTGAACACGTTCCCAGGGGTGAAGCATGAGTCCTCCTCATAGCGTTGGATCTCCTCTGGAGAGAGGACGCGGTCCCACATGTGAAGTCGCGAGATCATGCCAACAAAGGACTGAGTGGCATCAAAGCCTCCCCCGTAAGAGTCTTGCTCTTGGCCCAGGATGGAGATGGGGTTGGCGCTGATGGGTTGCCCTGAATGGATAAACTTCTTTTCGGTGCGTTTGCCATCCATCCACAACTGAGCATTGCCATCTTGAGAGTCCCAGGTGGTGCACATGTTGTGCCAGGCGTTGGGAGGAAAAGACAGATCCGCGAAGTCTGCGCCACCGTTTCGAGCATGCACCCTCATAACGCCGTCGTCTTTTGTCTTGAAGAGCACAAAGTCGTTGCTGATCGCCGGTGTGGCCAGAGAGAAGAGGGCGTAGTTCCTGCTGAGATCTGTCTTGAATCTAAGTAAACACGCCACAGTTCAGTTGTGGTGGAAAGTATTTTTACCCTTTGTTTTTTTTAAAGAGGGTTAAAGCAATTTCTTGCCAATCCTAGTTCAAATTTACTGTCAAACTAAATGGTGAGAAAAACCAACATAATACAACAACACACACGTGCATGTATTCTTTATCCTCTATCACTCCAGCGGAGGAGTTTTGTGGTGTCTTGAATGACGAAGCAGACACACGCGTTTTCTATTGTTTTATATTTGACCGTAGAGTTCCACCATTAACAACGTGGGGAAAGAGAGGTTTAGACATTCTGTTAACATTTCACACATGCGCTGTCGATGGCAATACAAAGTACGGGAAGTCAATGTGTCCAAACAACATACAAATAACTATGGTGGTTAATACACCACAAGTTTTGTACTGGCTACATGCATAGCCTATAAATATTTAGCTCTTTACATTCGATTTAATTTGTCATTCTTATTCTCAAATGAGTGAATGAAAGCAAGCCAGAGGCCGCCGGTGATACCCTGGTTACCTGAGACAGACGGTTACTGCACTCAAGGATGTTTTGGGTGTCATCAGTTTCACATAATCTGTGGCAGTCTCCCTCGGGAAGACAAAGACTTTGCCAGAAAGATCTGCACACATCGATAAGGATAAAGACGTCATGAGATGAATTAGGAAGGAAAGACAAGGGTGAGTATTCATCCATTTTCTATCAGTGGTTCTCAAATGAGGGTCCCTGGACCCCTGGGGGTCTGCAAAAAATGGACAATAAATGATGTGGTATCAGTTAAAAGGTGCCTATGGCGACATATTGGTACCGGCGCTCCAATAAAAACAAGCATACTAACGCAACTAGCCCTTGTCCTGTTTAAGTTCTTAATTTAGTGATTACAGTATACTGTACTGTAAAGTATTTTTTCAGAATAAAAGTCATTTTGACAAGAATGACTGATAAAAAGGCAAACTATGATTTGTTAAAAATGGGACTTGAATGTGTTCCAACTGACTACCACAATTGACTTTTTACAATGACAAGATACACGTATGTCTTCGTTCTTTTTAGACTCTGATTTTTTTTTCTTTAAACACCTTTAGTCTGAAAAAGAAAACATTATGACGTTCGCTCAAAGGCTACAATCAACTTTTAAAGTAGTAGTATGCTTGATAGGTTTAATTGGCATTTGGACCAAAAAGGGTGGGGGGGGGGGGCAGGGTCTTTCCAATATGTCTACCCTATAAGGGGTCCCTGCACCCAAAAAGTCTTTAAGTGTGGGAGTCTATAAGCATCTGCAGGTGGCTGCCAACCTAACTCCCGGTGAAAGTGCAAAAAGACAAAAAAGCGGATCATTTCCTCTTTGAATTTGATTTTGTATTATCACTTTGCTGTGCGGCAATTCCCGATACTTTGCTCGGCCGTGCCAGTTGCATTCGGGAGAATATAATGTCTCTCTTCTCTACTAAAGGGTTTAACATTTTCCTTTGACACCACTCATGTTAAAAAAGACGTTTTGTTTTGTGCAAACTCATGACTGCCCGTTGTACAAAGCAATCTATGAACAGTGAACCACACCTTTTTGGATGTGTGCTTGTGACGCACACTTTTACCTACCTTGGGTTTCTGCATAAGAAGATGCAAGCATCACCATGAAAACCAAGAGTTTCTCCATCTGAAATGCAATCAGTTTTCCATCACTGTTCCACTCAAAGACAATATATTTCTACACATTGTCATCATACAAAAGCAAGATCCTGAGTTTTATTTTTTGAGGCAGCGAGCGCAATTGACTTCTCTTACCTTGTCTCGACTGTGCAGCTTTGAGTAGAGAGGTGAGCTCCCTTTTCACAGTATTTATAGGGAAATTTGTTGATTTAAAGGACAAGGATTCTGTACTCCTGGACTTGAGTCAAAAGTTTTTAATTGTGCAATGTAACGGGCACACTGTGGCCAAGATATACAAAAAATGGACAGATGTCCCATCATGACCTCCGCACTCTCAGTCAAACACTGAAATGGAAAATGTTCTCTTTTGATGGACTGGGGGGACTGAGGGAGGACTTTGTGGACTGGTGCCTTCAGACACACACCAGATCAACCTCAGGAAAACTAAAGAGTTGGTTATGGATTTCAACAGGAAACAGTCTTCACCATGGAAAATGTTCTCTTTTGATTGACTTGGTGTTAAACTCAAGAGAAACCGGGAGGGCTGCATAGACAAGACTTGAATTTCTGCAATTCCCTCTTTGACAGAGTTTATGCACTTCTGTACAGTCAATCAGTTGCCAGTCCTGCAGTGAAATCTCATACGCATGTTGGACAAGGAAAAATACACACGCATTGGTAACTGGTTCTTCCATTTTTAATATTTTAAATTGAGTGAAGTTTTCTCCAATAAGACAATCGTTAACTGTTGCATAACTGGATGCAAATGACCTTTAGGCACTAGAATGTTGCACTTAACCAAACTTAAAAATCAATATGTAAAAAACAAACCAAAAAAAAGTACATGCAGTGATCATTTTACAGTTTCATGAGGTCATGATGGGACATCTGTCCATTTTTTGTATATCTTGGCCACAGTGTGCATGTTGCATTGCACAATTAAAAACTTTTGACTCAAGTCCAGGAGTACAGAATCCTTGTCCATTAAATCAACAAATTTCCCTATAAATACTGTGAAAAGGGAGCTCACCTCTCTACTCAAAGCTGCACAGTCGAGACAAGGTAAGAGAAGTCAATTGCGCTCGCTGCCTCAAAAAATAAAACTCAGGATCTTGCTTTTGTATGATGACAATGTGTAGAAATATATTGTCTTTGAGTGGAACAGTGATGGAAAACTGATTGCATTTCAGATGGAGAAACTCTTGGTTTTCATGGTGATGCTTGCATCTTGTTATGCAGAAACCCAAGGTAGGTAAAAGTGTGCGTCACAAGCACACATCCAAAAAGGTGTGGTTCACTGTTCATAGATTGCTTTGTACAACGGGCAGTCATGAGTTTGCACAAAACAAAACGTCTTTTTTAACATGAGTGGTGTCAAAGGAAAATGTTAAACCCTTTAGTAGAGAAGAGAGACGTTATACTCTCCCGAATGCAACTGGCACGGCCGAGCAAAGTATCGGGAATTGCCGCACAGCAAAGTGATAATACAAAATCAAATTCAAAGAGGAAATGATCCGCTTTTTTGTCTTTTTGCACTTTCACCGGGAGTTAGGTTGGCAGCCACCTGCAGATGCTTATAGACTCCCACACTTAAAGACTTTTTGGGTGCAGGGACCCCTTATAGGGTAGACATATTGGAAAGACCCTGCCCCCCCCCCCACCCTTTTTGGTCCAAATGCCAATTAAACCTATCAAGCATACTACTACTTTAAAAGTTGATTGTAGCCTTTGAGCGAACGTCATAATGTTTTCTTTTTCAGACTAAAGGTGTTTAAAGAAAAAAAAATCAGAGTCTAAAAAGAACGAAGATATACGTGTATTTTGTCATTGTAAAAAGTCAATTGTGGTAGTCAGTTGGAACACATTCAAGTCCCAGTTTTAACAAATCATAGTTTGCCTTTTTATCAGTCATTCTTGTCAAAATGACTTTTATTCTGAAAAAATACTTTACAGTACAGTATACTGTAATCACTAAATTAAGAACTTAAACAGGACAAGGGCTAGTTGCGTTAGTATGCTTGTTTTTATTGGAGCGCCGGTACCAATATGTCGCCATAGGCACCTTTTAACTGATACCACATCATTTATTGTCCATTTTTTGCAGACCCCCAGGGGTCCAGGGACCCTCATTTGAGAACCACTGATAGAAAATGGATGAATACTCACCCTTGTCTTTCCTTCCTAATTCATCTCATGACGTCTTTATCCTTATCGATGTGTGCAGATCTTTCTGGCAAAGCCTTTGTCTTCCCGAGGCAGACTGCCACAGATTATGTGAAACTGATGACACCCAAAACATCCTTGAGTGCAGTAACCGTCTGTCTCAGGTAACCAGGGTATCACCGGCGGCCTCTGGCTTGCTTTCATTCACTCATTTGAGAATAAGAATGAACAATTAAATCGAATGTAAAGAGCTAAATATTTATAGGCTATGCATGTAGCCAGTAAAAAAACTCCTCCGCTGGAGTGATAGAGGATAAAGAATACATGCACGTGTGTGTTGTTGTATTATGTTGGTTTTTCTCACCATTTAGTTTGACAGTAAATTTGAACTAGGATTGGCAAGAAATTGCTTTAACCCTCTTTAAAAAAAACAAAGGGTAAAAATACTTTCCACCACAACTGAACTGTGGCGTGTTTACTTAGATTCAAGACAGATCTCAGCAGGAACTACGCCCTCTTCTCTCTGGCCACACCGGCGATCAGCAACGACTTTGTGCTCTTCAAGAATAAGGAAGAAGGCGTTATAAAGGTGCATGTTCGAGATGCCGGCGCAGACTTCATGGCTCTGTCTGTTCCTCCCAACGTCTGGCACAACATGTGCACCACCTGGAACTCTCAAGATGGCAATGCTCAGTTGTGGATGGACGGCAAACCCACCATCAAGAGGTTTATCCATTCAGGGCAACCCATCAGCGCCAACCCCATCTCCATCCTGGGCCAAGACCAAGACTCTTACGGGGGAGGCTTTGATGCCACTCAGTCCTTCGTCGGCATGATCTCGCGAGTTCACATGTGGGACTACGTCCTCTCTCCAAAGGAGATCCAACGCTATGAGGAGGACTCATGCTTCACCCCTGGGAACGTGTTTAACTGGAGAGCCCTCGACTATGAAATAGTTGGCGGCATTTCGGTGGAGCAAGAAGTCATGTAAAAGAATTTAGCTGTGCAATAGGAATTAAAGTTGCCCGTTTTCAATACAAGTTGAAATACTGCATTCACAACTTTTGTAGAAGACACGTCCTTCCGAGGAAAAATGTTCAAAAATAAAGGATATTTTTCAGAGTAACTCTCAACAATTGTTCTTTTTTTTCTCCTCCTCCTCGTAGGCAAATGGTTCTTCTGGAAGACTGCCCAAAAAATAAAAAGCCTACTAGAACATCAAAACTATTTGGGGTTATGCAGACACACGTTAAATAATAATCATACATTTTATTTAGAAGCGCCTTTCACAACAGTCAAGGACAATTTACAATCAAGAACAAGACAACAAAACCACAGATAAAATGCTAAATAATTAAAGAAGAGATGAATTTAAATCGATTATGCGATTTTGAATATGGGATTTGAATGTGGGATTTGAATGTGGGAAGAGAATCAATATTACGGATGTTGGGTGGAAGTGAGTTCCAGAGTTTGGGGTCAGGGCAGCTGAAAGCTTAGCCACGACAACAGCTAAGCTAGTTAGATAGTTGAGACGACACAACGCTCGAGGTCAGACGGACACGCTCTCTTTCAATCTGTGTGTTTCTCTTTTCCTTTTCTATCCAAATATATATTTTTCTACAAACAACAGCTGTCCTGTCCACGTCTTCTTTTTTTTCATTCACCGGGGTTTAGCCAATGTAGTTATAAAGAGACCAAAATCTCTTTACGTCCTTCTCCTTCTCGGTCTCCGCGCCTTTTAGTGATGTGTCGGTCGCGAACGAGCCGGTACAAAAAGCCGGCTCTTTGAAGTGAACGATGAGAGCCGGCTCTGTCATTTTCCCTCTTTCGCTCTCTCTCTCTCTTTCTCTCTCGTGCGCGGCGCGCTGGCTCTCTCTCTCTCTTTTTCCCTCTCTATGTCGCTATCTCTTTTTCACGTGTCTGAAGCAAGGTTTGGCAGTGGCTCAGCTGCAGTGCTCAGAGAGGGAGACGGGAAGAAAAAGGGGAGGGGCGAGGGGTACAAATAATTACTGAGAGAAGGAGCTGGATCAGCCCGTCCAAGTTGAAGTATTTAGTTTTGTTGAAAGCAAATTTAAAATAAAGCAAGGCGTGGCTTATGTTTGTTAAAATAAAGCAAGGAGTATCTTATATGTTTGTTTTATTCGCTGCTGCTGTTGTAGTTACTACTCACTATTTTTGTTATGATGCAGCATGTTTGATTGTTGTTGGTTGAAGTTTAATTTTGTTGCTTGTTTATTGTTTGGAGCCTTTTTAATGTTCAATAAAATAAGTAAAAACCATTTTCTTTGCTTGATAATTGTTGCTATTTGCAGTCAGTAGAGTGCAATATTTAGTTCACCAAGTCATTTATCAAAATGAATGCTAAATTTGTCATAAATATTTAAAAGAAAAGCTAAAGTTAAAAGAGCCGTTTGAGAGCCAAAAAGAGCCGGCTCTTTTCACTGAGCCGATCCAAATGAACTGGATCACCGAAAAGAGCCGGAAATCCCATCACTAACATGAACGCCATCCGTCTCGAGCCGATGATGACAGAACCCGACGACTGGGTGGAACGTTAGGATCGATTTAGATTGAGCTAACATTTTCTAGTTTTTTATTTCTTCTATCAGTCATGAATGAGACACCTCTTTAACATTGCCCGCAATACACTACACTGAATGATCCGGTTGCAGACAAAGCGAATGCAATCATGAGTTGAAACGTGTTTTTTTTGTTAACCCAATAATACACGAGGACATATTGTCCAGTAACTGTCCATTTCTACTCAAATAACTCGTGTGTTTTGTTCAAAATGCAACATTATCACCAAAGTGAAATAATAAAACTAGTCAGTCAAAACATACTGTAGTCTTGCTCAGACTCCCACAGAGCCCTTCATTAGATGTCCTATCTACTTTTGCCATATTAAAATAATAATAATAATAATAATAATGATTATCATAATAATAGTGTACTGTTTTTGAGCTTAAGAGCCTGTCCCGACCTTTTCCATCAGGGGAAACAAAGAAAATTAACTCCATACAAAGAGGAACAATGGCATAGAAATGTTCTTGAAACACATTAATAATCTTTGAAGCTAGAAGTTGCATCATCGGAAACAAATGATTAATATAAATATTAATAACACAGTGTCATTCAGTGGATATAAAATTTGCCAATGCCAATAAAAATGGAAATAGAAGATAATATGAAAAAGGCCTCATTGATTCAGTTTGAAAAAAAAAATTGTATTGGACCCAAACCATTACAGTCATGTTGGTGGGAATGATCAGTGTTAAGATTAAAACAATCTCTTTTAAAGTTATGTTTTGAAATTACCTTTTTGGGAGGGTGGGAGATTTGAATTGCTACTCATATTAATTAAAGTGTCTCTTGATTTAATTAACTAAATTCATTAAAGGACAAAATTAACATCTGAGTTATTAAGCGCTTTACCACATTTACATCTATCAAGGCAGAGGCCCTCTCAACCCACATACAAGATTACATTTGTTTAAAATGTCAGGTGTGCTGGAAGCCCAAAATACCTATGAAATCAATCTCAGATTTTCTTCACAGAATAAGAGCAAGTATGAAGCTCTTTATGACCTAATGGACTCGTTTTGCCAGAGTTTAGACCTCATTAAAATAAAAAAACCTGTGGGAGATGACTGAGCCCAAGGGATGCCCTTGCATACATGCGATTTATATGGAGCACTTTTCCAGGAAAAGAATGATCAAATGCAACCAATCTTGTGCCTTGCAGATACCCAAAAAACGACAGTAGTGAAAATGAATCATGTGTAATTTAAAAATAGTGTGGCAACTACATGTACATATTTTTAGGCTTTCAATTAGTTTTGCTCTCATTTTTGACGTAGTACATAGGAGTGTTGACTTTTGACATCCTCATTGTATGTATAAGGATACTACCAAGAATAATTGGAACCAGGAACCAATTTATGACTAGATATATAACTCATCTTTGAATATGTCTTCTTGTTTATTGAGTGAGTACTGGACAACTACAGTATAAGATGCAATACAAGGTAAGTATGGTTCTTGACAGATGGTAAATGCGAGCAATTTATACAAAAATTAGCAATGACTCACACACATCACCTACTGTAACCTGTGGCCATCTTTACAAAAAAGGAAGACAGCAAGGGTGAAAGCATGTACCACAGGAAGGCGGAATATGTTTGCGTATGTACTGTAGTGTGTACAGTGCAGAAGGCACAGCTCGCAGCCAGCAGACCTACAGCAGGTGTGTGTCAGTCTGTGCAAAGCAAAAAGATGCAATGCTTAGCAGATGGTTGTCGTGAGCGAGTGGCTCGAGGGTTGATATGTCCGGCAGTGGCAGCCAATCCACTGAAGCTTGAACGTTGCGTGTGGGCAAAGAGTCGCAACTACTGTACTGTATGTCCTTATTCAGCCACTCTTGTCTCTGCAAAACAAACTAAAATCTCCTTTTAAGAGCTGTCGTGTGCAAAGAGAAATGATAAGAATTGATCATAGACAAGATTGAAGCATCCAAAAATTAAATACATTGATATGTAAATAAGGCTGATATTAGCACAGAAGGAGGAATTCTTTTCATCACCAGGTAGCGGCAGCCTAAAACTTTTGTATGCTTTTAATAGAGACCATTCACAGATTAGGTTAAAAAAAGTACATTGTGTGTACAAAATATGAGCTTATTAATTCTCATTTTAAAGTGGCATTATTTATAATTTAATTGTAGTTAATTATCCAACTACTGGATGTAAAAAATAAAATTTTATGTAAAAAGTTTTACTACCGTTTAAATGTTATTGTTTATACTATTGTAAATATGCTCACCAATTATTTAATGAGTGAATGAGAATGAATACAAAACTAAAAACAAATGAAGGAATATGCCAATTTTAATGACCCCCCGAAACTCTTAATGATATCAAATATGCAAACGGTGGCTGGGCTGGATTGAAAAGTAAAGGAGGCCGTGCCTGGCCCACGGGGCCATACTATACTCAAACCCTGTCTATGAGACCCCCCCCCCCCCCTCCCCCTTGAAAAATAAAGTTGAGTTGTGAGTCAACATGGACATGCTGGAAGTTAAACTTGAGTGATACATTTTGTAGCTTCTACAGGCCTTTAAAATGTGCTTGTGTTACAGATGGAGCCTCAACCCAAGTAATGTGAGCTATATTCTTTTATTGACATTAGTATTATTCAGGCGGCCCGGTAGTCCAGTGGTTAGCACGTCGGCTTCACAGTGCTGAGGTACCGGGTTCAAATCCAGCTCCGGCCTCCCTGTGTGGAGTTTGCATGTTCTCCCCGGGCCTGCGTGGGTTTTCTCCGGGTGCTCCGGTTTCCTCCCACGTTCCAAAAACATGCATGGCAGGCTGATTGTGCACTCTAAATTGTCCTTAGGTATGAGTGTGAGCGTGGATGGTTGTTCGTCTCTGTGTGCCCTGCGATTGGCTGGCAACCAATTCAGGGTGTCCCCCGCCTACTGCCCGAAGACAGTAATCTGCCAAATCACATGAAAATGGACTTTTCTCATCAGCTGTAGCCCCGAATGATTTAAATCCTATCCTCGCAGGTGCTTTCGGCATTCTAAAGTAGAACCTTGTCATGGCAACAGAAAAGCACAACAAAAGTAGCTTTTAAGGTCCATTTGGTAACTGGTAGAGGCTGACTGAAAAAAAAAATCAAATTATTTAAAATAAAAATATTAAAATAAAATTAGTTTCTTTTTTAGGCATGGCGTTCATTATGGTTTCTTTGTTGAAATGCAGCTACTGTCCGTAATGTGTTGAATATTTACACTTACCAGTCATGACGTTGGGGAGACCATTTAATGAGTTCTAATATGAAAGCTGCTTTAATACTAGTCAGGATTTGAATGGCGCTTCTGTATTGTCTTGCACTTGGTTGTGATGGTGTTCCTTATGAAGTGCCTGCTATGTATCCAGTCATTTTCTGTATTGCTTATCCTCACTAGAATCCCGGCTGACTTTGGGGGAGAGGTGGGATTTACCCTAAACTGGTCGCCAGTCAGCAGGTATGTGATTTATACCATTCTTATGCCTTTGTCTGTATTCCAACTCCAAATCTTAAGCCAAAATCGTCATAATTATTTTAACTCTATGGGCAGGTAACTTCAGTTTGGTAGAAAACATTCTTTGGATTCGGCTTATTAATTTAACTGGCAGTTATGGGAGTACCATTAATCCTTTTTTTTGTAGCTCCTCAACAAAAATGAAGCATTTCCCCAAATGCACCCTTAAATGGGATACTTGTTTTGACAAAATAAAAATGTTTCAAGGATCACCCAGCGAGCGATAAAGTAACATCACTGGAGAGCGCAGCAACAGTTAGAAACTCCGGAATGCAGTCAAAATGAAACAATGGAAATCAAACATTGTGCCAAAGAGAATATGAAGAAAGAAAAAAAAAAAAGCCGAAACGGGAATTGCAGGTAAATGGTGATATCTAAGGCGTGTGGTGACACTGTACCCCCCTTGAAGAGACAGCTGAAGGTTTAATTGGCAGGTACCAGGCAGGGCTAGCAGAAGATGAAACTAACATGTTCAACGATTTCACTCCCAAGTGGTTTCCGATGGTCTCCCACCCATCAAATGGGCACTCATCAAGAATGAGCTAAATCCACCGGGATGCAAAAGTCAGTTTGGATTGTTTGCAGTCCTTTAAAAGATGAATTGCAGCACAATTTGCCGAGAGCCTCAAGTCGCGGCAGAACTCTCAAAACACCACAAACTCTGACCAAATGATGCTGTGCCCCGCTGGCTTTGTCGTGCTTCGGCTCTTAAATTAGACCGTGACGCACCACATGGGGATTATTAAAAGTCTCATCCGAGACCAGCGTGCAAGTGTCCAAAAACGTAGTCAAAACAATATCCTCTTGGAACTTTCACTGAAACAGGATTCCAGGAGAATCTTTTTTTCAACTCAAATCAATCAATATAATCCATTCATTTGAACAAAAAGGTCAACACAACACGGTCATCATCCTTGTGAAGAACTCGACAAGTGTTTCCTTTCCAAACTGGGTAATGCCTCTAAGAGTTTATAACCACGAGAAATGGAAAATCTCACTGTGTGCTTCAGTGGCTGGCACATAATGTGCGGTGAGTCATTCCTGTCTGCCTGTCTGTCTGTCTGTCTGCACACCTTCAGTGTTGCATTGCGTGTTGGTCAACATCCACAGCTCAGTCGTTTGTTGCTATTGGAAACACTGTCAGGAGAACAATAGTCCTGCTCAAGGCAACCATATCTATAGAAAGGGTGTCGGATTAGAGAGCATGACAGCATGTGATGATTCCCTTTTGAGCTCTTTCCGTGCCAATCTCAGGGCCAGTCGGTGTCATTGTTAATTTGCCTGCTTTGTTTTTCCCTCTCGAGTTGAAGTTTGCGATTCCAAAATGCGGCTCGTGTCGTTCAGTCTCACCGCTGATCACAAAGAGGTGAAACCCGGAGGCTTGACCCTCCCCATCACTGTCTGAGCAGAGCCTCACTCAGATTGATATCTTGAGCGGTGGTCCACATCCAGACATTTAGTTACTAGCTAGAGGGCTTGAATCTGATATGGTGTTACACATCAGTGACCTTTTCGCAAACCCTTTAGAAGGACTTTGCCATTGGCTGAAAAAGGTTTAACACACCATCTGTGGCTGAACCTGTTTCTCTTCCGGCTATTGGCTTATTTTCCTGGATAAACGGTGATTTTTCCAGCCTCAGCCAGTTGTTGAATGATCTGAGCTTCGAAGTCTGCATCGTGCACTCCCGTCTTTCGGAACTCTCCAGCATAACGGTTCTGCTCCCAGTAGTGGTGCCAGTTTCCACGGCCGTCCGCCCCAAAGCCAAATACATTCACCTGGAAAAGCCGGCATTGGAAGCACATGCGACATTCTGAATATGAGAACAATGCTGTTGATGAAATTATTGTACTTCACTGACCTCATCGCAGACGTGTAGGGCGAAGAACAGCACTAGCATGCCTGTGGATGGGTAGCGGCCATGATGCCTGGTCCAGTGATCGTGAATGTATTTAAAGAATGCCGGGTTGAAGATTTGGACCTGGACATAGACATTGAAAAGAAAACATATGGAATTGCTGGAAAGAATGAAGTCAGCATACCCACATGGGAAGAAGACGGCGTTTACTTGGGATTCTATCACTGAACATTTAACAATTTGGTTCAACACTCCCTGAGGATTTCCATACTTTAAAATGTATTTTCAGGATTAATGAGCGGATGAGAAATTCCACTTGTCTATTCTACAGGTAACATTCAGTGCCAGCAAACAAGGCTTGAGGCTGCTCTCAGGAAATCTTACAAATCCATAGTTTTGGTCGCACTCCAAAACAGGCTGTAAAACTGTGTTGGTGCTCAGACCAAGAGTCCACATGAAGTCTCCACATGGAAGGGATTATGTGGACTTGATCTATTTTCATGGATTAAAGAGTGAGCGGAAGATTAGTTAAAACAAAGAGATGGTTTCTAGCCTAACTAATCCCTCATCAACAAAAGGGACAATTGTAGGAAAGCAGTTTGTGTCTGCATGAGTGTGTGTTGTTGCAATACGTGAGCCAACACCTTCATATTATTACTCACCTTGTCTTTATCCACACGGAGAAATTGCTTCACCGGAGCGTAGGTGCTAGAGGAGAGACGTGTTGAATTACCATTCTCTCCGTTGGATTGATTAACATTGACGGATTGCTACGGCGATCGTCAGTCGTGCGCTTACAATCGGATCTGGCCGGTAGACAGCGCGCTGGTGATCCAAACGAGATCCAGTGTTTTAAAAGGAACCAGGACAAAGCTGACGTTGGCCGCCAGGTTCTTGGCGCTCTCTGGATACATGAAGTGGTGAGTGGTGTGGCTGCCGGCATCTTTCTCGTAGCCCACTGTGGGGGCCAAGTTGATCCTAACAGTGCGAGAGGGGAGCGGTATGAGAGATCTTCGCACTGTGATGGCTAGGAAAGAATGGCGCCACCTGGTTTGCTCATTTAGAAACATGACGTGTTGTTCAATATTAAATACCGTACTAAAAAGACGCATGGGGCGGAGTGATTCTTTATGGCTTCCTCAGATGGTAGACTTGGACTAAGGCCACAGAGGCTACTGTTGATTGTTTTCCACTATTAGCTTTGAAATTCTGCCATATAAATAATGTATTCAGCAATTGATTATGCGAAAGAACGTCACGTCAAATTGTTTTGCTGTTAATATATCCATCCATCCATCCATTTTCCGAACCGCTTCATCCTCACTAGGGTCGCGGGGGGTGCTGGAGCCTATCCCAGCAGTCTTCGGGCAGTAGGCGGGGGACACCCTGAATCGGTTGCCAACCAATCGCAGGGCACACAGAGACGAACAATCATCCATGCTCACACTCATACCTAGGGACAATTTAGAGTGCCCAACGAGCCTGCCATGCATGTTTTTGGAATGTGGGAGGAAACCGGAGAACCCGGAGAAAACCCACGCAAGCCCGGGGAGAACATGCAAACTCCACACAGGGAGGCCGGAGCTGGAATCGAACCCGGTACCTCTGCACTGTGAAGCCGACGTGCTAACCACTGGACTACCGGGCCGCCCTGCTGTTAATGTAAAAGTAAAAATTACAATAACCTGTTGAGGCTAATTGTCAAATTTCAATAAATTGCAGTCACTAAGGGCGGCCCGGTAGTACAGTGGTTAGCACGTCGGCTTCACAGTGCAGAGGTACTGGGTTCAATTCCAGCTCCGGCCTCCCTGTGTGGAGTTTGCATGTTCTCCCCGGGCCTGCGTGGGTTTTCTCCGGGTTCTCCGGTTTCTTCCCACATTCCAAAAACATGCACGGCAGGCTGATTGGACACTCTAAATTGTCCCTGGGTATGAGTGTGGGCATGGATGGTTGTTCACCTGTGTGTGCCCTGCGATTGGCTGGCAACTGATTCAGGGTGTCCCCCGCCTACTGCCCGAAGACAGCTGGGATAGGCTCCAGCACCCCCCAAGACCCTTGTGAGGATAATGCGGTTTGGAAAATGAATGAATGAATGAATGCAGTCACTAATTCTTCCAGTTTTGCAGATGGAAGTAAAGGAAAAGCCATGGCCGCTATCTTTTGTGGTTTAAAAAATTGACGATCAGTGACACACTCATTATTCAGATCGCCACTAAAAGTACCGTTTTTGCCAAGCAAAGAATATGTCCTCCTTAAATGTGATTTGCACTCTCAGATGATGAACCTCGCTATAATACAGATGCTCTCTCTTGTTCTTCCCTGTACAAAATCAATTTGTCATCGTCAGACTACGGCCAAGTCCAATGACTGTAAAATATATTGAATAATGATGAAGGCAATAATGGAACACTGATGCACTGATCTTGAGACAGTGACCTGAATCAGTAATGACCATCTTACTTGTACGATAAATGAAGACAATTCATTGCAGATCTATACCGGTGAGTTGACTTTATGTACTCAAGAAAGTCTTTAGCCACAGTGAATAAAGTCCAGACAGGCAGAAGGTGGGCGGCAGTAGTGGTGTGCCACAGCTCATTTTAAATACAAATTAGAGTCGAACTGCAGAAATGAGAACGTGGAACATGATACGAGGGAAGCTGCCCACACATGTCTACTTGGAATGCAACGCTGATATGCTTTTCTACTTCTTTCGCATTGAGACACCACAAAAAAATGGGAGCTGCACAGTACTGCAGAGTGCAGACCTGCCAACCTCAGCTGAACAATTCTAACCATGGAGAACCCAAGAACCATTTTCTTCTTTGGAAAATGCTGAATTATATATTAAATGACTGCTATATGTTCACGGAACACCAAAATACATGTTTTTCCAAACATTCAATGCTTTAATCCTAATTTAGGATTAGGGCCAAATTTGACCCTTTGGGATTTAAGGGTGGCATTTGAGGAGCAGAATTTATAGGGGCCAAATTTGACCCCGTGGGTTCTCCAGGGCTAAACATGTCTGTTGCCAGTGGCAACTTAGATATTTGCGTCCCCTAACGAGTACACAGAGAGCATAAGGTCTCTCGCATCAATCCATTATTGAGCTTTTTGATTATTTTGGCATTGTTTGGCATTGAGGAAGCAAATCATTGTCAGAAGATGCGACAAGCCACATTGTGCTCGTTTGTGACATTGGGGTCACACACCATTTAATTTCACAGACAATGGAAATGTCACTTTACTGTTTGTTTAAAATGGAATCCCAATTTGTTTTCGCCCTAGCGACGACTCTTCACGGAAATGACAGAATGAAATAAAACAATATTTTTTACAAAATCAAAATCTACGCGAGTGCCATCCTTCATCTACCCATCCCAAAATGCGTAACTGAATAAGTGTAAACAGGAATTAGTTGGCGGAGATAGACCACACACACCCCTGCGCGAGCAACAACCATGACGAACGACCATAAAGTCTTCCACACCAAGATGAGGGGCAGCGAGGGCTATATTGTATATTATATGTTAAAATTGATTCCAGATTATGTAACCATCTGACTGCAAACGTGACGTTTTATTTCAGGGATTTGCATTTGGCACAGCACAACAGAGAGATTGAAATCCAAAGGATTTACTCGGCATGCGTGTGGGACAAATACAAGTGATAATATTCAACTTCTTAAGATTCTTGATCTCCCAAGAAGCCGGTGACCTGGCGCCAACCAGCGGGAACATACAAAACGATAAGATTAAAAATGGCATTATTTGCACATCTGCTTGCTTTACCTTCTTTTACCCATGATGTAACTTGAATGACACATGCTGGGGCTGAGTGACAATATCCTTCAGCCATCTGTGTCCACACTTTTACGTTTGTATGTTCTCACGTATCCACACTACTCACACCTCTCACCTCATGATGTAGTTGTGTCCATCTATGGTCGCCCCATATCCAGCTCCGCGCAGGTTGCCGGAGTTCCCCACGACAGCGCACCGAAGGCATCGTCCGGGATCCCACGAGCCATATGGAGATCGTCCGGGGATAACCTGTTATGATGAAATATCAGAGGGAGTGAAGTAGGACTCCATCTCTAGGAGCAGTTGATCAAATAATAATAATAATAATAATAATAATAATTTAAACGTAAACAAGATGTAAAATGTGAGTACCCCACTAAAATCCAAACGTGGAAAAAAATAATCCCATGAGGCCAATTAAGGCGCAGAAGTTTACTCACTTTAGAATTGACCCTTTGCTCATTTAAAAGTAGCAAAGTAATAAAAACACGTTTAATCAGATACTGTACCTGGAACAACCGAAGCAGCACCTGCTGGATGCTGTGGGGTTTAAACTGGGGCTGCAACATCTAGAGGGAGAGAAAAATATGGTTAGGAGGCCCCGCAGTGGAATGGGACAACATCATGGAAATGTGGTCATTTTTGCGTGCGTGTGAACACATGCGCACGTGTGTGAGCGTGTCTATTCTTTCTGGCTGGATGGATGAATTTACAGTATAAAACAGAAAGACAAACAGATTGTCTTTAAATTTAGTTGCAGGAGTGTTGATGTGGAGGCAACAGAGATTGAGTGTGCAGGGAACAGGGATTGAAAGGACTAATTAATTTTTATTTGAGTCAGTTTGTGGAACAATCTTGTTAAAAATAAACCATCTCAGTCCTTTTGTATTTTCAAGAAATGTGTGAAAGCGCAATGATTAAAAAATACAGTCAAACCTCGGTTTTCGAACGTCTCGGTTCTCGACCAATTCGGTTTTCGATGAAAAATTTCAAGTTTTTTGGATGACGAACAAATTTCGGTTCTCGAACAAACTGAGCGCACTTGAATGCACCATTTGACTCCTCTCGCCTTCCTTACACGAGGAAGTGACGCTTCCTCGGGTAGACGAGGAAGTGACGCTTCCTCGTGTTGCTTTCCATTGTGAGCAGACGTGTTCAGTAAACATTTTTTATTTTATGGACGGATTATGGACGAAAACTGAGGTTTGACTGTATATATTTGATACTGCTATGAAGCAGCAGAATTTATATATGATAAATTTGCAATTAGGGGATTGCATCAATTCTGTCTTGTATTGTATTGTAAAATTAAGTATTCCATGACTGTAGTTGTTATTAATTTTGGATTGATAAGAGGTAGATAAATTGCAAAGGCCTCTTTGCTGCGGTGTGGCTTTTGCATGAGGTTGACGATATTCGTGCACATGGAGCCTCTATTGATGGATGCTTAGTTTTGCGCGGACTAACGCTTCCTGCTGCTTTCAGCAACTCCATATCCCTTGGCATGGTGGAATATTTTCTTCTCCAAAAGCAATCCTCGTGTTTTGATTTCTCCATCGCTACTGGATCGAACGCACTCTCTGTTAACTATACGCGACTACACGCGACTCTCCCTACTCACCGTTAGAGTGAAAATAGTTACACAAAACTAATGCCACCCACATATTTTCCCACCGTCGACCCCACCCAAAAATTTGGGGGGCATCGAAACCGGCTGATTGCGCCGGGCATCTACCTCGCATGCCCCTGCATGAGATGCTCCTTTGAGAACAAGTCCAAAATTGTTACGTGCACTCATGGTCCACAAAGTCCTGCACTCGTCCTGCTCATTCACCTGACAAGGCAGATTTATCGCAGGTGACAAAAAATAGAATTATAGCTGAAGTCTAAGCCATAGAGGGGGAATAGAATCAGTGATCGTGTCCCTCGAGGGGCCCTGTGGCGCAGACTACCGTATCGGACACAAGATCATACGTCCTCACGTATACCGTCAGACGCTTGTCTGCTGCGGCCTTCTCCCGCCATGACTCTCACAGTGCTCCTTGGCGACTCCATGAAAGAAAGAGCTTATTGCAGCGGGAAGATGATGGCATAACTTCAGTTTTTAACATTCTGAAAAGATTTTACGAATGGATGGAGCTGAAAGTATCAAACCTGGAGTCTCTCTCCGTAGCATCAACATCAGTAGACCACAGGGGCAAATATTCATTCATACATCTGGAGTAAATTCAAGCAACTAAACCAGGGGTGTCAAACTCAGTTCGCATTGTGGGCCACATACGGACTCGGTAGATGTCAAGTGGGCCGGACCATTAAAAATTATACCATACTCTTCTATAAATAACCAAAATAATATGTCTTTGTTTTGGTCTAAAGAAGCACAAGAACACAAGGAAAATGTTGAAATTTAATGAACATATCTTTTACAAGACATTTCATGAAGCACCTAAGATTTCCTTCGACAAATGTGCAATTGACTTTTATCATTCACATATATGCATTGCAACTGATCCCACCGACTGTACAAAGGCACCAAACCTTAACAAGTAATTGGTATTGAAAAATACAGTAATGCACTTTTAAGATTAAACGAGATTCATAAAGAAAGGAATTTTTAAACCATTTACACGAGCATATAAAATCTAAATGTAATCCCTGCCTACACTTTACAAAACTAAGAAGAGTGCTATAATATGTGTAAAGAATAAAGTATTCACATGTCCTTGATCGCGTCTGCTGTGTTGGGTCTGTCTCAGTGAAAGACTGAGGCCGCTGTTGTCTTTTCCTCTGATCAAAACAGTGTGTCCCCCTAGCGGATATTCCATGAATTTCACCTTTTTAAAAATATTCATTCGATGTCTTTTATGCATTTTTTCACTTATTAATGATCCTGCGGGACTGACCAAACCTCCTTGTGGGCCGGTTCCGGCCTGCGGGCCGTATATTTAACACCCCTGAACTAAACAAAAATCCTGCCTCGTCATCGTTTTTCACACACTCTCAGTCGCAGTCGGCCTAAAATCCCTTCTCCTGACACACATCTTGCTTTATATTTCTATCCACACATCTTCGCCAGCAGCCTGCGTACCGTCATGTCTAATTCCTTCTCTTTAATTTCCCCTGCTCCCTCTTTGTTTCTCCTCCTTCTCTTGTCTTCCTTAGTCTCTCTGGGACACCCGAACGGCACGCGGCTCATCAGTGCCAATCACACAGCACTAAATCTATCTTTTACTCCCCTATTACCTCGCTCACTCTCCAGCTAGTGCCTTGCTTTGTCGTCGTTTCTTCTTCCCAAGCTTTCTTCATCCCCTCCATCCTTTGGCTTTTCTGTCTCTGATGCCCCCCGTGAGATGCCAAATCCAGCTTGCCACATTGCGCCTCTGTTGTTCCGGGACCCTTAATCTCCCTGTAAGACGACTACTAAGGTACAAGATACCTGGCAGCCACTTCTAATGCATGGGTGTTTTATTTTTCAGGACGGCCAGTCAAGAGACACACATTATGCATTAAATACCGTCAGGACTTTGGATACACCAGCAATAGTTCACACTCAAGCTTATACTGACAAATCCTTTAAAGGACACAAGCCAGGTGGTAGAACTTAAGTTCGGTCAACTTCCAAAACCACATTTCCCATTTTCTATACCCCTCATTCGGGTCGAGGGTGAAGAGTTACGTGCCCCAAGCTGAATTTGGCAAGGGGCCAGGTTCACCCAAGAGTGGTCTCCAGCCAATCACATGGCACCTCTACACCTTTCCGCTGTGCTCCTTTTGGCCAAGCATTACAAAAAGGATGAGCCTTAAATGCACAACCTCAGTCAAAGAATAGTCACATCCAAGTCTTGGTTCAAGAAAAGTCGATTAAAACCAGCTCTAGCTGAGCGTTCTTCCAAGCAAAGTGCACTGGGAGCAAAAAAAATAAATAAAAAAAGTGGAAGTCTGCCAAAATCAAACCAATAACGGCACTTAACATCGCCACTGATGACGAGAAAGAGGTTAGGTCATAAAAACATTGCGCAACAGGTTCCAAAACAGGTTATCCCGCATTGAAGGATTCCAGGCTACGTCAGTGAATCCTCCGATTTGTCTCACAGGTCTGCAGTGGCTAATTCCCCCCCCCCCCTGCAATTTTTCTGTGCTTTTGCTCCCTCCCCTTTACTTCTTCCCGACTCTGCTCCTTCCTCATTCATCATCTCCCTGTTGCAGCGTGACCTAATGACTTGGCAGCTGTTAGTCAGGGTTTGCAATATTACACCATACGTGCTGGAGGGAGACTTCCGGCTTGAAGCCGCACATGCTCCTACACGAACACTTCATAAGTAGATTTAAAACCAAGGTTCAGACCGATAACTTGTCAAAGGATGTCGGCCGACTGTATTTTTGTTCTGAAGTCCTTTTGCTCCGCCTGGATCTTAACATGTGAGTCGCAGGAAACATGGCAAGATGTACTCGAAGCAGTAGAAAACAGAGGAGGAGATGCATTTGTGATTAGTGTTTAAGTGTTTACATTTTTTTAATTTTCCCTCTGTAAAATATACACACAAAATATACACACATCCCATATGTGCATATGGTGAAGTAGAAACTGTCACATGATTGTGTTTTTCTTTTATTCTATTGTTCAAATATATTCTGACTACAACGTTTACAGTGCATCGCTTATCTTGTGTTTTTGGGAAATAGATATTGAATTGTCAAAATAACAAAGAGAGGGTCATATCATAATAAAAACACTGCTTTATGCGTCTGCTTTTCAACTTGAGTGTGCAAGATTACAAATGTGACGTGCCAATTTATGATTTGAATGCATCTCTACGGGATGCTGACATCCATCCATCCATCCATTTTCCGAACCGCTTCATCCTCACTAGGGTCGCGGGGGGTGCTGGAGCCTATCCCAGCAGTCTTCGGGCAGTAGGCGGGGGACACCCTGAATTGGTTGCCAGCCAATCGCAGGGCACACAGAGACGAACAACCATCCACGCTCACACTCATACCTAGGGACAATTTAGAGTGCCCAACGAGCCTGCCATGCATGATTTTGGAATGTGGGAGGAAACCGGAGCACCCGGAGAAAACCCACGCAAGCCCGGGGAGAACATGCAAACTCCACACAGGGAGTCCGGAGCTGGGATCGAACCCGGTACCTCTGCACTGTGAAGCCGACGTGCTAGCCACTGGACTACCGGGCCGCCTGGGATGCTGACATTCAATTTTTAATTGGGTTCAGAATAAATGTACCATAATATTCTGTGCGGCCAAGACAGAAATGTGTGTATCATATAAGTTCCAATTCTGACTCTGGTTATGTATCATGAAACATTCTCCTTTGCATCATTGACAGTAGTCTGGACCAAAATGCCTAGAAAAAGAAAAACTCCGGTGTGCAATTAATACTGCTCTTTTGTGTGATGTCATCCATGGCAGCAGTTTTATTATTATGATATGACTTCGAAGATTGTAAAAGGGGGTTGTTACTTACCACCCACCAGTAGTAGACATCAGAGGGCAGCTGGATGTTGTCTCTGGTCCAAACAGGTGAGATATCTGGGTCGTAGTTCTCATCGAACCAGTCCGAGACCCCGGGGTCTCCAACACAGCGGGGGCAGGCGCACGTTTGCTGTTGCTGAGAGTCACGGGGGTTATGCTTGCGTGAGCCCGCATAGCTGGGCACCAGCTTCACCCGCCGAGAAACCTCCCACCCCGGCGGCTCCAGGTAGTTGAAGCCAACGCCGCTCCGGAGCGAGACGGAGAAGAAGAGCGAGGTGAGAAAGACCAGAACCAGCGAGCCGAGTACGAGCCAGACTCTTGGAGAACATCTTGCCCGTCTTGCTTTCTCCGCTGCGCTCCCTTCCTTATGACTACCTGAGCCCCCCATCCCAGGTGCTGCTCTGCTCAGCCAAGGCCTCAGCTCCGGGAGTCTTGGTGCGCCTCTGAAAGGAGCCCCACCCCAAAACCCCCAGTGCCTGTCCCGGTGCAAGGTGGAGGAAGAGATGCGGCCCCCCCATGGCCATGCCCCCACTGCTGGGCCTGCCACTGTACCCAGCCCTCCTCTTCCTGTGCTTCCTGCGAGTACCAGCCACCAAGGCCCGGTCAGCGTGAATGGGCCGAACTCCCTGTTAGCACGGTGGACTACGAGGTCACACACACACGATCATTTAAGTAAATACACACGAGGCAATGTGTCACAGTCTGTTTGTCCCACACAGGCTGTGCACTTGGCGATCTTCCTACGCTTGCTCTCTCTCAGCTCTTTTTTTTCCCCTCCACAAATATGTGTTTGACTCACACGCTGAAGTTGCCGTTGAATTACACGCAGTAGCAGTCTGAGATATTCGGAAGTCCTTTCTTTGCAATCAAGACAAGCGCTACATCAGCTTTTGTATCCTCATCGATATCCCGACTTCGCCCCTCAGGTCCTCTTGCTGCCTTTACGTCCATCCCTCTTATTACCTTCCCTCTTTCTTGCCTTCCATCCAGCGATGAGCGAGCGTAGATGCAGCAGGTCGTCGTCCTTCTCCTCTCTACCATCTGTGCAAGTGATCAAGTTCTCTCTCTCTGTTCTCTCTTTCCCAGTGTCTTTCGTTGCACTGTAGTCAGAGCTCAGGAAGGCTTGCGCTCTAGTTGAGTAGAGAGGGAGGGATGAATGCAGGAGGAGGGGCAGTAGAAAGGAGAATGTCCAGCCGGAAGGGTATTCCGTCACATCTCAGGCCATTTTAGACAAATATTTCCTTGGTGTGGTCTTGCCCCTTGTCCTTTTTTTTTTTTTTTTTACTCCTGCTCTGCGTCTATTGTACCTAGTGTCTAATTATGACCGTTTTCCTCATTTACTCTTTTCTTTCAATGCTTCGTGCAAGCATTTCTGCTTGGGGAATTGTCATTTGAGGTGCTTCTGCTACAGGTCTTCAGACATGAAGGTTCTTGGTGTGAAGTAAAACCCTGCTGTGAACACCATTTTGACATCATGTGATATCATTGCTGTTCTGATGACAGCATCGAGAAACAAATTCTTAAAGGCTCAAATCTAAGGATTGTGTGGTATTTTTTACGAAAGGCAATCCCTATGATGATATTTCAAGCAGGGACTTGGCTGCAGTATGACAGGCCAGGTCGGGTGGAGTGATGCGGAAAGGGTGCGATGGGGAAGTGGGGGGGGGGGAGACGGCCAAACCCATCAATCCCAAATCTCATCTTCTTTCCAGCTGGCTTTGAGATGACAATAGGAGGGAAGGTGCGGGCAGCATCTGTCCTGCTGCCCACAGACAGTACACGTGTATATGTGCGATTTTGTGCCTTTGAGCTAATGCACCAGCTAGAGTTAGCACACTATCTGCCAATTGCCTTAATTTTTAATTGTGTGAGTGTGTGACTAAGAGGGCAACACTCAAAGTAATGTCTGTTGATGATTATCTGCTAAGCAACCATCTAAAAGCAGCAACACTGCGGTGGTACCTTTATCCACACATGGTTAGCTGCATTTCATTCAGTAGATGCCCTTTAAAGACTGACGCTCACCAAGCAAGTTGTGGGTGTTTTGATGGAAAACACGTTCGCGTGTAACCGAGACCTCAAAGGCACAGCGCACAGATTTCAAGTGAAGTTAAAATTGTTCATTCCATTTCCAAGCATTTTAGTGTTTTGGAATCCAACCACATCTGATAGGAGACCAGCTTGCTGTTCCCTTGACAACCTGAAAAATGAAAGTGAAACGGAGAAAGGAGTAGAAAGTCAGTTATTGGCATTAAGCTCATTGACCACCATTTACTGTAACTTAAGTTTGTCGCAGTTCTCATTATGTTGAATTCCATTCATTTTTTTTAGACTCAATGACTGTGTTGCGAGGAGGATGAGTCATTTTGACGTAGTTTTAAACCATGGCCGCATTGACACAGGGTTAAACCATTAAAATCATTTTATAATGTGAACCGGTTGAACCGCATCATTTCATTAAAGTCATTTTCGAATGTGGACTTGTGGAGCCCCATCAACTGTTTGGGCAATTGTGCAACCATCTGCTCATTCACTTAAACACCGAATGTGTGAGGCGGGTGGAAAAAGTGACGATGGTCCAGACTGCTGCTGCACATGTGCTCTACCTACAGCAAGACTCGTCTCGACGCCCACAAAGCTGGTTCAGTGGAAACTGACATAATCCTGGTAACAGACAGATGGATCAACACCTATAAAAACAAATGACCAGAAATTTGAACACAGGTGGAATGTTTTTACATTTGCACATCAATGATGATGTTTTTTTTCGACAGTTACACATTTTGTGTCGTGGCTTCTTAGTGATCCTCTCTGTTTATCGTCGACGCCCTGGGACACAATGAAGTTGAGCATGAAACTTGCCTCTACCGCTTTCGATTTATTAAGGAAAGATCTGGTTGCAAGTACATTTATTATTCATTTGCAGGGCAGCCGCAAAAACAACACAGAAAAGTGTAGGCTAGCGGTGCTGTTACTGAAAGCATCTCTTTTATATTTTCAATCTATCACCACAGCAGTGGCGGATGCTGGTCTGTCAAAGAGGGGAAGCTCAATTTTGGCCGTTATCATAAAATGTGTCCCGTTTATTTATACGTGAATTCTACTCTCCGTTCCTTTTCAAGAAAATGATCTGTGACGCTGTCATACCAACAAGGCATCTTTTCCAGGGACTTAACTAGTGTCCTACAACTAAATAAAAGATTAATTTGTCGCTAGTCGTTTTCAACAAAGAGAGTGTCGCTAAGATGATTAGAAGTCTCCAGGTCAACTCAGAACAGAATGAGACTTGAAAGATGCTCCCACGGATGCCTACACCAAAATTTGAATTTGAATTTGAATACAACTTTATTGTCAAATGTCAAATTGTCAAAAGATGTGATTGGCTCATTTCGCTGTCAATCAAAAAGAGATTCAGCCTCAGACAGATCATCCAATCATCATAGAGAAAAGCTCAGCGTCCGGGCCAGCCGATACACGTGCACTGCCCATAGACTCCCAGAGACACTGAGCGTCCGGTAGGCGGGACAAAACCAGCATTTATCCAATGACTCGTCTGTCTCGTTTCAATGCATTGGGACAACCTACACTGAACTCTCTCGAGGCCCAGCGTCCACACTGTAGACGCTCAGCGTCCACACAGTTTAAAGCATAGTGAAGCTGCGGGAATGAATGAGAAGAGAGTCGCGTTGTAACCAGTAATAAGAAGCTGATTTGGAACAAAAGTTGAGCGTGATGTAGCGCATATTTAGTCAATGACATGTACACACAATTGTATATACACATATATTTGATCACTTATTTTTTGACATTTTACGGGAAGCTGAGCTTCCCTTGCAGTCTTAGAGCAATCGCCTCTGCTCCACGGTGTCCTGTAAAATCCCACGCAGTATATGGCTGTGATGTGTATTATACCAGGTTTTCACTAAACACATTTTTGCACATTTCTGCACAGTGGCTCATTACGATGCCAAACGAACATCCGCCATAGAAAGAGGCAAAGCACACAAAGCACGTTTTCTATGCCTCTCGGTCTTATACGTTTAGACATCTCTGAAGCAGCTCGCGGTGGGTGAACTTGACCTTGTGTGTGTGTGTATGTGTTTTTTTCAGTCGAGTCCATTTAGCTTATTCAGCTTATTATTATTCAGTATATTGTAGCTTTAACAGAAGCTTTCTGCTGGAATCTGCCATTTAGCTTCAAGGACATTGTTTTTCTCTATACCTACTCAATTTCCTATAGCACAGTATACATTATTTTTATGATGCCATTTCATGTCCACAGCTCGTAATGAGGACTCACTAATTCCCTCTCTGTATTCCATTTATGTGACAATGGCTCTTGTCAAGTGCTACAAATGTCAGCCCAAACTCTTGTTCAGTCTCACGTTGAGTGCTCTCATTTGGACCCACAAGCTAAATTGCACATATTGGCTACAATATGCAAAGTAGTACAGTACAGTGGAGCCTCAAACGTTTTCCACAATCTGTTCCACGATGCACGTAGACCTCTAGTTTAATCTGATTTGCGAACGCATTTCCATCAGAAATAATAAAGGCAAAAAGAAAAAAAAAGACAGCATAAGAGGCAATTAAAAAAACATTTTTACATTCTTAACTGTAAAGATATTCACTGTTTCAAAAAACAAAAACAGTTATGTACTCAGTCTTTACTGTTAAATGAAAGCGGAATGTGAGGGTGAGCTAGCGAGCGAATAAAAGCCAAAGAAAAAGCCAGACACGCCAGTTTGAACCTTGAGGAAACTGCCTTGTATAATGATGACATCAGTCACTGCTTCTACTTTTGAAAGAAAATTGGTTGAATTAATTGCTCCTTCATCTCAATTTGTCACTGAAGGTAAAAGTCAAAAGCTCATCCAGGCTTCTTACATCCTTGTAATATTCATAAAGTACTACACATAAAGTAATATCCTCCTACAGCACATATGAATGTTAGTGTTATGAAAAACAGTGCCAGTGCAGAAAAAGTTTTTATCAAGATGTCAACTTAAACGCCGGATTGCATTATATCATTGAGGGGAAATCCAAACGAATTGTAAATGCAAGCCTGATCGCATTAGGCATAAAAGATACGACCTGACAGAAAAATGCTTTCTGCTTCTAAATGAGGCGACACACATTTTTATTTCCTCATTTTGCTAATGAAAATTCCCCTTAATTCCCTCCACGCAGATTCATTCAGTAATTACGTTGATGGGAACATACCAGCTTTTCACAGGATATATCACAGGGTCGCTTCACACTGATTTGAACATTTCACCACCGAGTATCAGTTCAACAAACGTTTATTGTTAAAAAGAACTCGCTCTCAGTATATTATCAGACATTAAAAAAAAAGGAAAAAAAGAAAAAGGTGCATCCATGCTTGGAATAGCAATGACCTTATCTGAAACCTCGCCACAGCTCCACAGTATTTAACTGCTTGCTGAAATGCAACGAGGCAGAAATTGAGATTTTACACAACAGACATTAACATGACCTTCACAGAAGCACTGACTGACGATAGACGATGCATCTCCTCTCCCTCACCTTCGGTACAAATGAAGGCGACACGCGTCCTGAATACAAGCATTTTGCACAGTGTTGCTGACCTCATTTTGAATCTGGCTCACTTAATCACAGCTTTTTTAAAATTCTTGGTAGGCCCAAAATCTTTCAGGGAATATAAGGTAATTACATTGGACTTGGTTTGACATAAATCCCAGTTTGTAAACTACTATCACCACTATTGGCCAAATGCTATATTGCAGGTCGGCAAGACTGGAGGCATTTTAATTCAACACTGCAGGGAGATTTTGACTTTCAACAAAGGTTTTGATGACTATATTGTCTCTAAAATGTTGATGAATTTGACCAGAATTGTGGCCTTATAATAATAATTTGAGTACACCTGGTCACCTTCCATTCTTTAGTTGACTAAACAGTTTTAATTCAATTGCAAAGTTTTCTAATACATTTCTGTTATCTGTGCCATAACACTGCCATTGCAGAAAAAGTCCCATAATATGCATATTTTACTGGAGTCTTCTTACAGTAAGTGGTTGGTGCTCCACCATTTTTTCCCCAAAACTATTTAATAATGCCACAGATGTGTATATAAGCAGAACCAAAAAGCTGTCGTTTTACATGTGGAGCTACCTGTATTTCTTTCAGATCTCATCAGCTGACTTTATAATTATTTGTGCTTCAATTGGAAATAACTGAGCTCGTCTTGGGTCTTCTTATAGTTTAACCGCTGAAGTGGAAGGCTCCCGTAGTCAAATTCAGAATTCACCCATGTTGTGAAGAGAAATAAAACGGATCAAAAAGTCAGAGAAAACCCAAGGGAGATCACAGTTCAGTTAGCATCAAATGATCAACTCTGGCGGAGTTTTTGTCTTGTCTTTTTGGCAATTGTGGGTGGTCAGGGCCAAAAAGGTCTCCGATGCTGGCCCAAACAAATAACAGAAGCACTGACTGTAATACCCATCCATTTTCTTTCTTTCATCATGCACAGAAATGATTATACTTTGAATGATCACCATCGTCACCATCCCGCAGTCCTTGAAGTCTTTTCCGATGTTTGTTCTTGAAGTGGATGCTTTTTTTCGGTTGCAGAAGTGTTACTGATTCTCAAACGGGTCCCTACCACTGCATCGTCGATCCATTTCCTTCTCCCGTCATTTTTATTGTTTTCACTCTCACACCGTTAATCATTGTTTTGCTCCGTTCCCCTTCTATTGTCTCCTCAATCTCATTTGAGATCAATCATTGGCATCGCGCTACAAGACCAGGCTTCAGCCGTTCTCCTTTCGCTTTGTCATTACGTTTCCCCCAACGGCTATTCTACCTGTCGTAGCCACAGAATAGAAAATGTTTGGACTTCTGTCACTGGGTTTACGGCCTTGAATATAAGGAAATTAGCAACGCTCCTTTATGAAAACAGAACTGCAGGTTCCAGATCAATTTGATGAATGAATCACCTTTTGTTTTGGCTCCAGTGGCTTTTGAGGAAAAGCACCGCAGACTTTGCTTCTGTTTTCAGTGGGCAAAGCCGTGGCTGTTGCCCACAGCAACAGGAGACACTTAAAATCATATGAACTGCAACGAGATCAGGAAAAAAAATTCTGGGTGAAAGCATTCCATTTGATTTGATGACAAATCAAAACTGTCTCTGCGTTTAAACTAGGCTGTAACCATGGAAACCAAATATTGGTACCCTCCTGTGAGATTGTTCTGATTTTCGCCTTCATGTAATTAAGTTGTATCACGCCAATGGCATAAAATTACTGCAAAGTGTTTTTTAATTGTCCCAAATTATTTCATTTTGCATTTTGTTTTTCCACCAATCGTGCATCATTTCCATCATGAGAACAATCAAATGTAGTGAGGCACACCTTGTGCCTTGTGTACTTGCATTTCCATGTTGTGACTACCCGTCTCTACGTCTGCTACCCTGACAACACACAATCATATCAACCAGTAGGTCTGCTGCATTTTTTAGCTGTCGACCCTGCTAAACATTTTTCATAGATCCATCCACTATCTGAACTACTTTATCCTCACGAGAGTCACGGGCGTGCTGGAGCCTATCCCAGATGTCTTGGGGCAGTAGACGGGGTGCCCCGCGACCCTTGTGAAGATAAGCGAATCAGAAAATGGATGGATGGATGGTATTCGTGATATTTACAATTGTGTTAAAATGATTGTGGATTATTTATGCCTTGCAGCAGCAGACAGCAGAGGGCAGAAGCAATTAACACTTGCGTGGAAAACAAAAAAGTGAGTACCAACATTGTCATTCTAATGCTATTGCTATTTTTTTCCTGTTACAAAACATGCATCCTTTTTTTCAGTGTTCTAAAAATGAATTCAAAAATCAATTAAAAAAATGAAGGGAATTTGTTTGACTGCCTCTCCTTAGTTCAAAACATTTTTTTTCCCATTGTGATGGAAAGTCAAACAGATGGACGGGGGACAGGGAGAGATAAAGTGGTGATGGTGGTGGGGGAGGGGGTGCTGTGGGGGGCACAGCCGATGCATCTCATCCCTCACACAGTTCCCCTGTGTCTAATTAAACCCATCACACATCCCTCCGTTGGTGGAATGCCAATCAGCTATGTGTGTCTATTTGTGTGCACCGTCCTTGAAACACTTTGTGGAAATGAATGCGTGTGTGCGTCTGAGTGTGTGCATGCGCTTAACATTTGTCCTTTGATTCCTATCTATTTTCCCCAGCCTACATTTCTCGGTATTACATAATTGACCACAGAAACATCTGAAGAAGAAAAAGGTGGTGATTTCCCTCTGAGTAAACTGATAAGAGCTTTTAAGGAGCACTTACAATATTTCCCACTGACACGGAGATAAAAGGTGTCACTGAAAAAACATTAGTTTTCTGGGTTTCAGCTACCTGCGTCCTTGTTCTCGCCATGTGCAGTTTGTTAGATACAAACGACAACGGATATCCTACAGACAAATGTCTACCACTTGATTTTCGAGGGGTTCAACTGAAATCTGAATCTTGAACATACCTTGATTTAAAATAGTTTTGGGCACCAAAGAAACAAAAAAAATGAAAAAAATGAAAATGTAATGCTTGCTGACCATGAGTCGATGTTTCTCTAAGATAGCGCATTTTTAAAATACCGTATTTTCCGTATTTTAGGCACAACTAAAATTCAATTTTCTCAAAAGCCTACGGTGCCCCTTATAATCTGCAACCTGAGCCACTATTATAGCTTCTATAAGCTCATAATGCGCCCTATACATGAAAACTATTTTAAAATAGGCCATTCATTGAAGGTGCACCTTGTACTCCGAAGCGCCTTATATTGTGGAAAATACGTTATATTTTTTTTATGTCTATTTGTCACAGTCCACTTCAGTTTGAAAGATTTCACAGCATGAGTACAATTGATGCGCTTTTCCCAGTCAGTTATCACTTCACGGGATGCCGCGCAGTCATCGATATGCCAAGATTCCAAGTTTTTGAAATATTACTACTTTATAGGGCGGCCCGGTAGCCCAGTGGTTAGCACGTCGGCTTCACAGTACAGAGGTACCGGGTTCAATTCCAGCCCCGGCCTCCCTGTGTGGAGTTTGCATGTTCTCCCCGGGCCTGCGTGGGTTTTCTCCGGGTTCTCCGGTTTCCTCCCACATTCCAAAAAACATGCATGGCAGGCTGATTGGGCACTCTATATTGTCCCTAGGTATGAGTGTGAGAGTGGATGGTTGTTCGTCTCTGTGTGCCCTGCGATTGGCTGGCAACCAATTCAGGGTGTCCCCCGCCTACTGCCCGAAGACGGCTGGGATAGGCTCCAGCACCCCCCGCGACCCTAGTGAGGATAAAGCGGTTCGGAAAATGTATGGATACTACTTTATAGAGGACTGCAAACACACATTCATACCCAAAGCCTGTTGTGAGAAAGACGTAACGCCAACCTCCAGTCTGCTGTACTGCCCTTCAACGTATGTTCGTTCCCGGCCAGTGTTAAAAAAAAAAAAAGAATCCGTAACAAAGTGAAGTGACTGTTCCTAGCTAGAACCAATATGCTATTCTATGCTATTCCATATCCAAGATTGCTTTTCACCTGCAAATGAAACAGCTTCATTCAGATAAATGAAGGGATAGGCAGCGCCATGATTCCAAAATAAATAAATAAATAGTGTACCATGCAGAGCTCTTCATGTTTAGTCGTCATAGCAAAATTAGAATCTGTACTGAAGATGTGGCTATTGGACCAAAAAAAGACTCTTTATAAGTTACGTTCCTGCAAGTCTCACTTATTTTATTTGAACCAAACTGTTCCCATTCCCATGAAGGTTCTTTGCAACTCGCTTCTCTTGCATGCACACATTCTAAACCTCAGCATCTCTCACCTCACTTTTTTATCAAATCCCCTCCATTCAAATCCACAGATCGAGTTTGTCTCGCGCTCATCACACCTTTTTATCTCCTGAGCTGGAATTCTTTCTGCATTATGCACTTAGGTGAGCGATGCGTCACCTGGGCGCAGCTTGCAATCTAATTGGAGGTCACGCTCCCTTTCCAACTGACCTTTTCACAGTGCTACCATGACAGAGGGTGCATTTCGCTTGCAGGAGAGTGAAATCCAATTTTGTGATGTTATGTGACAGTCAAGCAGCAGGGACATGACCAAAACGGCATGTAACAAGAATACAATTGAAAAGACAGCAGTGCATCCCACCAGGTCTGACTGAGTTAAAAAAAAAAAAAATAGACCGGTAAGACTTTTTGTTGATCATCCTTTCGCTCTCTTTGAGTGATCGACCAATCACAGTTTAGTATCCATAATCAGACGTGAAAGGCCCATCAAGGTCTTGGTACTCTCTTACATATTAAAAGAATTAAGTCTCAAGTAAGGCTTTTAGAAAACAAAAGTGCTTAAAAGGTGTTGAAGCAGAATGCCAGAATACATCCGTTTAATTATAAATTAGCTGTGTTGTTGAAACATGTTCATGCATGAGGCTTTGAAATATGTCAGCAAATTTCAGACCACAGTTCAGTGCGGCAATGGAGTATTATCTGTGTGTGTGGGTGTGTGTGTGTGTGTGGGGGGGGGGGGTTAGCTTTTTCTTTGGCTTCTGACAGCTGTTTAATGCAATATTCATGGACCACAGTCATGGCCAAGGTCTCAGTGGACCTCACGACCCATTGCAACGGCTAATAAATTTAACAAAGAATCGATTGATTGTATTTATTTATTTAATTTGAACAAAACAGATTGTATTTGACCTTAATTACGTGTATGAAATAATTGATTTGTTAGGTTTGGGGACACTTATGTCAAATCAGCCTCAGAAGTGGCTTACTGATAGATGCGTCGTGTTTTATATTTGGATCTCCAGCGCCGCATCTTTGTCACAAAGGTCCAAATCAGGACTGACACAGTACGCGTCTGCCTTCTTTCGGTGTTCTTGGATGAATGAAGCCAAAACTTTCTCTTGTTCCTCCTGCAAGCCGTGCTTGTGCTGTGCTTAGACATTTTCCTCTCGTGTCTCCCGCTCCTCTCTGCCCCTTTCTCCCGATTACTCTGATGTCGAGGTGAGAGGAATACTGAGGGGAAAGAAGGGAGGAGGGTCTTTGGTGCTGAGGGCCAATGTCAGCTGCTCGCTGACACACATGCTATCCATCTAAACATACTTTACCAAAGCATAGGATTTGTTTTCTAAATATCACATTTTCTCAGCTCAAATCGCTTAAAAAGACATATAAAGTGTTTGTTACCTTTACAAATGGTATGACTGTATATGTGACTTTGTGACTGTTGCTACGGCAATTAGGTTTTTTTTTGGGTTATACCTCTAATAGATACAGTACATGTAACAAGGCTTAACGAGTATGACAAAGAAGGAGAAAATTCATTTTTACAATAAGGCCTGAAAACAGTTCCGCAGCGCAGGCTGCGGCGGCCATGTTTGGGGTTACGGGGACTCTAAATAAAAGGCTTTGCAATCGTCGTATGGTCATCGCTTATTGAAAAAAAACTCATACAGAGTCGGGCAATAATACAGACCAACTGCCTACATTGTGCATGGAAGATATTTTCATTTCTGTTGTGTCTGGTGTAAGTCTCGAGTACCTACACTGTAGAGCAGCTAAAAAAATGATAAGTCATTAGCCTCTCATTAAAACAAAGCCAATCCCGTCCATGGGACTAAAGTACGTACTGTAAAACTAAAGCTAGTAATGTGTGTTCGTAATCTGTTCATTAAAAAGTCCAATTCTATTATATAAACGTTTTTTTTTTAACTTGCCGGAATCAAAATGTAGGAGCACACTCTCCTTGATGTCGGAATATTGTCACAAGCTTAGATTTGATCATCTCATATCTGACACCTTTTCCTCTTTCTTTGCCGAGCTGGAACACTGTCAAAACATTGCCGATTTTTTTTTTTTTTTTGCCTGAGCAATCAATTATACAGCAATAATTCACAATAATTTATCTGACAAAATCTAAAATTAACACTAGAATAACAGTGAGGGCACATTGAGACTCATTGCTCCAAATATGACTAGTACACCCATGTTTCAACACATGACGACACATTCTCAAGCGATATTCTGTTGTTGGGTTCTGTGCGATGTTTGAAATAGATTCAATAAATTGAATTCAAGTTTTTCTCGGTTAGGTGGGGAGGTTTGTGATCAAGGCTTAAGATCAACCCCCCCATTCTGGAAAGTGGAGAAGGCAGTAGTGTGTCTTTGCTCTCTTGAGTGCACTGTGATATTTCATCCAGAGGAAGATTTCTGCAGGACGGATAAGTCGAAGTTGACTCTCTCTGCAAGGAAAATTAAGTCTCTCTCTTTAAATTTGAGGAACGCATCCAGGGGATTATGCTTTATGCCTGGGATTAAGGAGAAGATCATGTCAAGGGAAGCGTGAAAATCAGTCACACAAACATTTCTCTCCTTACTTATGAGTGATGTACCGAGACTCCTTCAGATACACTGTGCAAAAAAATGACTTGCAACTGTCAAGCTGCCACAGAAACAGCAGCGGGACATCATCTGCTTGAAAGCAAAGTGGTGCCATTTCAAGGCTGATGGCTCTACAATTCTCAAGTTTATTTGTACAGCCCTTTCTCACTAAAAAGTCGAAGAGGTCTTCACAGGCTCATAGGTGACAAATATTGGCCACACCCCCTGAGCTACACCACCCTAATCAAGAAACGTATCATTCAAACCCCCATTCTTTTATTCATTCTCTCAAAGACTTATCCTCACTAAAAAGCCCCAATTCAGGGTAAAAACAACAAGAAACCTGGAGAAGGGACCACAGCTGGAGGGATCTCTACCTTCCAGTGTAACCACAACCAATTGGTGCTGTGCAATGTTAATAAATGACAGCATAAGAGTCCATTTAATAAGATGGTGCACTGCAGATAGACGCTTTCGGGAGAGAAGTTCTTCCTCATTCACGACCTCGACCTGACTTTTTGTCACATTAGAGTGAACTACATAAAACCTTAGTTGTGCAACCCCTACCACACACGCACACACCGTTGAATGACAAGACCTTGAACCAAAATTGTAACATGCATTTGAATGAGGGATGGCTCCAAAATCCATCCATCCCTTTTCCGATCCGCTTATCCTCACAAGAATCGCAGGGGTGCTGGAGCCTATCGCATCCGTCTTTGGGGAGTAGGCGGGGGCACCCCGAACCGGTTGCCAGCCAATCGCAGTACACACACAGACAAACAACCATCCACGCTCACACTCAGACCTTAGGGACAATTTAGAGTGTTCTATCAGCCTGACATGCATGTTTTTGGAATGTGGGAGGAAACCAGAGTACCCGGAGAAAACTCACGCAGGCCCGGGGAGACCATGCAAACTCCACACAGGAAGGCCGGAGCTGGGATTAGAACCCACGACCTCTGCACTGTGAGGTCGCTGCGCTAACCACTGGTCCACCGGGCCGCCTCGGGTCCAAAATCCATTTGAGTTATTGTGATGAATTTTGCCAATCTTGCCTTTGATTTGAAGTCAGATGCATCTAGAGGTTACTGGAGGCTAAATCGGGTGCACTACTAAGCATGGGCCAGGAGATTCTGACAGTATTGATCAGGTTGGACATTGAAAATATAGTTGTGGAAACGGGACTGACATTTTGCTTAGTTTGTCGCGGGATAAAAGCTGCCAAAGAAGGACCAATAGGAAACGTGTGTGTGTGTGTGTGTGTGTGTGTGTGTGTGTGCGCGTGCGTGCACATCGCACAACACACACCATGCGGGACACGAAGAGAGACAGGAGGTGTGTGCTTGATGCATGTGAGTTGCGCTAATTATCCTACTCGCTGGATATCAAAAGTGTGACATAACTTTGTAAAAGTTCTGTTGTTCTGGATCACTTTTCATCTGAACATTTTAGCCAACCTGCACTCGGTCTTGCAGCCACTGCTAACAGCCTCCCACAGTCACCACAGCAGCCATTTTGCACTTTCCTTCACAACAAACAACCTCCAGTTTTCTATGAGGAAAGAAAATGACAATCTACTCTCGTTCAGCCTGTGCAACTTTATTAAAACGACGTGCTGCCCAGATCTTAAATTAGTTTAGGAGGAGACGTTTTCCAGATGTGTTCATTAGACACGATTGCAAATAAATGTTGACTCTGCAGCTATTTGTTCTTTTAATTTCATTATAGGCTGCTACACAATTTTCCATATATTAACCACTAACGGTAAAATATATAAACAATGAAACAAAGGCGTAATGGGTGGGACATTCTCATTATATGGCAACCGCACATATGTGTTGGTAAAAAAAATTAAGTCAACCATTGTTAAGAGCAAAGCATGAACATCTGTTGTACAATGACGTTTACAATCCCTGGGGGCATTTTACTTTAAAGTTCCGCTGTATTTGATTTATTATTGATTTATAAGCAGATTCAGAGACAGTTTTTTCCCTAGAGCCATTACTGCAATAAATGATCACAGAATATAATCAAGGCTGCTGCATTTTAAACCTAAACTCACTTACCTCACTTGTGCAATAATGAGCAATATCTGAGCCATTTCATTTCATGTGTCCTGCGTGCGATATATGCCTCAGCCCACACTACCACTACTGCTGCTGTTGTTGTGTGTTGTTGAGTTTTGTATTTATTAAACCGTTATTTTATTCTATTTTATTTTTTTAAGAAATGCACTAAGGAGTGGCACCCAAATTTCGTTGTAAGCTATACAAAGACAATAAAGGTGATTCTGATTCTGATTATGCTTTCAGCGTACACACATAAAAAAAAAGTCACATCAATAACTGATTTTGAAAAAAAAGTTCCGTCTAATTTTCAAGGCATATTGCTGTAGAGTGATTCGGAAGATCCAAACAACTCTGTTATCCATATTTCCAGTTAGGTAAATAGGTCTCAAATGTACTTTTCCATTGTGATCTTTAAATTACTGTTACAGTCAATAGCTGATATATTATTTTTGTTTGCGGGTGTTCAATAGTCTTCCATCCAGGGCAAAGAAACGGTCTCTGAATCTGGACTTCCTGCTGCAGATGCTGCAGAGCCTCCTGCCAGATGTCCGCATGGAAAACAGGCGGGGTGGATAGGGTCAGAGGAGATGCATTGGGATCTGATCAAGCAGCGCAAATGCCTAATGGCCCGGATGTCTTGCAGGCGTCACACCGGACAAAGCTGCAGCTGGTCATCAGGCTCCTGCAGTGTCACTAATGAAGAATGGTGTATGATTGGGCCAAGATTCCCGAAAAACAATCATCATCTCCCCTATCATGTACACATTTTAGATCAGGTTGTAAATGTTGTTAACCGATCCACCGGGGTTTTCACCTCATCCCTGTAGGCCAATTTATTGTCATCCTGAATAAAGCCCACAACAGTCCTTTAGCCTGTTAGTGTGTTGTGAGATGCGTGACGGCTGTTCGCGGCTTGGTTTAGCAAAAGCGGACTGAGCAGAACTTTTAACAGAAGGGATTTACATTTCAAATCTGTTCTCAGGATTCCAAGAATGTTCAATGGTCTAATGAGCTACGTGTGTGTGTGTGTGTGTGTGTGTGTGTGTGTGTGTGTGTGTGTTTACATATGGTTTAAAGGTGAGAATCCTATTAGTGACCAATTAGTTGTGTGACTTATTAGCAGAGGTCCCCCTGTCCTGCAGACCACTGTAGGGTTTAGCAAGGTCTGTTGACAACATCAAGGACATCATTTGGAAACTATTATGGTTTTTTTAACATGACTAAGTGGACTAAATGGAGGACAATTGGAAACTCTGGAAAAAGAAATTAGTGTGACATCATGAAAGACAGTCAGCCTGTTATTTGCTGATGAATGCAACATATAAAAAAGACAATCCATGAACAAGGATTTTGTTCATATAATTCAATCTTATGTCATATAAAATGAAGAATTTTCACACAATGGACATGAATTCTGCTCAACCTTAAACTAGCATTGCACATGTAGGAGAAGTAGTAGTAATAGTAGTAGTACCTCGAAGTTCACGTTTCATTCTGTAATGCTAGTCAGAGTTTGTAAATTTCAATTTGAAATTCGGAATCATTTTTTCCAAACTCCAAACTGTTGCCATCATCAAACCTTGAACTTAGCAGTGTGCCATGTGAACATTATTGTTGTATGTTAGTATTAACATAGTAACTTGTCATTATTCATTCAATTATGAATACGGACGGAAGAAAAGACTAAAACAATGTTTATGTTTGTCCAAGTAGTCATTTTTGTCCATGATATGAAAAAAAAGACACTGTTTGAATCTTCTTAGCTGCACAATCACCCCATTGACTTTCAGGACAAAGAGAGCACACAAAAAATTGTGTAGGACTGTGCAGTCATTCTTTGGTGTGACAAGAACGTGCACACTGCATGATTTTGATGCCACTTTCTTTCCTCGAGCGCACACACTTTCTGACCTTTCAGTTTGTTTCATATTTGTTTAGTGACCCTAGTAAGAGAAGAAGCAAAAAGTAAAGAAGTCTCATTTCAGTCTCAGAAGCTTCTGCAACATCCACTTTATCCTTCACTGCTCTATGACGGACTGCTGTTGTCTCTTAGCAACGCTGCCAGACAAATCGATGAAGGGGAAAAATAGAAAGACATTGAGATAAAGGTGGGGTGACGGGACGAGGCGAAATCACAGGGCAAAAACGGGAAGAAGGGAGAAAGGTTGCACAAGGCCACCAGAGGAAGAAGGTGGCCCACGGTCAACTGGAAATTGGAAAATCGTCAACATTTTTTGAGGCTTGTATTGTATTGTGTTATTTTAATTAGTAATGGTAATAGCAGGATATTTATGTCATACACCGTTATGAAGAATTTACCTTGTAATTGATGCTACACAAATAGTTGGGTCTCAAGGGTGCCTACCAACCCATCAAGCGTGAAAAGAAAACAAAATACCAGCCCCACTCCGTCTCCACCTATGACTTGGCAGCTAAGCTGAGCAAATCTCCACAATTTTCAAGGGACAGTCGCACTACACGGGAGCATGATAACGTCAAAGCCAAAAGCTAAGCAGTGCAGTAACGGTAGCACAGATGATTATTAGCTAACACCTTTAGGCTCTGAGGAGCAGCGCATACTTTAAAAATATTCGGATGTTCGTATTTTGAGACGTGTGATGCATACACCACAAGCGCGGATCAGGTATGCTAATTGGCAATTTGGCAAAACTACTATGATGACCATTATACCATTATTTTTTGCACCCCCCCCCCAAAATACAGTGTTTGTAACTATTGAACACCCCTATTTAAAGAAAATAGACAAAGAAACCCGATTATATGAGGATTTTTTTTAAAGTCTATTTTTTGTAGTATGGACAAGCAATTTAAAAGTTGAAACAGACCATGCCGTGACATGTCCCTTGGTTAGAAAGGATGCATCATGACTAAATGGACGAAGACGACGAGTTCCTTCCACGACAGTTTGGCGGTGAAGCCTCGCCCTCTTGAAGTCAGCTCAGTTTAACAAGGTGGGAATGCTGTCCTGAAACATGTATCGATCATTAGGGCTGGACGATAAATAGAAACTTTAATCATGATTTTGACTTTGGATTCTCTCAATCTTCAAAACGTCACAATCAAATGAAAACTAGGAATGTGCAGAACAGCGCTTCGCTTTTACAAGTTCCCGACGTTATGAACGTGCACTGAATGCACCACGTTGCTCGCCGAAACAAGCGTACGTGATTCTGTCGTCCCCGAGCGTGCTTTAAGATGTTTAATGAAATGACACCCCAGTGGGGTTTACTGAAAAACTAAACATCCAACAAAAAGAATGACTTTCTTAATAACAAAGCTCTTCCAGTAATTTGTCTTGAATTACACTCAGATGGGAAACAAATTACTGTATTAAACCTGTCTGAGATTGATATCAGTGAATCTAAATCTAGAGGAGAGAAAATATATACAGTACTGTCCACGGATCGAAATGACTTTTTTTCTTTGATAATCGACAACTTAATTTAAGGATCAACATTGTATATTTGAGAAGCAATCTTTTTCATTTTAATCCCAGGGCAGCTATTAAATATTTTAATATTTGAGTACCCTATTTTCAAAATCTATTGATTAGTCAAACATTGAGATAAACTACACTTTTGCTTGGTTAAATTTCAAACACAAAACAGACCCAAAAACAAGAGTGAAAATACAGGCTTGTTCATATTTAAGTAAGTGTGCCCAACAGCGACCATTCTGGTTACAAGCGCACTGTACCAGGAACCCAATGGGTGGCAAAGGTGACAAAGAGGCCGACATTGGCATGCTGTTGAGCGGTCGAGAACCTCCAACCCAGGGAGCGAGAGATGCAAAAAGCCGCTACGCTCCAGCACCCCCAGTGGAGGAGATGCGTGCATCTTCAACCTCATAAAACAATTAACCAAAGCGACACTTCTTTGCAGTATCTCGTATAAAAACACCATGCTATAAAAACAAATTCACCTTACTGTACCAGATGTTCCTCATGGGATTTGTGGGTGATAAATCTCCCAAAAGCGTTGACTTAAGGCAGTCTCTTTCCTCCCAGTCATCCCGGTTCACGCTTCCAGTCGCTCGTCGTTGATTCGTCACACACTCTGAATCTAAATGTGTGAATGTGTGTGTTTTTCGTTCTCCGCTCGTTCAACGCCAAACGCGTTGATACATCGAGATAACCCACGCTCGTAAGAGGATGTTAGCGAGTCGAAACTAGCTAAACAAAGACAGATGTTAAGAAGCGTTCAATACTAGCATCATCCCGCGAGAGTAGAAATGAATGAAAAAGAGCCTGAGCAAGGCGGCGCACTGTTCTAGTAGTCGACAGTCATGTTCCATGCAGTTAAAAGCAGGTGGGGGGTGTGTGCGTTTGGTTTTTTTTCACCCACCCTTGGGAAGAACACTCAATGCATCTCTCCAGTATCCATCAAATAGACGGGTACTACCATCAGGCTGGCAACAATGCAATTAACAAGGCACTACTTCCGGTTGGGCCTTTTCAAAATTACCCACATTCGCAATGCTCCCGTGTGTGTGCGTGTGTGTGTGTTTCTCTCTCTCTCTGTCTCTCTCTCTATATATATACGTATACAGTGTGTGTATATATATATATATATATATATATATATATATATATAAATATATATATATATATATATATATATATATATATATATATATATACAGTATATATATAGAGTGTATACATATACAGTATATATATACATACACAGTATATATATAGAGAGAGAGTGTATATATATATATACAGTGTATATATATATATATACATAGAGAGAGAGAGAGAGAGTGAGTATAGATAGATAGATAGATAGATAGATAGATAGATAGATAGATAGATAGATAGATAGATAGATAGATAGATAGATAGATAGATATAATATACACACACATTCACACATTTTCTAATCCGTTTATCCTTACGAGGGTGGCAGGCATGCTGCAGCCCCTCCCAGCTGTCTTCTGGCAGGAGGGGGGACCCCGATCTATCTATCTATCTATCTATCTATCTATCTATCTATCTATCTATCTATACACACACACACACACGTACACGTACACGCGCGCACGTGCATGCACACACACGCTATCGTCTGGAATCAGCTCATCCTTGGAGGAACAAAAATCAGGAACCCTGCAACAGTTGTGTAGTCTTTGTCGACATCTGCTGGAAAAAGTATGCCTCTGCTGTACTTATAAAATTTATCTCAGGCAGTGTGTGTCCTACCTTATGTGACGTAGTATAGATTTTGAAAGGACCCCACAAACGGCGGTACATCGTCGGCTTCCCTGCATCGAAAGACTCCTTAATTTGATGCAGTTGTATCGACCTGAAATCATAATCATCTTGTTTAGCACACCGGTAAATATGATACTTTACGAATCTCCTGCTCGTCTGTTGTCAAACACATGTCATATGCGAGCAATGTGTACTCGCAGGCTCGAACAAAAGAGCGGATGCGACGGGCAAAATTAGCGCTTTGTATGAATGGGCTCACGCCACAGGGAAGACCAAATAGAGTGTTCGTGCATGCGTTTTGTCAAAGAATTTCTTGCTTTGAGCAACATTAGCTTATATGAAGTATTTAAACTTGCACATATATGGTTTGAACAATAATCCTCTTTTTGAAAATCAACTACGCCGGCTAAGCTAGCATTTGGAGTCATGCTAACAACAGACGTGGTATTTCGCGTCTTAATTTTTTTCTTTGAACAAATAAAAATTGAGAACGACGTTTAAAATATAATATTCTACTGGATATACTGTATGGTGTCGTTTAAATTGTTTTGCCTGAGTAGCGAGTAAATGTCTATATCAACAGAAATAAGTATTATCAACATAGGTGAATACCGCGCCGTTTGTTTCATTTTTACTGGACTTCTTGGTAATCTGTTTTGGCTATGTATTTAATTTTTTTAATAAACAACTTTTTAGAAATGATTGATGGTGGCTTCTGTAAGGGCTTGAACTTTGGCGCTAGCCTTGCCCTTGAGCAAGTCAATGCTGAAGTGGTGCGAACAGCTTTCATTCTGATATCTCTCATTGCATGTCTGCTTGTGTGTGATGTGATCCTTCTGTTTGGTGTGCAGCATAACATTACAGTGCTACTTGGACATAGGTGTCACCAGACATACACGTTTCATGCTGTGATTATTTTTCTTTGACTAGAGAGCAAAAATGATTGATATAGGAGTGTTTAGATTCTGGCAGAGAATTTGAAAACAAGCAACAGTTTGGCACATACGGAACAAAGAAGCCACTCACCATGGATAAACCTGGTTACTCTGCGTTGAAGTTTTATGTCAAACTAAATTCGAAAAGAACAGAATTGTATTTGATATTCCTTTGCCTTACGAAAGTCTACTAACTTAGTGACATAATGGGAAATGCCATAGCCAGTCTAACAGAAGTGGCATTGGTATAACGGTTATCTTTAATTAACTTAGATTTGAAAATAACAGAAGCCACACATGCAGGAAGACAATATAACAATAGTCACAGTTATAATGTGTTTTTCCACTATGAAAGACAAATGACTGCAACTTAGGACAGTCTTTTCTGTGTTCTGTCATTAACGCCACATAGAGTGCACTGTAGGACACTATTACTCTTTGGTGGACAAGAAGGCACAACATGCACGCAAAGCCCATTTTTTCCAGCGAGAAATCATGATGCACAAACTTCAATTTGTTACCACCGCTTTGAATTTTTTGCTGAGTATGCATCATGTATGAAACATTGATTCATGAAACTCAAGGTGTACTTCCCTACATTCAGACTGAGCTGGCCCCTGGACAGTCCTGTGGGGAACCACAGTGAGACGCAGCCATGTTTCTTTACAACATCACTCTTCAGCGTGCCACTGGCATCACACATGCCATCCATGGAAACTTCTCAGGTGAGCTTGCACCTCATCGGTATCGTCTGCTCTTGTCAGCCTAATGACTCTTCCTACTTGGTTTGTTTGACACAGTACAGGTACTGTAAATGAGGACTGCCAGAAAAGCTCCAGGACTAGTCTCATAAAAATGTGTCAAACCCAAAAGTGTTTCCCCCTGAAAGGATCAACCGGGCATGTCTCCATAGAGATCCTGTGGCTCCATTTGCTTTGTTTAATGGTCGCGAAGCTGTCGCAACTTCTTCATGACTACACGCCTGCATTGTGTACATTTTTCTTCTCTGATGAAATTGAGGCTTTGACGATGTAGCCGCGAGTGATTCCATACAAATGATTTGAGGAATGCATGGCAGGGAACGTGGCAAAGAAGTCATTGTTTAACTACTATTCACGCTCATGGTCTCATGAAATGAAGTGCGCGAGACTCCAGGTGGATCATTTTGAAGGGAAAATTCGAAGTTTGGATTTGAAATGCCTTTCCTGGAACTTTTCAGACATTTAATGTGTGCGTCACACCATCAGTATACATCTCTAAAGGATGTACTGTATACATTAGTGTGGATTCTGTTTAAAACATTTAGATTCATCTACAGTGTTTCTCTTTGAAGTGGAACTCATCAGATTGACCTGCAATTTGTTTATCTTATGTGAGACCTGTTTTTGTATTTTGTGTCCAATTTTTCAAATGTTTGTTTTTGTTTTTGTAGGAACCAAAATGCAGGAGATTGTTGTTTCCAGAGGAAAGATCATAGAGTTGCTGAGGCCAGACGCAAACACGGGAAAGGTGCACACACTCCTCACAATGGATGTGTTTGGGATTGTGCGTTCACTAATGGCCTTCAGACTCACAGGAGGAACCAAAGGTATATAACCCAGTGCATCTGAACCTTTTTTTTCCCCTTTGAGACAAATTGCAATTAGAGATTACCATTTGTGTCTAGATAGAAAAAAAAAATGTAGAAGGACATTATTTCAGCCCCAATTAATGACTCTGGGCCAAATTCTAACTAATACGTTTTGAGCTCTAAATACACAGTGGAAGGACCACTCAGAATGTCTGGGCTTCCAACTGTCAAAATGAGCCTATTTTCCTTTTTTACTTTGACCAACACCATATAAGCTACATTTCTGTTTCGGGGTTAATGCTACTTTCCCTTATCCATCACCGATGCCCTGATGTGGAGGTATAACGTTAAAGCCAGATAAAAATCAAAACATTGTGGGTTAATCAAAGTCTCCTGTAGATCGCAATCCTTGCTGCTGTATTCACTATTCTCAATGCTTTTGTTTTGTAGATTACATTGTTGTTGGAAGTGACAGCGGTCGTATCGTTATCTTGGAATATCATCCGTCCAAAAACATGTTAGAGAAAATTCACCAGGAGACATTTGGGAAGAGTGGTTGTCGCCGCATTGTCCCAGGACAGTTTTTGGCTGTGGACCCCAAAGGCAGAGCTGTCATGATAGGTATGTTCAATACATCTTTTCAGGGTCTTTATTATAATAATAATAATAATACATTTTATTTGAAAGCGCTTTTCATTAAGACACTTTACAAGAGCTTAAAACACAGGATAAAAGTGTGCACTTAAAAACAAGCATACATAATTTACCAAAGCACATTTAGATGAACAAAAAAAGCAAAAATGGGTAAAAGAGATTAAAAGATGTTAAAAGCAAAGCGGAACAGATGAGTTTTAAGAAATGATTTGAAGGATTGGAGGTCAGTACAGTTGCGGATGTGTTGTGGTAGAGCGTTCCAGAGGGTGGGGGCGGCGACAGAGAAGGCTCATACTGAATGGTGATTGCATCAGATAGCCATCGTTTATACTTTTATTTAAATAATCACCCTGCCTCAAACCACACCAGGGTGACTCTAGCTCAGGGGTGGGCAATCCCAGTCCTGGAGGGCCGCTGTCCTGCATGTTTTCCAAGTCTCCCTGTTGCAACACACCTGATTCCAATGAACAGGTTCAATATCAGGCCTCGTCGGAGTTTACTGATAATCTGATCATTCAAATCAGGTGTGTAGCAACAGGGAGACTTGGAAAACATGCAGGACAGCGGCCCTCCAGGACTGGGATTGCCCACCCCTGCTCTAGCTGGACAATTAATCAAGGTCATACCAACACCTATTATGAAGCCATTGTCAAATCCAAAAGGCTTTGATTCGGAAAAAATAATGTAAAAAAAAACACGGCCTTAGCCACTAATGTCACCATCTCCTATTCCCCCCCCCCCCCCCCTCTATGTCTCGCTCTATATCTCAATATGTACAAGTATCACCTTAGAGTGAATCGCAGGACCAGCCAAACTACGAAGAAAAGTGAGACTTAGTCAGAAAAATACGTTAACTGAATAAAAAAGGGAAACAAACATGAAAGTCTCATAAACCAAAAATAAAGGACAGCAAAATGAAACATTACTCATGACTAAAGATGTGTCATAAAACTATTTACAATTTCCTTTTTTAATCACTTCAATTCAGTTGTGTTGCAAAATCGCTCAGCACAAGTGGTGACATTAACGTGAGCTGTCTTTGTCCTTCCCTTGTGTAGGAGCAATAGAAAAACAGAAGCTGGTTTATATTCTGAACAGAGATGCAGCTGCACGACTCACCATCTCTTCCCCACTGGAGGCCCACAAGGCCAACACACTGGTCTACCATGTAGTGGGTGTGGATGTTGGCTTTGAAAATCCCATGTTCGCTTGTCTTGAAATGGACTATGAGGTACCAGCATGTAAATTTAACATCATGTGATGAGTTTGTACTGTCGCTTCCCTGACCTTAACTAAAAAAAACAACAACCTTGCTGTCTCTGACTGGGTACTCATAAAACAAATGCTTTTTTGCAACACCGTCTTTGTACTTTTTATTTTTGATGTATTTTTATGATGTCTGCCCATTTAACAGGAAGCTGACAATGACCCTACTGGAGAAGCCGCAGCCAACACGCAACAGACACTCACCTTCTACGAGTTGGACCTTGGCTTGAATCACGTGGTCCGCAAGTACAGTGAGGCTCTAGAAGAACATGGAAACTTTCTCATCACAGGTAGGAAAATGTTCCATGTTGATTATGTGCAAAGCAGCATTCAATACAGAAGAATTTCTGTGTGCTGTTTTTTATGAGGAATAAATATTAAAAAATTGTGACCGAAATGAACTAATAAGGCAAGCTACCACTCACCGTTCTCCTCTTTCATATCTAGTTCCTGGCGGTTCCGATGGGCCAAGTGGAGTTCTCATCTGCTCCGAAAACTACATCACATATAAGAATTTTGGAGACCAACCTGACATTCGCTGCCCTATCCCACGTCGTAGGGTGAGTCATACTGTCCATACATTTACAGAGGCAACAGCAAATATGTGATCCTGTGGAATTTTATGGTCTTCTGAATAGATGTGCTGATCTTCAAGTCAAGGGGAGACTATTGATGAATATGGTGTGGAGGTGGGAGGGGGGGTCTAACTTTTCACCTGCTAGCAACTTTCTCATTTGGTCACACACCGCATAATTGCCAAAGTCATTTTTCAGTATTTTTGGAGAACACACACACACACACACACACAATTTTAAGAACACAGACATTTTTATTGGGTCTTATCCCTTTTGGTTACTTAAAAATTGTATTTTAACATGTCTTCCAAAAATATTGAAAAAATGACTCGGGCAACTGTGCTATGTGGCCGACAATATTACTTATTGATTTTATTAAAATGTATGATTCAGAAGTAAAAGTATAACATACAATTGTTACCATTGTTATTGCTTTTTAGAGCATTATTTGTGATCATATACTCAAACATGACCTTTGGCATGGGTTTTTTTAACCTCAAGATCAGGATTCCGTACTGTCTTTCATTTGCAGCTGTATGGCCATAGACCAGTGGTGTCAAACATACGGCCCGCTGGCCGGAACCGGCCCGCAAGGAGGTTGTCAGGCCCGCATGATAATTTAAAAGTTATAACACATTGAATAGGAATCAAATCAACATCAATCCAATATTTGGTGCATTCGTTTTAATGGCAACTCAAATATAGTAAATTAGAACTTTAACTTGATCAGGGGTGATTTTTTTCTGTGTGACAGCCGGTTCTTTTTCTCCCGGTCGTTTGCGCTCTCCCGCAATATTGTACCAGACCCTTTTCCCATCTTGAGTCTTTGTATGATTCCAACATCATTCAAATGACTTTTCTGCTGAATGTTTCACTTGAGGTAGTCCAGCTTCCATTTAGTCCATATTTTAAATTAAAAGAGAATATCTCACCCAGTTTCACTGCTTGTTCTTCTATTTTCACATCCTCCGACATCCATTTCAACTTAAAAGCACTGCAGTTTATTCTTATTTTGGTTTGGAGAGGTGACGTATCACATTGACTGCGTTTTTTGCAATGCATCGTTTTGCAATGATAGGGGATTAGCATTAGCGTCACTTCTCGCCGCCGCACTGTTATTGTTATGGAGCAGAGATCATGCGCAAGTACTGTCAATGCCGTGATTGGCTGCATAGCGTCATTGTATCGTATCGTATGATTGGCTGGACACCTGTCACTCACTGAATTACACAAATTAATACAGAAAAAAAAGTTACATATATAATTCATTTGCAATGCATTCACTGCGCTGGATAGGTTTTCTTGTGCGCTTAGAGTGTGCGACCAGTGCGTAGTTGCGCAGTTTAGCGGGAACATTGATGCAACGGCACGCATCTCCGGTAAACGCAAATAGAAATGATAGATATAAGATACCTTTCATTATATTGTCTTGTGTCAGAAACTTCGCTTGTCTCGAAGCATAAGGCAATTTTCTAGCTGCTGCTGCTCCCTACCGGTCTGGAAGAGTACTACATGATTACTCTTCCAGGCGATCGACCGCACAGGCATACATACATATTGTATAATTTCCCACGGTACACCTGACAATATCTCGGTGTGCTGCGGCACAGGGTTTGAAAAACACTGAGTTACATCATCAATAAAGACTTGTGAGCCCATTCCAAAAGCAGCCATTCAAGACCATTACATCACAAATGAGCTTGTGTCTTTTGCAAGCATATTCTTTTGTTTCCCCAAACACTGGCCTTTCTGTCACCTTGATGTAGGTCAATCTTGGTCTCATCAGTCCATAAAACTTTGTGGCTCATCTCTATACTTTGCAAAATCCAAACTGGCCTTCCAATTGTTTTTGCTGATGAGTGGTTTGCATCTTGTGGTAAGGAATGTGTGGTTCTTCTTTCAAAGTCTAAACTGGGGGGAAAAAACACAAAAAACTGTTGATTTACAGATTTATGCTGGTTTGAAAATTGCAGTCATTTTTTTACTAGCACGTTAAGTTTTTCTCTCCACGGCGGACCAAAATGCTAAATTTCACAGATTACAGTAATTGTAATGAAACATGCCATCTTATTGCGATTGGATTCAGTTAAATGCCAGCTTGTTTGTCCAGTCACAATTGAGACAATGTATTGTTCAGTACACAAAAAATTCAATTTTTGTCGACAAGCAATATATTGAGATAATTTGGGGTCAGAAAAAAGTTGAACAAAATACCTCCCACAATTGCACGAAACAACGTGGCCCCAAAACACCATGTGTTAACCTGTATAATCGCACCAGTAGTTCATATACTTTTTCTTGTAACTGTATCTTCTGTCCCCATTTGGGTTATTGATGAGCTGGACACAGGTGACCAAATGATCATTTTTGCTCACAATCTGTGTTTGTATTGTACCTGGACAAAAAACATCCACAGGCAAACATGCCAGGAAAACCTGCAAGCTCCACACAGAAGGGCCTGAGCAGACATTCAGAACAGAAAAGCCCCCTGAATGGGCCTGCACTTTGTCATTGCCCAGGGTTCTTACGGGTCCTTAAAGTTAATAAAAATCCATAAAAAAAGAAGTTGTAAAATTATGTTCTTAATTGTCCGTAAATTTCAGGGAAAGCTTCTAAAATCCATAAAAATTAACCTTGGGTGTTCATTTCATTTGTATATGTAATTTTCCCCATCCTTCCAATTCATAGTTTTGTCGGAAAATGCAGGACCTGGTACCTGCTCTGCTTTTCCCGCTGTCTCCGATTAGTTCCGACGGTGATCACGTGATCACCTTGGGTCATTCCGGGTAACAACAATAGATCGACGCCATCCTGGGGCAGTGAATGGATGGTTTGATTGCCGGGTTGGCAAACAATTACCGTATTTTCTGGAAAAATCTATTCATCGAAGTTATCCATCTCAACAAGTGACAGACAAATATGTAGCGACGCCACTCGAGCGAAGCGCGCCTCAGCAGTCGATAGTCCGCTCCTCTCTGCTGTGTGTGCGTCGGCTAAGCTTAGCTGTTGTCTTGGCTAGGCTAGCTTTTTGTTGTAGATCAGAGCGTATTTGATTTGTGGCATCGGTTGCGTCGGCGCTGATCGGTTGAAACCTAAAGATGTGCGCATGCGTACATTCGCGTGGACGCACACGCAGCAGAGAGCAGCGAACTTTCGACTGCTGAGGTGCGCTTCGCTCGAGTGGCGTCGCTACAAATATTCCGGGACAATGCTATTTTCAAGTGGCGTGGCTGGAGAAGCCGGAGTTAAGTGATTGGGTCGGAAAAATTGCTGGCGATTATACGTCGGCCTACTGCCGAGTGTGCAAGAAGGGCATCTCCGTGAGAGGTCAAACTTGTCATAGCCTCCTGGTCAAATCAAATGCATTGAGGCACACAGCAAAACAGAAGAAAATTGATCGCCAAGAACGTGCAAAAGAGATTGAGGAGAAAACAAAGTCACTGTCTGCTATTCCCTAATTGTCATATCAGTTTGTCATTATAAAACATGTCTGATCATTGAAGGTGATGTGAGGGGAAATAATAGGGTTGGACTATTTGGGATTTAGACTTCTGACATGCATTTCAGCTGTTCAGGTATACAGTACTGGATACTGCTAAGATGGGCAATCAGTACTACTGTTAGTGAAACCAGATTTTTGTAAACCGTGTCCAGGTGACCCATATGACCATTAGCTCTGTTCTTGGTGTTCTGTTTATTAAATTAAATTGTTTTTAATTTTCTAAATTAAAATTTTTCTTTCTGTACTTTATTTGAGAATGAATGAATTCAAGTTTCCCCCCCCCCCATTTTCCTATCTGTGGTAAAGGTAGGAGAGTGAAAATTTGACATACAGTATGTCAAATAAAGGGTGATCTGATTGCCCCTAAAAATAAAGATGTGCCCTTCCTTTGGCAGCAATAATTTGAACACCAGCTCAGTGATATGTGGCTTTCTGTTCAGCCCGCGTATTCCTGAGCGGGCATTACATCAACCGTGAATGGAGAAAAAGTCCTTAAAAATGTCTAAATGGGTCCTAAAAAGTTCTTAAAAGGTCCATAAATAAAAAGCAAGTGGAAGAGTGGGAACACTGTTGCCGTGTTAATGATGTTTCTACACTGAAACAACCTTCACTGGCATGGTAGCTCGAATGACAAGGTGAACCTTAAACCTTGGCACCTTTACACCAAATAGAATTTTGTGCCAATATATAGCAGATTACATGAAATTGCCAGTGTGAACGTTTGGAAAGAATTGGATTACATTTGACAGAAACCTCTGAATGGAACCGATCACAACTTTGTGTGGAGCTTGTCTGAAATACAAGACATTGTTATCATGCTGTAAGAAAATGTCAACAAATGTTGAGACAGACTTTTAATGCAGACCGCTTGAAGAGCTCAATACAATGTGTATCAACTTCATTGTGATGTTCTCAAAAAACATGAGTATTTTTTTTCTTTGCTAGAATGACTTGGACGACCCAGAACGTGGTATGATATTTGTTTGTTCAGCAACCCACAAGACCAAGTCCATGTTCTTCTTCCTAGCCCAGACCGAGCAAGGTGACATTTTTAAGGTTACCCTGGAAACTGATGAAGAAATGGTGAGCATAATGCACGGATTACTTGTATGATAAATCGGGAGTGAAATGTAGATATATATTCCTTTTTGTGTGACCGGTAACAAGATTGCACTGGAACATAGTCAACAGTTCCATTTCACCAAAAAAATCCACATTTATATGTGTTTAAAAATAATCTGTTGTGAATTTTTAGGTCACAGAAATCAGGCTGAAGTATTTTGACACAATCCCCGTGGCAACAGCCATGTGTGTTTTGAAGACTGGCTTCCTCTTTGTGGCCTCAGAATTTGGAAATCAGTAAGTCTCTTATATTTGTGGATTATTTGAAAGGATGTCACTATTACTTTTAATATAGTACAGTTATCACCTACTAGGGTTTCCTCGTGGTTGTGTTTCACATATTTAATCTGTGTATTTCTGTTTTTCCTCGTACACCATGATGAATAATGCTGTACTCAACCTTTTTCTAGTTACCTTTACCAGATTGCCCACTTGGGTGATGATGATGAGGAGCCTGAGTTCTCCTCTGCCATGCCTCTGGAAGAAGGGGACACCTTCTTCTTCCAGCCCCGTCCCCTCAAGAATCTGGTGCTGGTTGATGAACAGGAGAACTTGTCCCCCATCATGTCCTGTCAGGTGGGTGCTCATCCAGAACAAAAGCATATCAGTAGCGTACCACATTGTACCATGAGATTTTGATATTGTTGCAGATCTTATGTCCACTCTTCTATTTTTGCTGATAGATTGCTGATTTGGCCAATGAAGACACGCCACAGCTTTATGTGGCCTGTGGACGAGGACCCAAATCTACTTTAAGGGTTCTCAGACATGGACTGGAGGTAAACACGTGTAAATTATTATTACCGTATTTTCCGCACTATAGGGCGCACCAAAAAGTCTTCCATTTTCCTAAAAGCTCACCGAACGCCTTAAAATCCGGTGCGCTTGTGTATGGTCATTACGGTAATACGTTGACCCCCCCCCCCAGATGGCTCCTTGCTGGAGATATGCTTACACTGTTATAACTTGCTGTTGGTTCAATGAACTGTGTCACTGCTTTATTAATTGTATATGTGTGAGGGGTTTGGGGCTTTGCTTGTGCGTGCGTGCGTGGTACTTTGAACTTGTTGATCTTGTGCCGTTCATTGTGAGAGTCACACTGGGTTGAATCAGGGTTGACTGACAACCGCTACTCCTCATCCAAACCCCAAATGTTATCAAAGGGTATCAGTGTTTGTGATTAACTCGCACAGATGGCTTGGTGAATCAAGGCACTCCATGAATGTCACACATCCCACGCAATTTCTTTTGATGGGATCCTTGGGTTGTCTTTTGTTTTATCTTGCAAACTTCAGCGGCAGTAAAAAAAAAAGATTCAATGTCACTAGTTTGACAGGATTCTCCTCATTTAATTAAATCAGTTTTCAACATATGCTTGTATCAGGATTCCTGTGGGGTATTAAAAGCATTTAATTCATAAATTTGGAAATAAGACCTTAAAAAGTCTTGAATTTTGATCATTATTTCATGATTTCATTTTAATGTCTTAATTTGTATTCTCTGTCAGTGCTCTGGCTCAGATTCCCGTTGCTTCAGTGCAACAAGTACCGTAATTTCCGGACTATAAGCCGCGACTTTTATATCTCATGTAACAATATGGGCACCTGCGGCTTATAGACGGGTGCGGCTTATGTGTGTACAAAATGTTTTTTCCTTTAAAAATGTAGTGGTGCGGCTTATAATCAGGTGCGGTCTATAGTCCAGAAATTACGGTATGTGTGTGTGCTTGTTTGTGCGTGCGCAGTGTACAATGTTGAAATGCCTCTCCTAAATAAATAATTCTGCGAATGATCATCAATATGCTGCATTCGTACATCATGAACACCTTTCTAGGTTAAATATAACACAAATTCATGGAGTTTGTTTTTCTTTGCCAATATGGCTGTGAAATAGTTAAGTTAAAAAAAAAGTCTGAAATAAGTCTTAAAAATCTTAAATTTAACTTGAAGAAACCTGTACGAAACCCGTTGTATGATTATGGTAGATAACGCTCACACCCTGCATTTGAAGATAATGGATGGATGCATCTTTTTAATTACTTTCAACAGGTTTCCGAAATGGCTGTGTCTGAGCTGCCAGGTAACCCCAACGCTGTGTGGACAGTACGCAGACATATCGAAGGTCAGAACATTATTCTTTCCCTTCCAACAAATCATTAACCACATTTATAATGTTGACACGCATCATGATGGTATGGTGTGTCTGTAGAGTTAAGTTTCTTGCTTGGGAAAAAAAAGTGCCACTCCCACCTAGTGTAGTGGATGTCCAGTTACAGTATATGCTAAGCCAGTGTTTTTCAAACCCTGTGCCAGTGCCGCGAGACAGGTGGGCCGTGGGAAATTATCCAAAATGTATGCCTGTGCGGCCAATCGCCGAAAAAAGTAATCATGTAGTACTCTATCATACCGGTAGGGAGCAGCAGCAGCTCGGACATTGCCTTATGCTTCGAGACAAGCGAAGTTTCCGACGCGAGGCAATACAATGAAAGGGATCTTTCATTTTAGATTTACGTTTACTGGAGATGCAACGGCACCAATGTTCCCTCTAAGCTGCGCACTGGTCGCACACTCTCAGCGCACAAGAAAATCTATCCAGCACAGTGAACGCACTGCAAATGGATTAGATAAAGTATATAACTTTTTTTCTGTATCAATTTTCTGTGTAATTCAGTGAGTGACAGGTGTCCAGCCAATCACACAATACGATGCAATGACGCGATGCGGCCAATCACAGCATTGACAGTACTTGCGCTTGTTCTCTGCTCCAGAACTACCGCAGTACGGCGGCGATAAGTGACGCTAATGCTAATCTTTTATCATTGCGAAACGACCGGGCATTGAACGTGATACGTCGACTCCCCAAACCAAAATGAGATTGAACTGCGGTGCTTTTAAGTTGGAATGGCTGTCCGGAGTATGTGCAAATAGAAGAACAAGCAGTAAAACTGGGTGAGATCTTTTCTTTTTTGAGTGAGAAAGGTCTGCTCTACAAAACATGCAGCAAAGCTTTGGAAGCAAATTTTCCATTAAAATTTTACTTAATGGAAGCTGGGCTACCTCAAGCGACATGTTCAGCAGAAAAGTCATTTGAATGATGTTGGAATTATCCAAAGACTCAAGATGGGAAAAGGGATTGGTACAATATTGCGGGAGAGCGCAAACAACCGCGAGAAAAAGAACTGGCTGTCAGAAAAAAATCCGACCCTGAGCAAGTTTAAGTTCTAATTGACTTCATTTGACTTGCCATTAAAACGAATGCACCAAATATTGGAATGATTTTGATTTGATTCCTATTCAATGTGTTATAATATTGCGTTAATTTTCAATGTTAAAAAAACGTTTACAGTAACAATATAACACTTAATTGTTAAAATAAGCTTTTTTCACATTTTCAGGTGTGCCGCGGAATTTTTTCAATGATAGAAATGTGCCTTGGCTCGAAAAAGATCGAAGAACACTTTTAGGCAATAACAATCACGCGGTAATGTTCTTGACAAAATATTTTAAGCAATGTTTGAAACTTCCCTTGGCAGATAATATGGCCTAATGTTAACAGCAAGCAACTCATCTGCAGCAATGCTTCTCTTTGGCAACAATGTCCCTTATTTGATTACTTGAGTAATCGATGGAATAATCAATTCTAAAAAGAATCCTGAGTGGCAACCCTACCCTGAAGTACTCACAAAATGTTTTTCATGCATCTTTTTCTGATCTATGTGTAGCTAATCTGTATAGCTACTGTGTGTCGTTGGGCCCCAATGCCATATGGAAGAACAATCTTTTGTTTTGAACACATTGCCTCGTATACATTTTCTGTCGAATCGTTGTTCCGTTGCCCCAATAGCCACTGTGGACGTCAGTCAAAACATCTGAAAATCCAGCAAAGCAAGCCATCATCCCATGTGTATTTCCTATGTTCATGCAAGTTGGCTCAATTAGTGGAAAATGATGTCATATGTTTTTAATATTCAGAATTGGTGTCACAAAAGCTATATTTCAACACCCAGCTCAGTTTTCCCCTCCAGATGACCAACCGTCATGTACATTTTTTTCCATTGCAGGTTTGAGCAACTCAAACTTTGACTAATAAGTTTATAGAACTGTTAAAATGGTCTTTGCTCGTAATATTATATTGGATCAGTCCAGACTTAAATTTGACTGCAGAATGTACCTTTCATAAGGACACATCAAGTTGTTAATTTTCCAGACTTCCAGTCTACCCTTCTCATCTCGTATTTTTCTTCAGCTTTTGACAATTGTAAACACACCTCAACTGTCTATTCTTAGCCAGTGCTCCTTTCCCTGTCATTTTTAGATGAATTTGATGCCTATATCATCGTGTCTTTCGTCAATGCTACACTGGTTCTGTCCATTGGCGAGACTGTAGAGGAAGTGACAGATTCTGGATTCCTGGGAACAACGCCCACCCTCTCCTGCTCGCTACTGGGTGAAGATGCCCTAGTTCAGGTATGTGCCATTTTCCTTGAAAATGGTCTCTGAACTTTGTAAGTGTGATTAACCTAACCGATCGCATCTCGTGTGCTTCTGGTCATTATAGGTGTACCCGGATGGCATCCGACACATTAGAGCAGACAAGCGTGTGAATGAGTGGAAGACTCCTGGCAAAAAGACCATTGTCCGGTGTGCCGTGAACCAGCGGCAAGTGGTTATTGCGCTCACGGGTGGTGAGCTGGTCTATTTTGAGATGGACCCGGTAAGCATAAATTTATTACTTTCGATTTGTTAAGATTTAGTTACCAGGACCCGCACTTATTGTACCTTAGGCTGACCATTACTAGCTGATCACCTAGCTTAACTTTCACCACTGCTGGTATTGATCCGGACATTTCTCTACATCATCTTGAGAAGTTTTACTTCACTGCTTTCTCTGATGTCAATCCAACAAGGAGCTTTGCCTGCTTGTCTGTCGAAATTCCGCTGGAATCACGCTAAAAAATTGTGCACAGTTGAGACACTGCTGCCTAGTTTATACTGAAGCTGTCCGTGACATTGTGCAAATTTAGTAATTTTAAGGCTCAAAGGAGTCTCTCTGGCCTTGTTTTGTCCATTTGCCATGGGCTCTACAGTAAACATTCTCTAGTACGGACTCATGTTTGCGCTGTCCAATCTGTTCTTATAACAGAAATTCCTCTTTTGGGAAATGAGCATGGCACATGTCCTTTATGAACCTGCAAGTATGTTGAAAACTGCATGTGTAACAACACAAGCAATAAAATGCAGAAATATACTGTCCAAAAACTGTTTATGTAACAAAAACAGCAGTACAGTATACAGTACAGGTGTAGATTTAAAAAAACCACAACACATGTATGTACAGTATTTTAATGTTGATTTTTTTCAGTCTTGGGAAAAAATTAGTCTATTTTGGGTTGTTTTGTTTTGTTGGGTTCTTCTTCGTTTTCGATGACATGATCAACAGGACGAAAGTAAATAAAGTTAAAATCGTTCGCAATTACAGTAAAACGCACGCCAATAAAAAGTCACTTACACTTAGTCGTTTCGAATCCGATGACATAAACGGCGAAGCGAACACGTTTCTTACATAGTGTCTCCAGTTGTGTTGAGTGGGCGTTGCTTTTTAAGCTAGTGCCGCAATCAACAGGTGAATAAAGTTAAAATCGTTCGCAACTACAGTAAAACGCACGCCAATAAAAACTCACTTACACGTCGTCGTTTCGAATCTGATTATCAAAAAATGCGAAGTGATAAGGTGTCTCCCGTGATGATTTTCCGCCGCATCGGGTGGGCGTTGCGTGTATTTAAGCTCCCGCTGCATGACGTTTCCATCCGGGTTACGGCTAGTGGAGTTTCCGCTTACGTAGTTCCGGTAACATATAATATCGTAGTCAAAATGTTCATGCATAGGTTTTTATTACGGGTGAAGGATATTCCTTTTCATAGAATTCCGGGGATGGGAATGTTTACTGTATTTGTTTTTTTTTTCCCTCTTGGTGATGCATTTTTATGACTGGTGCGATTTATAATCCACCGTGATCTATAGTCAGGAAAATAGACCCATTAATCCTCTTCTTTTTTTTTTTTTAAATCGCGGTGGAACAACAGGGGTCTGTTGATTATTATTATTTTTTTTTTATATGCCTGCCTTTTGCAACCTTTCAGTCTCATTGTCCAAAGTTGATAGTGATAACCCAAAAGACATACAGTATTTGACAACATTTTTTCAACTTTACACTAATGTTCCACATTTTGTAAATCATAAGTCTTTCACATCAAAGACCTCCAAATTATTATGGCATAAGATTTGAACAGTCATTTTTGATCAATTGTGTGATAATCTGCTAATCATGCAGACTGCAATGACTGTGGGGTTTTTTGTACATGTTTGTAATATAATAATAATATTTACATATTTACAGCACTTTGTTTGCAGTTCTGGTTGTTTTTTTAAAGTGCTTTAATGAATAAAGTTGTGTTGAGTACTTGGTTATGACAAGTAGAATATATGTGATGGATGTTTCTGTTCCATTTCTTCAGTCAGGCCAACTGAACGAGTATACTGAGCGCAAGGAAATGTCTGCAGATGTGGTCTGCATGAGTTTGGCCAATGTTCCACCTGGTGAACAGCGCTCTCGTTTCCTGGCCGTGGGACTGGTTGACAACACAGTTCGAATCATATCCCTGGACCCTTCGGTACGAATAACAGTTTTATTATTATTATGATTATTTTACAGAACGTTGTCGTTCTGAAATAATGAACATCAGTCATCTCTGTCGTTCTTTGCCAGATTTATTTAATAGTAGATTTTATTTTCAAGTCCTTATAAAGTGTAAAACAGAATTTTGAGCAAAAGAAAATTCCCTGGATCCTTGAAAGCTCAATTTGAAATATAACTTGAAAAGATGAAAAAAATAATGTGTATGACTGTGTCGGGTCTGAGAAGACATAAATATGTCTTCGGGAGTAAGTGATAAAATAAAATAAGAATTTCCTAAAATGATAGCAAGACAAAAAACTAAAACCAGCTGTTCCTGCCGTCTGAGTTTTGGCCTCTTTGGGGCAGCGTGGTGCCATGCCTTGGATGGAGTACTGCAGGGGTGTCAAATTAATTTTTGTTGCTGTCCACATTGTAGTTACCATTTCCCTTGGAGGGCTGTTATGACTGTGAAACTATATAAAGAAGTCAAGAATGTTTTATTCAACTTTTGTTGAAGTTACTTTAATATAATATTAGCAAGCATCATAGAAGTTGACATGTTTGATTTGCTTTCACAGGCCACTTAAAATGATGTGGTGGGCCAGATCTGGTCCCCGTGCCTTGGGTTTGACACCTGTGGTGTACAGTACAGACTTCGAATTAGAACACAAGTGAATTAAAGCGGAATACAAAGCACGCTCATGGACGGCAGAATTACATATGCTTACTAAGGATATAGGCGCTTACTATTTAGGCGCTTACTAAGCAAGTGCCTCTAGGGTCCTTTCACAACGTCAGGAACTTGTAAACGCACCACACCATGATGTGCATTAATTGTTTTTCTTTTATTAGAATGTTTTTAAGATCGAGAGAAGTCAAATTCATGATTAAATTTCAAATAACGGCTGAGCCTTAGCCTTCAGCTGCAAACATAAGGCTGATGTGGAAAGTTTTTAATTTGTAGGTCAAACTCGCAGTGCCTTACATCATCACATTAATAATATAAGAATATTTATGATTAACCCTCATGCAGTACTCACGAAAGTTACGTCCTCGGTAATTGTCCCAAAAATGTCCCTCTTCCAATGTACAACAACTTTTTTCACTTTCAACCCCTCAAAATGTTCAGTGGCTTGTGGCCAAGACATAGATATATTTATTTATTTATTTATTTAGATTTGGCGCCCTCTATGAGCCGCAGGAGTGTGTCAATCACACAGTAACTATGATGCATATGTAAATAAAAAAACACCCAGTCCAAATCTTGCATATGACATAAATAGAGCCTTGAATATGTCACCAAACCACAGGAACAGAATTTTTCTTCATGAATGTTTTTTTCTGCAATGGCCATTTCAACATAATGCGACATCAAACAGAATTATCCCATTTTGGGCTGCGCTTTTGAGGTGTGATAACGAAGTCATTTTTTTATTTTTTTTTCACTTTCAACCCCTCAACATGTTGAGTGGCATCAGACCTAGCCATACATATATAGTTTGTATTGCTTTTTTCTTCTGTATGAATAACAAAATGAGTGTTGTGTTATGACTCTATAAAAGTAACTCAAACTCTATATGTCCGATATTGTGTATTGCGTGGATATAGATATCAGAATGAAAAAATGTACATGGTAATTAGAACCTTGAAAAGTAAAAAAGTCACAAAAACCATGAAAAATTTTGAAGTAACATACTTTATAACAAGCAAACAAAACAAAACGACCATCAACTAATTTACAAACTTGATAACAAATACAAAGAACAAACACGACAATTAACTTTTTTTTAAAGAGAGTGACACGTGATGTTTTCAATCCGGGGACGCACATGGTCGGCAAACTTTTGGTGTGTTTACGTGCATAAAGTTCCCGTACTCATCAGACATGTAGTTGATGATCTTTCGACCAATGTAAAACTCGATTCTCAAAAAATAACACTTGATTTTCAAAACAATGATCAGCCATGTTGCAATACATTATATTCGTTAGCGGGTGCTGCTGCAAGCTGCTGCAACCTCAAACACTCCAATCATGCTTGTGCAACACACGCCCAGAGCACTGGGCACAAATACACATTGTGCATGTGTGATCTACTGGCGTGAAGACGAAAAAAAGACTGACGAGCCCATCATGTCAAACCGCGGTAAAATACACTCGTAAAATGTGTCTGTTTCGCCTGTGCTGAGCGCGTTCACGCGCATGCGCGTCCCCGCGCGTCCCGTTCATTACGAGACCACAGCGCCTGGGGGTGCATTGCATAACAGCTTGACCAATTGAAAAGTCGATTTTCAAAAAAATAACACCTGATTTTCCAAAAAACACCCAGCCAGCAATGCTCTACAAACTGCATAACATTGTTATGCGCGCTAACCAATATAATTTATGTGCAACATACGCGGGTGGGACATCTTAAGATGTGACACCCGAAAGTTGAGTCTTTCTGGGTGACGTCTTTGCAAGAGAGCCGTCGACATTACCAAACAATGTGCACAAAATGGCGGAAAAGTACTGCGTCGATGTCTTTGATCAGTACTGTTCAATGTGACGTGCACATATGATCATATCCATACACACGGATGCAAATAGACCTCGCTCAACAAACTAGACCGTTTATTCGAATGAAAATGACGAACTGAATGTTTTCTCGATGACGTACAGAGTAGGCATGAGAATTATATATTTGGCTCTACCGCCACCTGATGGAAAGCGAGGTAAAACTCTCACACTACAATTCTCAAGCTTTGGTCGTCTTCGTGAGACGCCGCTGATGTGATTTGTGTAGAAATTGAGAAAAATGCACGATAAAACACAAGGTTTACAGTCTATTGAAAATTGGAATTTATAATGGGCGTCAATGTGTCATTTTTGGGCGTTTTACTTTTACTGTATTCATAAAAATACAAGATGTCATAAAAACCAACTGTAATGTTCAAAAATGTCCACCAAAGTGTCATTTTGAACTTTCACCCCTTCTGACATCCTATGCAAAATTTCAGCTTCTTGGAGTTATTTTTCACCGTTTGGCTGTGGTGTACAACTGTGCAACAGTCCAAAATTGTCCCAAATATCCAATTTTGGGACAATTACTGCATGAGGGTTAAACGTGCCCATTTTGGAGAGTCTGAAAGGTTGTTGAGAAGTGGTTGGTGAATCTCCCTTAAGACTTCAATTATAACTGGGAGATTGACTTTAACTGACTGAAACAGGTTGATGGCATGTTGCCTTCGGTCTTTCATGCCAACACCAAACTTGCTGATGTGTCCCATAATCTGAATGTGTGCAACATTAAATTCCTTACAATTTAGGAGAAAACACTGCCTCAAATTGATGTAATCTGAATCTTTTCTCTTTTAGGATTGTTTGCAGCCATTGAGTATGCAGGCTCTCCCAGCCCAGCCAGAAAGTCTTTGTATTGTTGAAATGGGAGGAGTTGAGAAACAGGACGAACTTGGAGAGAAAGGAACCATCGGCTTCCTCTACCTCAATATAGGGCTTCAGGTAAGATACATCTTTCAGATCATCAATAATAAAACAAACAAATGAAACAAACCAACCAAAAAAATGGCCTCTTAGTCTCTGACTGTTTGGCCACCCCTGATCTACAGTTATGTTGTAATCTCTTTGAAAGACTTTTTCATTTATTTTGAAATCGCAGGCCTTGTCATTGAACAGCGTCTTTGTATTCTCTGTTGTAGAATGGTGTACTGCTGAGGACCGTCTTGGACCCAGTGACCGGTGATCTGTCCGATACCAGAACCCGCTACTTGGGCTCACGACCTGTCAAGCTTTTCAGAGTCAAGATGCAGGGACAGGACGCTGTAAGTTTTTGAAAAGGTTCAGAAAACACACCGTATTTATTACAAAGAATATATAAATACGAAGTCAAACTGTCTCTTATCGTCATCAGGTCCTTGCCATGTCCAGTCGTTCCTGGCTCAGCTACTCGTATCAGTCTCGTTTCCATTTGACGCCTCTGTCATATGAGACTCTGGAGTATGCCTCGGGCTTTGCCTCCGAGCAATGCCCGGAAGGCATAGTGGCCATCTCCACCAACACACTTAGGTATAGCTGTTCCTTCCGGGGCTACTTTTTATGATTTACCAACCATACAACTGCTCCTGAGAGTTATCCGTGTGTCTATCAGTGCTTTGTCTTCCTTGAGTATTAGAAAGCTTTGTATCCACCTGGCCCTCATCATCAACTTCCTTGTCATGGTTTCCTTGACAGAATCTTGGCATTAGAGAAACTCGGAGCAGTCTTCAACCAGGTGGCTTTCCCCCTGCAGTACACTCCCAGGAAGTTTGTGATACACCCAGAGACCAACAACCTAATTTTGATTGAGACTGACCATAATGCCTACACCGAGGCGACCAAAGCTCAAAGGAAACAACAGATGGCTGAGGTATGAAAGAAATTTTTGGGGGGTGAGAATTTAGGCAGACGGAGTAGTAATTATGGCCAACGCTTGGGGCGTGGCAAACATCTGTTACCACTTGAACTCATGGAATCGTAGATTAACATTGCAAGAGGATCACTCGCGGAAGCTGGATTTTGGCAGTTGTTATGGTGCAATTGTGTACCACGTGACAGGATAGACCACATTTAAGTGTTCCAGGAACTTCCTGTGAAACAGATTTTGTGCTGCCTCTCTCCGAACACTAATGGTAACCTCGAGCTGTACGGCCCCACAGATATTTACAGCACATTTTACTGCGCAGTGGGCCACCGGTGACGAGCAGCAAATCATCCTCTCTGAGAGGTCAAATTTTATTCAAAAAGTATGGTTGTAACATTGCCGTGTCTGGCAACAGACGGCAGAGAGCTTAATCTTAAAAATCCATCTTCACCAAATGTTGAGTAGTTATTATAGTATGCAGCACATTTTGCAAGGGCTTCAAACAAAATCAAATAACTTGTCTGTCCCAGCAGATTGTTTTTCGGGAGACTTTTTCCTGTTGGACTGTCTGCAATCTGGCTGAGTTCACATTATCACACCTTGGGCACACAGACATGCTCATATTTCAATAGGCTGGAGTTAATCCTTGTTTCCTTTTTGTTTGTTCTTTTGTGTTCCTTTTAGTATTTCTATTCGTAGGCACAGTAGCCTTTGTTTAGTTGTTAAGACCACGGGTCTAATTTCTTCTCCGAATTAATTTTTAATTTTGAACATACTTACTTTTGCTGTATCTTTTTTTTTTTGTTACATAAATAGTGAACTTGGTTTCGGAAAGATAAACTACTTATAGATGATGATTGTTGACTAAATCTTGTTGATGAAAGGCATTTCAGTTCAGGGCGGCATAATTTATAATCAGACCAACAGGTTTTCGCATTGTGGCAAATTCATATTTTGGCGTATTTCCAACTGATGCTGTTGGTAGTAATGTGGCTGGTTGCAAAGAGTTACTGGACCTAAATTAAGACTTGCTACTGTATGCAATTTACTCACTCCTGCACACAGTCATCATTTTATAATCATGTAACAATGGATAATATCCCAAAAGGCATGGCAGGCATGATCAGACATATGGTTGCATTTTAAATTCATTTATTATATGCACATTTCAATCAATCAAACTTTATATAGCACTTTTCATGCATAAAAATGCAACTCAAAGTGCTGTACAGTAAAAACATTTCAATCTTGCAACATAAAAAGAGGGCCCTCCTCCCCTCAACATATACAAATATATATCCCCACAAGCAACCCTATGCTTGCGCGCACACACACACTATAACTAATAAAAGCACTTTAAACTCAATCCTAAAAGACACAGCGAGCCAATGCAGTAATTCTAACACTGGTGTAAAGTGTTTCCGCCTTCTGGTCCTTGTCAAGATTTGTGTGGCTGAGTTGTGAAGTATTTGTAAGCTCAGAATATTGTTTTTAGGAAGACCAGAGAGCATGGCATTAATCAAAGCGACAGGAAATAAAAGCATGCATCGGCATTTCCGTGGTGGCCTGAGAGAGAAATGGGCACACTCTGGCTATGTTCTTTAGATGATAAAAAACAATCTTGGTTATGTTTTTAATATGAGAAATAAAACTAAGACGGACACGTTGTTCACACATTGTGAGGGTTTACGATAGTGTAGTTTGGGTAAAAGTTTCTCTCTCTGATCTTCAGGGCCAATAACTAAAACCCCATTTTTGTCCTGATTGACCTCTATGAAATACCCCACCATTCATGACTTAATATCTGAAATACAATTTAAAAGGGTATCAATAGGCCCTGTGTTGTCAGGAGACACAGCAATATACAACTGTGTATCATCAGCGGAGCTGTGGAAGCTGACACTGTGTCTCCTGATGCTATAGGATCCCTGATGTTATCTGGTGTAGTCTCTAGTTGAACAGATATCTTTTTTTAAACAAGGATTTTTAATAGGACTGACATATTTTTCATATTCTAAGTTAGTTTACTTATTTCAATGACAGCCTTGATTGAACTATGCCTGTCATGCACCATACTGTAGGAAGGCACATCTGGCAGCTATTTGTAGCTGACACCCCGGAACCAAAACAATGAGGGATACAAGCCCCTGGATGTTGTCACGGTTATTAAAAAGAATATTCTGTTTTATTTTCTCATGCAAGAAGAGCAGGTTACCATCTCACATGCCTACCAGACCTGTAGCCTATCTTTGTAGACTCGAAATAGGTTGATCTGATCTCACACCCAACTGTTTCAATGAACTTTGCAGAGTAAGTCAGCACCGTCTCAAGCTTCCAACTGATGCATTTTGTTTGCTGTTGCTCTTGTGCATGCAGGAAATGGTGGAGGCTGCAGGTGAGGATGAACGAGAACTGGCTGCTGAGATGGCAGCCGCCTTCCTCAATGAGAATCTCCCAGAAGCCATTTTTGGCTCACCAAAAGCTGGCGCGAGGCAGTGGGCCTCGCTTGTGCGGCTGGTCAACCCAATTCAGGGTGCAACACTGGACCAAGTGCAGTTAGAGCAAAATGAAGCTGCTTTCAGGTATGTTGTTTTAGCCATAAATCTCGATTACTTTTTCTGACAGGTCTGAAGGATAGAGACATCTTAATACACCCATTTACATGTCCATTCTAATGAATACACTTTTTTTGTGCACACTTTTTCCTAGTGTTGCAGTGTGTCGTTTCCACAATGCAGGGGATGACTGGTATGTCTTGGTGGGAGTGGCCAGAGACATGATCCTGAACCCAAGATCAGTTGGGGGCGGCTTCATCTACACTTACCGCCTCACTGGTGACGGGGAAAAGCTCGAGTTTGTGCATAAGGTGGATTTGAGTTTTCTCCATCCAAACATCACGATCAAATATTATCACGATATTAACCTCACGATATGATAATTATCACAGTATTGCGCAGAGGTTGGCGATACAAAAGAAAAATCTCACAATACTCTATAAAGCCTCACGATATTGTGGTGGGGGCGGGTTTGGGCGGTCACACTGGGAAAAAAAAGCACAATATTGTGTTTTGGTATTTGGGAGGGGGACGGCCTCTTTCAAGTCTTAACGCCATGATATCGAGTCAAGGAGCAGATAGACAGAAGATGCTTTACTGAAGGCATACTACATATGCTTCTGAATCAGAAACTTCTCATCCCACATGTGCAAAAATACATTTCCACAACAAATGCTCAAAGCTAAAATATAGAGCTGTGCGGATTCTCATTTGTTTTAAAAACAGGCAGATCTTGTCTAACCAGGTATTTTCTGATTTTGACAGAAGCGGATTTAACATCTTCCAAATCCCAATCTTTTTCTGACAGACCCCAGTAGAGGATGTGCCATTGGCCATCGCTCCATTCCAGGGGCGAGCCTTGGTGGGAGTTGGGAAACTCCTGAGAATTTATGACATGGGCAAAAAGAAACTGCTACGCAAGTGCGAAAACAAGGTAAGTAGCCTACTACCACACAGCATTTACTGTAGCTGCTTTAGACAAAAGCTTGTTTACCCCATTGGACACAATTATCAAATCACCCCTTACATTCCTATGTAATAGTACTCCTTTCCTAATATTAGTAGTCCTTAACATTTTGATGCCCAAGATACTGATCTATATGTGGTAAAACAGACGTGGATTTGAGTTTAAATTTACAGGGTCAACATAACATTCTCTTTGTGTTCCTTAGCACGTTCCAAATCTGGTGACTGGCATCCACACCATTGGCCAGCGTGTGGTGGTTTCTGACGTGCAGGAGAGTCTCTTCTGGGTCCGCTACAGGCGGAACGAGAACCAGCTCATCATCTTTGCCGATGATACTTGTCCCCGCTGGGTGACAACTGCTTGTTTGCTAGACTACGACACCATGGCCTCTGCTGACAAGTTTGGGAACATCACCATTGTGAGTAGTGGACTATGGGCTGTAAAGCAGAAGTCGGGGACTCAAGTCACATGACTTGGGCTTGACTAATATCACTAATTTGGTGACTTGCGACTTGCTTGGTAAAAAGTTGGTGAGGGGGGAAAAAAAGGAAAAACTCAACTTGGTTTTGATTTTAACTCCAATACTTGGTAATTATTCTCTTTACATTTGAAAATGTTTTTTTTTTTAAATAGTGGTCCTTTTGTTTTTGAAAGGGAAAAAAAATTGTTGTACCTGCCACTAATCTGGTAATGGTAATGGTAATCATAGTCAAGTTTTGAGGCTGACCCTCTGAACAAGTGTTCCCAAAAATTAAAACATCTAGATAGAAGTGTTGCTGTTTTAACGAAACTGGGAAAAAGACCATAACAACATGTAATATTTGAAACTCAATGATAAGTGACACATCTACAATGTTTACTTTAATCTGTCAGATGCAGCTAAAATAGCTGTGTGAACGATTAAGCCAAGCTAGCTAGGTTAGCTTGACAGCTTAGCTCACCAATAGCTGCTCAAAAATTAACTTAAGTTGATGTCAGTAATGGATTTTTTGAGAACACAATAAAGTGATAGATTAGACACCATGGAGAGCGTAATTTTGAAACTACTATTCCAAAAGCAACCATTATTTAATTTCACACAAGATACACAGACTCCGCTTTGGCTATTTTTCCTGGTCGTGGGCGTGTCCGCCACAGTTGATGTGACAGGGCCCCTGTAACAAATGCATGTCGACTTGACAGAACTTTATGAATTGACATCCTACAAAGTGCAAAAAGTGAATGCCTCTCATTTACCCTTTTACACACACACACACACACACACACACACACACATTACCGCAGGAAACGGAACACAAGATCATCAAAATTGTGTGCATCTACTAACTAGTGTAATCTTTCTTCTCTTGTCTGGTGCTTCCAATACAAACATACAAAATACACATCAGAGATGGCAGAACAGTCTGAGATTTCTCTCGTCAGAGGAGCAGACAGCTCATGGTCATATTCAACTTTTGCATTAGTGTATACACTTAATCAACAAAAGCTCCTTACACCATTTCATTCACCCACTTGCATCTATCGTATTTATTTACATTTCAGGTGCGTCTTCCTCCCAACACCAGTGATGATGTGGATGAGGATCCAACAGGCAACAAGGCCCTATGGGACAGGGGGCTTCTCAATGGCGCATCACAGAAGGTAAGATATATGACACCCATTATTTGTGGGCGGCGACTGCTTTATTCATACCTGATGTATGACGATGTCATTCAGGAAGGAGACCACCATTGTAATATTGTTTCCTTGCAACGGTGACCAGTTGTCACCAAAATTCATAGGCAGTGCCCTTCTCATGTTCACTTCACCTGTGAAAATGTAAAAGTGATCAGCACAATATTTTGGATTTTCTTGACATTGTATGCAAGATGTCAATGTCATTTATTGGTCTGCGTGCCTCTAGTGTACTACGTTTACACCGCATTTAATATCTAAAAAATGTTTTAACCACCTTCACTTCTGTGGGTAGCTACTCTTATTTTCTTCCATCGGATCTTGGCCACATGGACAAAGAAAAACCCTCTAGTTGGTTTACAAAGTAAAGAAGCATGATGATGTTTTGGCAGAAATGCATGTTTTCATCAGACAGTGACACATATTTATGTAGTACAATTTTCACCACACTTTTTCAGCCCACCACATTTTGGTTGGCCGGCCACACAACCGGATGACTGGTTGTCACCGGCACAGAGCTGAGTCAGCATGAACACTTGTCTGTGTTTTCCAGGCTGACGTGATCGTCAACTACCATGTAGGGGAGACCATCTTGTCCCTGCAGAAAACCACGCTGATCCCAGGAGGGTCAGAGTCGCTGGTCTACACCACGCTGTCTGGAGGCATTGGAATTTTGGTCCCATTTACTTCACACGAGGTAAACGCCTGCCATCTGTCAATCCTTTCGTTTGGTTTTGGTTGGCCATTCTTAATCATTTAGCACTTCTTTTTGTCCAGGACCATGATTTCTTCCAGCATTTAGAGATGCACATGCGCTCTGAGTTCCCACCTCTGTGCGGACGAGACCATCTCAGCTTTAGGTCCTACTACTTCCCTGTCAAGGTGAGTTCATCATCATCATCATGATACCAAAGTAGCTACACAAAGGTTTTAGCTTTTCAGGATGAACATGAAATTACACAGCTTTTACATGTCAAATTAATTTCACATTCTCTATACTCCTGAATGCACAATTGTCCAATGTTTCAATTTGTTTTGCACTCCAATAAAGTGCAGATAGGCCAAATTCGGCTGCGTTTGATACATTAAATGGATCAAGGTCAAATCCAGTTCATGCGTAAAGATTTTAGTGCATTTCAGACTGAAATTTTACATGAGAGCTGAATTTCGTGAACTTTTCTGCGCGTAGCCTAAATCCATCTGATCACCTCATGCCATGGTTCTCGTGTGGCGAAATTGCAGAATGTGATTGACGGAGACCTGTGCGAGCAGTTCAACAGCATGGAGCCACACAAGCAGAAAAGTGTGGCAGAGGAGCTCGACAGGACGCCACCCGAGGTCTCCAAGAAACTGGAGGACATCCGCACACGTTACGCATTCTAAGTGCTGAAATCAAGCTTAGTCTTTACACAAATTAAAAGTGAAATTCCTGGGGGCTCAAACTTAGTAATAGTGCATCATGTATTTCTCACAACATGGCGTTTTACGTGAACTGATAATAATAATAATACATTTCATTTACAAGCGCCTTTCAAAACACTCAAGGACACTTTACAATCAAAACAAGAACAATAAAACCACAGATAAAACTATAAATAATAAAATGAGACATTTAAACTGAATATGCGGTTTTAAATAGTTGACGCCGGCAACATCGGCAACTGAGTGACCACATCGATCATGAATCAAAAAGCCCATCACTCAAAATGGCTAACAGCATTTGACTCTGACAGTTGTTACTTTGTCAGTCGTTCCGTAACATGGCACCAAAGAGTTGGCGAACACAGCATGAAGTTAGTTGCCAGATGTGACTGATTTCCAAATGTCCTGTATATATTTGGCAATACTGGATAGTGCGCGTTTTTCCCTGACGTCACTGGCACATTCTAAAATAAATCCTACCCGTGAAGAAAAGTGTTCCAACTCTCTCATGTACATATTTTGGTCTTTAAGTTGTCTTTAAGCAAAACAAACAAAAAAAATAGGAATGTTTGAAACCAGATGGCATTGGCATTTTATTCTCATGTTTTGGCTTGAGTTTTATCGCCGTAGAAACCCAAGAGGAAAATGACATTGTTTGTCCCCCGTCTGCGGTGTCTGTTTTGCCATCATTGTGGCATTAAATGTCATAGAAAATAGATGGGCGGATTGAGCACACAAAGTTGAGTGTTGTCTTGGTCAGGACTGTAAATTCCCCCACCTCGACCACAAGCCCTTCCAGCAAGTTATTGCAGAAGAAACGGCCATTTGTAGGCTATGCAATGGTGGTTTGTAATGTAAATAAAGTTTGGGTTTTTTTTTTTCTACTTTGACCGAATGTTGTCTGTGCGCTTTCTTTCCATGTTCAAAGCCAACCAAGGATGTTTGCTCAAAACTTCTCTTGTCAGACAGTCATTAGGGTAGAAATGTCAATGGTGTTACTTGTAGCCGTTATGAATAATATAGTCACTCATGAATAATAGGATTCAAGATTTTTGGAGGGTTTTTGTGGGTTGGGTGGGGGTAATGATCCGCATGCGCCCCTCTACATTGCTTGACTGCTCGCTGTTTGAAAATCTACATTTTTGTTATCACTAGTCCTGCTTTACATTTTGTATTTGTCTAATCATTTGTATATTTATATTCCCATCACACAGAAAGAAATGACCTACTTTAACACAGACAGAATGTAAAACTACCAGAAAAAAAAAAGTTAATATTTTGTAGAAGCACTTCATGCCTCTATCAGTTTTGCACATGTCGAGACTGAATTTTTTTTGCCCGTTCTTCCTTGTAAAACTGCCTCAGCTCAGGTCGGTTAGATGAAGAATGTGAGCCACTCTAAAGATGCTGTGGGAAGAACGGAAAGCACCAATGAACTTCAGAGAAAAATCTGTAACCTATCCTGCATGGCAAAAGAATGTAGCATACATTTTGAACTGAGAGCGTGTTGGATTGTGATGTGAACAATGGACAGCTCATCTCAGGAGCCATGATTTACACATGTTTGAAAGCTTCCCCCAGCCAGCATTGATTTGATCTTTTTAATACTGAATTGAAGTGAGGCATTTCCTCCAAAGCATGCATGAATTCCCACCGGACTTTTAACTTTCAACATTTTCCTACTGTTATGCAATCATGAATCATGTGTTGCCCATTGCACACCGATTTAGTTTCATACACTGAGCTAAACTCTGTTGCAAATACCTGTTGTGTTCCAAGAATGAATGATGTTTGTTGCCACGGTGCTCATTTTGTGAGTTGTCTTGAAAATGCTACACAGCATAAGTGTTTTGCCATCTTAGTCTCCTCATAAGAAAGCCAGTGTATGATGCTACCTTAAATAATGTTTGACAGAGGCAAATACACACAAAAAAACCTCATCGTGCGATCCTTCTAACCAACAAAACACTTTGTAGCCTTTGTAAATCAACAGTTCTATTAAAATCTTCTGGGTTCGTTGGGTTTTTACTAATTGTTTGGAGTGCTGGTCCATGAAACGAATTTTGTCCAACAAATTGTGCAGGCAAATAGGAACAACAATCAAACAGGATCATCAAAGCAAGTTAACAGGCCTCGCTTGGCCTTGTCAAATTAAGACATTCTTGAGCCTTTAGTTTCCTAATTTTAGCAGAACTCGTCAATGTATTTAACCTCTTTAAATTCTGATACCCATCTCTTGTTTGAAAAATAATTGTACTGTATAATATATATTCTGTATTCATTCTGAATTATTTTATAGGCCCTTTAACTTCTATAAAATATTTCAGTGATTTATATGTAATCTATATAAATTGACAAGAGCAAGGCACAGCCTTGTAAGTAGGACTGTTTTAAACTGAAAACCGCAATTAATTGTATGCATAATTATAATTGCCAGCGTCCCGATTTAATCAAGTAACCCCCAATACTTCCTGTGTCCAGTTTCTGTTTATGGTGCGGTACATGTGTCACGTGATACTGGAAAAATGCCTCAGTCCATCAGATTTCCGTTGGAAAAGCAAAGGCCTTGCTCTCTTTTTGAATTTTCCTGTTGAGAGTCAAGGGCAAAAAATTGAAAATGTAACACAGAGGCGGGGCTACGCGGTGGTGATTGGTAGTCCGTCCATCCCCCCCCCCCCCCCCTCACGACAGGGAGATAATTGACAAATGAGGCCAGGTGTTGCGTGTTGCAGAATATTTGTTCCGCCTAAATAGCCGCGGTTGCCACATGGACCCATTTGACTGATGACCGAGTACAACTTTCTAGGTGAGGATCCAGGAAGCATGGCAAAGCAAAGCTTTCTAGACTGGTATCGGCAACTTGCAGTTTTCCATGATTACGTTAACTTGGTCATTTCCGGTCTTGATTTGTTGTGGCAGCACGGTGGTCGACTGGTTAACACGGGGGTCGGCAACACGCGGCTCCAGAGCCGCATGCTGCTCTTTAGCGACATCTAGTGGCTCCCTGGAGCTTTATAAAAAAAATTTTGAAAATGGAAAAAGATTTTGATAGTAGGCTATCCATCCATCCATTTTCCGAACCGCTTGATCCTCACTAGGGTCGCGGGGGGTGCTGGAGCCTATCCCAGCTGTCTTCGGGCAGTAGGCGGGGGACACCCTGAATTGGTTGGATAGTAGGCTAATATAGCTCAAATAGATAGAGATACATGTTGCAGCTCCGAAAAAGGAGAGCGGTGGTGTTGGTTTTTTAAAACATACACTTAATTTATGCTTTTAACAGTCTCGACAAACACAGACACGTCTGCCTCAGAGCCCGTGCCTTCCCTCTTTTCGTTTGACTCAAGAGGCGTTCAAAGACAGCCTCCGAAAAACGGAAATTCATGATCACTTCACTAATACTAAGAAAAGCGAAAATGAGGCACCAAAACAAAAAATCAAGCGAGGAAATTACAAAATAAATTCTATGGGGGCGTTTGTGAATTAACACACAACAAAGGAATGAATAACAAACAATTCTGAGACAGTCCAGTCTCCTACATACATACAGCTTGTGTTTCCTTCATTGTGAGTTTTATAGGTTTTTAATTTTTTGCGGCTCCAGACATTTGTTTTTTTTTTTTCCAATATGGCTCTTTCAACATTTTGGGTTGCCGACATTGCCCGCGCATAAGTCTAACCGAGTGCACTACGACACCGTCCGTGACCTCATGAGCTTATTTTTAAGAACCTTGGAAATGTTTCAGACAAGAGTAGAAATGCCTTTCATAATAGAAATGTCATTTAAACATCTTGTTACAATTATGATTGGATGGTGAAAATTATAATTTAGATGCTTCCTTGTCCAGCGTACCCCTGGAGATAAATGCACCAGACCAAGCAAACACAAGTTCACTTCAGTCATGTGGTTCTTGTATTTTGATGTTCTCTTTATCATGGGTTCACCCTGGCCACCTCAATGAAAGATTTCTGGCTGCGTCACTGACCAAAGACACATCTCAAATACGACACTGGCTTCAAACTGGTAAATTCCCATTTGGACAATGAACAACATTGGACGTGATGTGGTCCACAGAAATTAATTAAAAATAAAACAAAATTCCAATCATTTACTTTGCTTATCAGTGCAGCAGTACATTATTTTCATGGACACTGTGGTTTCACAAACTAAAACATATATTTTTTAAGGCTGTTGTTAATTGTACACCACAGGATGAAATTATACGATGGGACTATCATTAATCCCTTGCAAGTGGCTTCAACACTACTTGACAAATAGTGGCGTTTGTCTCTATGGCGGAAAAACAAATATTTGGCGCGCTCGTGTTTTTTGAGGTTTTTTTTGGCATCACACATCGACTGGAAGTGCAAATCTTTGCCATGCACTGAACTTAGCCCAGAGGACATATCCTCTTCATGTTGAGATACATGAAAGAGAGCGGTCAGTAACCGAGATGCCGCTAAACAAATTGCAGATCACTGCTTTCTCATGCTGCCTAATCAATTCATTTCAGGCAACTATTTGCGGAGCTATGATTGGCTTTGAGCCACATGCGGTCTTGTGACAGGATGATGCAACCCTGCTGTTTGTTTTGTTTGGATTTTTTTTTTTTTTTTTTTACACAATTTTTCCCTCCAACTTGTTGGCTGATCTAAGCAAGTTTGATAACTCTTTCTCTGAGGGCATTAAATGAAACTGGTGTTCGGGGATATTCTGAATGGGGACATTATTTGTTGGTAATGTGGTTGACAGTCATGGCTCACCAGGGAGCTAAAAACAAATGTAACACCAGAAGCGAATGGATCATTATTATTTTTTCCAGGAGGTCAAAGGCCCAGCTTGCGATGGCGATCTAAACGCAAATGCAGAACAGCAGTCGGGCACAACGTTTGCACTTTCATCATTTTCATGTGAAAACCGCCCATCATGCCATGAATAAAATCCGGCCAGACACACCGATACCTGGGAACGATACCTCCATTTGAAATGCAGAAAGCAGGTGCAACCTGCGCCTCGCCACCCCATCAAGCTCCTGTGTGTTTAAGGACCCCGACTTCTGCTTTGCTTTGTCGAATTATTAAGCTTGCTCGCTGTATTGCTTCAAGTCTTGTTTTCTCGACCTCTCCATTTTGTTCACAGTCGCTCTCGTTTTCATAGTCCCTTGTTTTGTAAGTATTTTCGTCATGAAGTTATTTTGTTCTTCATTTTGGTATCACGTGTTTGGACTCTTGTCATTTCATTTGTGTATTCTGGGTAGCTTTAGTACCTTGCCTTTTGCAAGTGCTTTTTATTTATGCATTGTTTATTCCCTGGCACTTTGTGAACAGTGATTTCAGTTTATACTTTGTCTGTGTGATTTTCTTTAAGAAATGTTTTTGTAATCGCATGGCATATCGGTGGCATAATGGACCAAAACTGTGATGGATTTTCACCTAAATGTATGTGGACATGGGCAAGGATGTGCTAATTATAGTCTGAAAATATTTGAATGAAACTTGCAATATTTTTTATCCTATTCACATTATAAGGTTGCCTCCTGGAGAGAAAATATTATGTCACTTCTTTTACAAATTGCGTTCATCACCAAATGTACATGCACATTGAAATAAATAAAGTCATTAGCAATAAATTACAATGTTAATATATTCCAAAATATTGTGAGTTTCATTCTAATATTTTCAGACTATGATTAGAATACTTGGATAATTCTTTACACGCTACCGGCGCTTCTTCATATCTCCACCTGGCACTTTACGACACTCAGTGTCATGGATGTAGAGAATTTGGGGCTTATACTTCTGTATTTTGCAAGGCCCAAAGGTTTTACAGGTGGCGTTTTGCCCCTGGGATGGAGTGGGTTAATTTAGGTTAATTTAGATGTGTTGGCAGTTTCGCTTGATATATATATACAGTCAAACCTCGGTTTTCGGACGTCTCGGTTCTCGTACAATTCGGTTTTCGAACTAAAATTTCGAGTTTTTTATGCTTCGGATGACGAACAAATTTCGGTTCTCGAACTAACTGAGCGCACTTGAATGCCTCACTTCACTCCTCTCGGCTTCGCTCCCTCGTGTAGCAACGCTACCTCGTGTCGCTTCGCGAGCTGGCGAAGCCGAGAGGAGGTAGCAAAGCTGAGAGGAGTGAAGTGACGCTCACTCCTGTCGCCGCGCTCCCTCGTGTCGCGTCGCTACACAGGAAGCGACCATTGTGAGCAGACGTTTTTGTATTGTTCAATAAAAAAAAGCAGACGTGTTTGGTGAGACGCTTCTGTTAGCGCGAGTGAAATCCCCCTCTTTTCATAATGGTTTGCCCTGGCAGCACGGGGGAGGGGGGGTGGTGCGTGCGTTTGTTTACGGCCGGTATTTTTCAATGCAGCGGCTAATTATTATGCAATAATCGTACAGAAACAGCTTGTGAGCAGACGAGTTTGTATTGTTCGATTAAGATTTTTTTTTTTTTAAAGCAGACGTGTTTGGTGAGAACTACGTAATATTGGACTGTTATTATTGCATCGTGTATCAGCCCCTAATCATGGCACCAAAGAAAGCAAGTGGAAGTGGTGAACCTGGTGAAGAAAAGAGGAAAATAGTGTGCAAAACTATAGAATTTAAGAAAGATTTAATCGCAAAATATGAGTCAGGTGTGCGTGTGTCTGTGTTGGCGAAGGAGTTCGGGATGCCGAAATGCCCCGCCTACTGCCTGCTGACAGCTGGGAGAGGCACACGCCCCATGACAGATAGAGAGAGAGATGTTCCTTCAATTTTTACGTCACTATGTTTTAATGTTAATATTGGTAATCTCCCATTACATTTGTACAGTTTATGGTGTGAAATTGTTAAAAAAAGGGGTTTAAAAAAGTTGTTTTCTTGACTTGGAAACGGATTAAAACATTTTACATTGATTTCAATGGGAAACATGGTTTCGGTTTCCGAACAATTCGGTTTCCGAACAGTCTTCTGGAACGGATTAAGTACGAAAACCGAGGTTTGACTGTATATATATATATATATAATAGATAGATATTAATCTACAATCATTTATATTGGCTACATATGTTCTTTTTTTGTGGCGTCAAAAATAATGTGCGTGTTTTTGTGCAAAGTAATCCTGCTGACAGTAAACACAAGAAATGGACAATCTTCAAGATTGCTGTGGGTACGACACAAACACGGAACACCTGCCGCCATGCCAAGTGGTGCATAAGCAAGACTCACTTGTTTTCCTGAAATGTAAAGACTATTTTGTGGCTCGACGTAGCCGGAGAATGAGCAAAAAGTGTTTCCTCAGGCAAGAGATAGAAATCTTGGAATCGTCTATCTTTTAAACTAGATAAAAAGGCGACTGGCCAACGTGAATTGGCTCAGAGAATATGAGCTGGATGCAAATAAAGGCCATATGTGCACTCTCTGCCTGTTCTTCAGCTTTAGCATGAAATGTAATATGACTTCCAAGGTCAAACTTCCATCCATCCATCCATTATTTGAGCTGCTTATTCCCACGAAGGGGAAAGGGGGGGGGGTGTCTATGTGCGTGTTAACATGATATATTTTTGAGTTTGTGTATTCTATACCCTAAGCATTTTATCAGTTTCACTTTCACAAAAAAGGATTAAATAAAATCAAATAAAAAAGCAGGTCATCTTTAACCTTGGGTGGCGTGTGACCTCATCACCGGACGTTGTTAGCGGGCACCAGTCTTGAATTGCAGCTTGCGATCACAGCTGTTGCGATATATCTATTTTTTTTTCTCATTCAATTCAGTTCATCTGCAATTCAAGAATGGGCCTGTCAAAGAATGGGAAAATGGAGCACCAGAAGGATTTTAAAACGGTACACGTGAGCTATGATTGTGATGTTCATGCATTGAAGACGCTGCAAAAGTGCATTCCATGCCTGCGCGTCAGGTCTCCCACAAAGTTAGGCAGTGCTTTCCTTTTCATAAACTCAAAAATTCGGGTATCTATTTTATTTTTCTTGTACCTACTTCATTTTTATGTTTCTGTTTCTGTTAGAGGCTGTTATGACTGTTGCTCATCAAGGCATGTACGCGTGCACGTGCGATAATGTTCGATCGCAAACAGGGCCGGTGCTAGTTATTGTGGTGCCCTAAGCAGAAATGCTTTGTGGTGCTATAAATTTGTAAAATAAACTTTTGATGCAACATTCGTCTATGAGCGGAAAGTTATTCTGTGCGATGTAATTTTTCTTAATTAACCCAAAAATGAGTGCTACCAGTGATTCAAACATCGTCGCCACTATCAAAGAATATTTTCATACTGGACATACGGATGAGGCGATACTGCTGCTTATGCTCAAGAATCACTGTGGAGGATGAATTTTGTACAACTATAGCCACAATAATATAACTTGGATTCTAAATTGAGCCATAATGCGGAGTGGAAAACCAGGTTAAGGTAAGCCATTTTAAACTAAAAAGTAAACGTTTTTCACAATAAAGGTGTTACAAACGCGGCTGTCAGCCAAAATTCTGAGGTGCACATGCTAACCACAATTTCAATGTGCTGCGGCTGCTTGCAGCAATTCTATGGGTAGAAAATCAGGAATGTCCCTTGAGCACACTGGGAGTTATCAGCAAGATTTGATCAGCATTTTGTGGTTGATGACCAAGAAACTGTTGCATATTGCATAAAATAGTCAAAGGGAATAACTATGGATCGTTGTCAGAGATCGAGTTCAAATGATGATCATGCATCGCCGTGTGAGACTTCAGCACGCCATGAAAGGAGTGTTGCCTATCCTTCGGCTCTCATGTGATTGCATTGAAAAAAATAGTTTATGCACACAAATAAATTAGACCAGGGGTGCTTATGACGTCAGTTGCATGGCATTAAGTAAATCACTGAGAGCGCTTGCAGTTTTATGCTATTTATATAACTACAGCGGTGAATGAGTTATAAAAAAAAAAATCATAAATTGGTGCCCGCCTGTCATCCGTTATGAACTTCGTCAGTTCATCGGCGTTACAGAGTAGTCAGTCAAACATACATTGGCACTAGCGGGCAAAAGACAAGCAAAATAGGGAGTTGCCTTACTATGCATATTTTCCTCCAATTGTTTCGTCTACTCAATACGAAGAAAAGAGGAAAATAGGGCGCAAAACTATAGAATTTAAGAAAGATTTAATCGCAAAATATGAGTCAGGTGTGCGTGTGTCTGTGTTGGCGAAGGAGTTCGGGATGCCGAAATGCCCCGCCTACTGCCTGCTGACAGCTGGGAAAGGCACACGCCCCATGACAGATAGAGAGAGAGATGTTCCTTCAATTTTTACGTCACTATGTTTTAATGTTAAAATTGGTAATCTCCCATTACATTTGTACAGTTTATGGTGTGAAATTGTAAAAAAAAGGGGTTTAAAAAAGTTGTTTTCTTGACTTGGAAACGGATTAAAACATTTTACATTGATTTCAATGGGAAACATGGTTTCGGTTTCCGAACAATTCGGTTTCCGAACAGTCTTCTGGAACGGATTAAGTACGAAAACCGAGGTTTGACTGTATATATATATAATAGATAGATATTAATCTACAATCATTTATATTGGCTACATATGTTCTTTTTTTGTGGCGTCACAAATAATGTGCGTGTTTTTGTGCAAAGTAATCCTGCTGACACTAAACACAAGAAATGGACAATCTTCAAGATTGCTGTGTGGTACACACAAACACGGAAGATTTTCTTATTATTGTCGCTGATTTTGTACACATTTTGTACACCCAGAAAAAAAGTTCTGTCTGGCACCCAAAAAATCTTCTGTGGGGTGATCCCAAAGAAGAACCTTTTTTTTTGCCTGTTGCATTAAGCAAATATTATATAAAGTAAAGAAAACCTCTAACCCTTTAAAGAGCCAACAATGAAATATTATTTTCATGGGTGTGCAATGGTTTTTCACCTTTATTTTATTCATTTGGCTTGTTTCTATCAGTCATTTATACTGTTATGAACTTACTCAAGTTCGCTGTCCTTAAAACGGGAACTTACTAGTCTCAAAATTGTTTTTCTCCACCCGTGTTTCATTTTGAACAGCTGTAGCTGCAGCTTTTTGCTTGAGGTTCTTATTTGGTTCTGCTTCATTATCCAAATCAACTGATTCATTTCTCTCAGAATCACCAGTTCGACTTGACTCGTCAGTCAACACTTCCCAAAAGCACCAAAAAAAGCACAAAAATCCCCACCCCTTTCTGGATGGTGGGGAAAGTGCAGTATGGATTGTCTGTTCTCCAAAAAGAAAAGAGGTAACACATTTGTTGATTGACACCCCGTTTGCTAATCAGCTACTAGCTTTGCTTTTAGCAAACGTAGCATGAGTGGAAATGGTATGTATACTTTCCAGGATACCCTTTTTTTTTTGCCATTTCGTTTGTTTGTGTGCACCTCATACAGTTCCTCCCCATAAGTAGGAGAGTATTCTCCACCTATTGGTCACTGCTGAAGAACCAATCGAAGGACGACTTAAGACATGTCACACTATACAGCAACACAAACCAAATTTCCGACAAGCCAGACTGTTGTCATCGCTTCATGAAGCGCCACCAGACGGCCACTTTGTGGAGTACATGACACTACACCAGGGGTAGGCAACTCCGGTTCCTCGAGAGCCATTCCCTGCTTGTTTTAGATCCCTCCCGACTCCAACACACCTGATTCAAATAATCAGCTTATCAGCAAGCTCTGTAGAGCGGTCATTCCCGTACCAGTGTGCCGGGTGTTGTGTGCTAACGGTGTGCCATGGGAAATGACCAGAGATCACTTATTTGAAACAAATAATGTATCTTTGTCTCTCTAACTATATCAGCAACTTATAGTGACAGAAAGAATAAATGTCATACTTTTTGCCAATTGATATACAGTAATCCCTCATTTATCGCGGTGAATGGGGACCAAAACCACCTGCGAGAAACGAAAATCCGTATGTTTAAGCTGGCGTATGTTTGGCGCCCAATAAAAAGGTGCGCTTTGTGTATGTGTAAAATACAGAAATAGCACCTGTTACTGAGACTGCGCCCAACAATACAGTGCGCCGAATAGTCGCGAAAATACGGTAATATTTATAAGGCCAAATTTAATGGTATACATGCATGTAGAAGTAAATTTTGAAGTAATTAACATGACTTAATCCTAATAGATTTAAACGAAGGTTCGTTTATGAATAACAAAATACAGTAAACATATACATGTAGGATATGTTGCTCTATGTGACTCGCTGTTGTTTTGCTGATTTTCACTGCTTCTTGCGGACCTTTTGCGGACTTAATTTTTTATTTTTTTATTTTATGAATATGTTTGGAAAAATCCGCGATGCACTGAAGCCACGATAAACGAACCGCGAAATAGCGAGGGATCACTGTATTTATCTTCTTTTTGTGACAATTTTGCTTGGTGGTGTTCCGTGCAATTTTTCAAACTTAAAATATGTGCCTTGGCTCAACACAGGTTCAGAATCACCACTGTAGAGGCCTGAAATGATCATGCTCATGTTGCTATATCTTTTTTTAAACATTTTTTATTCAAAGTTTGTTTCATCTGCCATTCCCCGCTGGCGCTGGCAAAGACTGTCAATCTGGAGGGCCAGAAACATTTTAAAATGGTCCACGTGAGCTACGACAGTGATGTTCCTGCACTGAACACGCTGCAAAAGCGCGTCCCATGCCTCCGCGTCAGGCCTCTACTAAGGTAGGCAGTGATTCCCTTAGCACAAACTCAAAGACTTGCATCCACTTTATTTCTCAGTTTCATTTATGTTTGGGTCCGTTATGGCTGTTGCTCATCAAGGCGCGCGCGTGTGTGTGGGTGTGTGCGTGCACATGCGGTAACGGGTCGGTTGCGGGAGGTTAGTTGCTTGAGAAGTAGACCTTTTGTTCAAAAAAGGTTGGATACCCCTGGCATAGACCATTTCGTTCAATGATGGAATGAAACATTACTTTTTTAATGTGTTTAAATGTTAATTTAAGTTGAACAATAGTGTATATTAATTTAAAGTAATTGTACTAAGATTATATAATTGAGCAGTTCATTGTCATTGGTTCTTACTGTGACATACACGTCACATTCGTGTTTTTCGCACCTATTTTAAGAGCCCGATATTTTTTTTTAAAGTTGTTGACCGTATATTACTTCCTTCCCAGGCAAAATGCAACACGTGTCATTTTACAAAACTATTTTCATTATGAAATGGTTGCTGGCTTACCTTTCATAATCAACAGCAAACCATGCCTCCCCAAATGGACCTTCATGTTTGAAATGGTGTTGACAGAGTCACATGACCATAATGTTGCGTCGCTGTGACTTAGGGACTCAGTCAGTTCAAAGTTGAACATAAGCATTGTTTAAGGAGGGTTCCAGGACATTTGGAGACTGTCCCTGTTGCTGCCTCAACGGGTTTACAATAGTTTTCATCAAGGGAACTCTTAAACTTAAAAAAAGATTTTAGCGTGCATAAGTGTGCACAAGTAACATGTTTAATGTGTGAATTAGAAACTGTCATTGCCCCAGAAAATTCAACACAAATTAGACGGCAGATAAGGGAAGAGAGCATTTTTCCATCTCAATAGAGGAACTACAGATCAACTTAAATCAGTGGCACATTGCAAAACACTGGAAAGCCACAAAACCTCCAGGCTTCAAGCGGGGAGGACAACTGGTCTTTGTGCTCTCATGAGGGGGTCTCTCTCAGCTTTCTTGAATTAGGAGAAAGTTCGAGTCTATTGAATTGCATCAGTAGCAAAAAGCTGCAAAAATATGGACATTGTTGTAGTCTTGGCTTTGTTGGCTTGTCATTTGCTCCCCTCACAGTTCTGGCTGAGCAGGCCACTCTTCAATCATTTCTTTCATGGTATGATGATAGTACATGAGTTAGAACATGAAAACGTGTGGCGGTCCTTTGTAAAGAAGACTGTTGAGAGCTGTGAGTCACAGTATTTGTAGAGTGAAACCTCAAAGCTGCCTCGAGGATCGTCCAACTCACAAGTCAGCCTAAACGTACATTTTACATACATGGATGCCAGTGGCGGATGCTGGTCTGTCAAAGAGGGGAAGCTCAATTTTGGCCGACATCATAAAAGGTGTCCGTTTATTTATACGTGAATTCTACTCTCCGTTCCTTTTCAAGAAAATGATCTGTGACCCGGTGGTGACACAGGGACTTAATTAGTGTCCTACAACTACAGGAACTACAATAAAACCCACCAGAAATAAAAGATTAATTTGTCGCTACTTGTTTACAACAAAGAGTGTCGCTAAGATGATTAGACGTCTCCAGCTCAACTCAGAACAGAATGCGAATTGAAAAATTGCTCACACGGATGCCTACACTAAAAGGTCGGTGATTGGCTCATTTCGATGTCAATCTGTAAGAGATTCAGCCTCAGACAGATCATCCAATCTGATGCAGAAAAGCCTGGCGTCCGGTACCCTCCCACTGCCATCCACTCCCAGAGACCCCGAGCGTCCGTGGGCGGGACAAAATCCAGCTTGTATCCAATGACTCGTCTCCGTTCAACGCATTGGGACAACCTACCCTGAACTCTCGAGACTCTCGGCGTCCGGGCAGTAGACGCTCTGCGGACACTCGGCGTCCACTGTTTAAAGCACAGCGAAGCTGCGGGAATGAATGAGAAGGGAGTCGCGTCGAAACCAGTAAGAAGAAGCTCATTTGGAACAAAAGTTGACCATGTTGTAGCGCATATTTAGTCAATGACATGTACACACAATGAAATTTACATTCATATATTTGATCACTTATTCTTTGACATTTTAGGCGAAGCGGAGCTTCCCTTGCAGTCCGAGAGCAATCGCCACTGATGGATGCATGTATTTAATGAAGGAAAAATAGCAAATAGCACCGTATTGTAAAATCACAATACATTCAATCCATGATCAAATTAAATCAAAAGAAATACCAACTGTAATTTAGCCAAAAGGGACACACTCGATACAGCGGTGTATTTGTATCTTGACACGTGGCTGAGTGAATGATACCAGGCAGTTGGTGTAATATTACCTCCGGTGCCGCACACAAAGTAGACCTCAGCAACATGAGAGCTTTTTCAAAAAAATAAATGCCTTTTATAAAACTTACAGTGAAGGAAACACATGCTGTATGTATGTAGGAGACTGGACTGTCTCAGAATTGTTTGCTATTCATTCCTTTGTTGTGTGTTCACAAACACCCCCATAGAATTTATTTTGTTATTTCCTCGCTTGATTTTTTTGTTTTGGTGCATTATTTTCGCTTTTCTTAGTGTCAGTGAAGGGATCATGAATTTCCGTTTTTCGGAGGCTGTCTTTGAACGCCTCTCGAGTCGAACGAGAAGAGAGAAGGCACGGAGTCGGACGCAGACGTGTCTGTGTTTGTCGAGACTGTTAAAAGCATAAATAAAGTGTATGTTTTAAAAAGCGTGTTGCCGACCCCCGGGCTAGCAGGACTTTCGTGCTCAGTAACGTTTTTCAATGCAGCAACGGGGCGAGGGGGGTGGTATAATTTGCGGTCCATGTTTTACCCTCACAAAAAATCATTTTGTTAAGGGTGAAGACATATTCATTATATGTTCATACAGATTTGTTTTGTGTACGACTGGATGACTGCGGTCCAAATGTTAATGTTCACTTGACTTCTATTGATGTTCAATGAATCCAATGCTGTCTCTGGGAAATGATCAGCATAGAAGATTTGATTACTCGTCTTTTTCTAGGAAAAAGCCAAGTGTTTCGGATTCCTAATTACGAATGAAATGTCACAGGCAAAAGCGTGGCCCATATTTTGCGACAAGTTCCTGAAAGAAAAAAAAATGTCTCGATTTCCATCGTTACAACTGGATTTCGTTCGATATGAACCGCAAACAGGCGAAAAATAAATTCCAGCATAAACTGCTCGTCAATGTGTTTTGGAACATTCGCATGGTATTCAAATAAAAAAAAAAAAACCCACCTGTTTTATGTTTAATGTAGAACAAAAGCGCTAGAAATGCTCTGCTTGTTATGTTACCTCCGCCGTGATCCCTCTTGGTTCACTGACTGCACATGTCCCCCCTGTTTTGAAGTAGTTGATATTTACATCTCTTTGACAAATTCCATTATTGTTGAGTCCACCTTGTTATTACCGGTACTAATCCTGCCTCATCGGAACCGTGTGTTCTGCTACTCGAGGGAGTGATATGGATTCTTGTTGTCCCGCCTGATGGGGCAGCCAACCCACTCATTACTTTTTTTTAAGACATATGCACTGTTAAATTCAACTTTCGTTTGTCTCATCGGCGTGATTTTTGGTGAAAAAGCAGAGGAAAGTAACTGTTTGAAGGTGAAAACGCAACAAGTGCTAGCTACGGACAGTGAAACATCCCAGAGCAAGAATGCCTTTGGGTTTGTACAAGTCAATGCAATGTGAATTCCCTTTTATGACGTTTCAGTTGCAAAGGAGAAATAAGAGACACACCAGAGGCGGATGCTGGTCTGTCAAGGAGGGGAAGCTCAATTTTGGCCTACATCATAAAATGTGTCCGTTTATTTATACGTGAATTCTACTCTCCGTTCCTTATCAAAAAAAAAAAAGAAAAGGATGCCTTCACCATAAGATCGGCGATTGGCTCATTTTGCTGTCAATCAAAAAGAAATTCAGCCTCAGACAGATCATCCAATCATCATGCAGAAAAGCTGAGCTTCCGGGCCAGCCTATAAACGCCCTAGAAAAACTGTAGAAAAACTGCCCATAGACTCCCAGAGAGGCTGAGCGTCCGATGGGCGGGACAAAAGCAGCATTTATCCAATGACTCGTCTCGTTTCAATGCATTGGGACAACCTACACTGAACTCTCGAGACGCCCAGCGTCCACACAGTTTAAAGCGCAGTGAAGCTGTGGGAATGAATGAGAAGAGAGTCGCGTCGTAACCAGTAATAAGAAGCTTATTCGGAACAAAAGTTGAGCGCGATGTAGCGCATATTTAGTCAATGACATGTCCACACAATTGTACGCACACACATATATTTGATCACTTACTTTTTGACATTTTAGGGGGAAGCTGAGCTTCCCTTGCAGTCTTAGAGCAACCGCCTCTGACACACACTCAGAATTCACAAAATAAAAAAAGCAGAATGGAATGTACATTTGAACAGGAGGTCTGTCTGCCCTTCAGGCACCTGTACCCATGTTGAAGAAACCCGGCGGTTGCATTGCAAAAGCCAATGTTTGGTCCAAGCCTAAACAGAGTAACATTTACTCTTGGAAGAGAGTCAAATATTTGGATTTGATTTTGCTCCCAGTTGTGCACCTGTGCACTGTGAGGCGAACATGCTAACCAGTTGATCACCGTGTCGCCCGAGGCAGTTCAGTAATATTGAAATAAATACATTCAATATTAACCCACAAAGCTCATGAATGATATTCATAGACAAGATAAAAACAAAATGCATTTTCGCTAAAATTATAGTTAGTTTCAGTTCCTTTTACAAAGGTTTTTTTTTTAAATATTCCGTTTTATTTTGTTAAATGTTTTTTTTCCCATTTTAGTTTGTTATTTTGTAAGTTTTCATGAACTATAATGACCTTAGGTTCAATGCGACAAGCTATGTAAGCCCAAAGTGCCAATACCTTTTGTATCCGTTCTCAAATGCTGCTGGAAATGTTCGCTGGTGAGAAGGACATGACAAAAGTCTCCAGTTTGAACATGCAAAAAAATATCAATTTTCCTGGACTGGTCTAAATCACCTGACCGACTGTGCTCCATAATATTGCACTTTATAAAAACATAACAAACTTGATAGCAATGAACTAGAATGAACTAAAGTTCCACTGAGGGGGCGAAGGTTTGCGAGTAATTGCGAGGGTAGTGGATGTTGACTTTTCGTGCGGGTTCGTCGAAGATCGCAAATGGTTGCAAAGATGTAAGCCATACAGTTACAATGGACACAGATTTTCCTTGTCGCCTTGACATTTTGAACATTTTGAACTGCCTTGGGACTACAGCTGAAAACTAGCATTTATGCTAAGTCCGGCGCATTTACACTGTTGATTAATTCCCAATGAAATAAATACATAAAATAAAAACAAACAAGTTCAAAATTCAAAGCCTATTTGAAGCACGTGGCTGGTTGCTCGCACTGACACAGTGTCAGCTAACCCCTTTCGTAACGCTTGCAAAAAAAAAAAAACATGCAAGACACGAGTGGTGACTCACAGACATTTGTAAATGATTGTGACTGTTTTATAAGCATTACCATATTATATGTGCACGTGGTCTGTTTTTTTGTGGAATAAAAAAAAAAAAGATGCTTGGAGACCATAGAAGCCGATAGATTGCACCCCATGTTGTGCGCATTCCAGCCAAGTGATTCAATTAGATGTCCAAAAGCCAAAGGCTGTAACTCTGACCTTACACAACAGTGGTACACTGCCAGGAAGTGAAGAGCCAAGATTGGACATTGTGATTTCTAGGAATGTTGTGAAAGTGATCAATTGAAAATCCACGGTGGTGAACTGGCGAGCAAGTCCCAAACTAGTAAAAAGGCCTTCATTCCAACAAAACGTGCGAAGCTAACTGCCGCCGTGACCTTGCTTATGAACAAAATGTACAGCGTGAGATTCCCCTCTGTTGCTTAGCAACACTACTGATCGACTTGCACTTCCGTAGGCGCGGCGTGGAGCAAATGATCTGAAAACATTTGCGGTAAGCAAAACCAAATCTCGCTGTCTGTGAAGGCCGACACTGTCCCTCACCTTCGAAAGGGAGTCTCTCAGACGGAGCTCAGCCGACACTACGAATTGGCAAAGTCAACGATTTCGACAATCCTCCCTAATGGCAACAAAATCATGGCAGTGTTCAAGGCCAACAGATTGAAAGATGATAGCAAACGGCTTTGGGGTGCGGCGCATCCGAAATTTATGACACGGCGGCACTGGCAGTTGCCTATGGAGGCTAACATTTGCTGACTGAATGTTTTCCGGAACATATCTTATAAAATAATTTCACTCTTCAGACTGTATAGACCAGGGGTGTCAAACATACGGCCCGCGGGCCGAATCCGGCCCGCATGGAGGTTTGATCAGTGAAAAAAATGCATAAAACACAGAATATTTTTAATAAGGTGCAATTCGCGGAATATCCGCTAGGGGGACACACTGTTTTGATCAGAGAAGACGACAACCGCAGCCTCAGTCTGTCACTGAAACAGACCCAACACAGCAGACGCTATCAAGGACATTTAAATACTTTATTCTTTACACACATTATAGCACTCTCCTTAGTTTGTAAGGTGTAGGCAGGGATTACATATAGATTTTAGATGCTTGTGTAAATGGTTTAAAATTTCATTTCTTTATAAATCTCGTTTAATCTTAAAAGTGCATTACTATATTTTTCAATACCAATTACTTGTTAAGGTTTTGTGCCTTTGTATAATCAGTGGGATCAGTTGCAATGCATATATGTGAATGATAAAAGTCAATTACACCTTTGTTTAAGGAAATTCTAGGTGCTTCATGAAATGTTCTGTAAAAGATATGTTCATTAAATTTCAACATTTTCAGAGTGTTCTTGTGCTTCTTTAGACCAAAACAAAGGAAAGACATATTATTTTGGTTATTTATAGCAGAGTATGGTATAATTTTTAATGGTCCGGCCCACTTGACATCTACCGAGGCCGCATGTGGCCCACAATGTCAAATGAGTTTGACACCCCTGGTATAGACGTATTTGTAATTGACATATGTTTATACTGTATTACATGTTCATGTTTTCACATCTGTAAATGTTCATATTGTGTTATACATCATAGTTGACAGCCATTTCATTCGAAAAGGTTACAATGAATTACCGTTACTATGAACAGATTTGTTATGTCCCTCGAGGTACGTCGCGATGAGGTTGGACTGTAATGCCCTGCTATTTACGAGGGGCGAAACTAAAAATGCCAGGGCCTAATTAGTGTACCGTTCCAGCCCATTGTACACATAGGTATACAAGGTGGGAGGTCATGAATTCACCAAGCACTCTAGCTGTCCCGCACTATTCTGGTAACAGATGTACGACATGTCAGGGCATTAGTTCAGGCGGTTACGCGAGAGTTCTGTGCTGTCTTTATCCCACGATTCAGAATCGAGTTCATCAGCGTAACCTGCCTCAAATTAAAGGGGTCCTGTCTTCGCATTGCATTCTCCCCTTCTTCCTCCCCTCTGTGTCATCTACAAAATAAAATTTGGTATTTTCAGAGGTCCAGACAAGACTGAATGAAAAAAACATGCACATATTTCTGCAATGGGACCATGACTAAGGAGAGAGAGCCATTTACACAGGAATGACAACAACAACAACAAAAAGCCTGCTGCTCTATTAAAACTAAATCCACAACTAAAACCATATGCGTGAGTGGATTTGTAAAATGTTTTTTTTCTCGTAAAACTCACTTTGTGCCTCTGGGTGGCTTCAGTTTCAATCTCAAGGATCAGCTGAGGTCCCCTGCGCGCCCGCACACACAAATATAATTCACATATCTCTGGGTTGGCTCGAGCCATGGATGAGAAGTATGTCTTTTCACTGCACCACTATCCTTTTGTAATCGAGGCGGACTGCTGCTGTGTGAAAATCCGACCGGCTGCAAAATCCCGTATAGTTGTCTTCTAATGTGTTGTGGAAACGGTGATTACCATTCCTACAAAACTCTAGTGTTACATATGCAATGTAATCAGTCATTTCTGAGTAATTCTTTGTAGAAAACAAAAAGTCAATAAATACATTTGGTTTGTTGGTGTGAACAGAGAAAAAATGATAACAAGAATTCCCTGGATCTTTTCCATGGTCCATCTGATGTTCTTGGCTCATGCGACCACACATAGACACACCTGTACACACAAACAGTGGTGAATACAAAATCTGCATGACGACGCTAATTAAAAAAAAAAAAAGTGAAAAAATCTTCATGCATTAACACCATTCCCATTCTCCTGCCCCCCATACGACGAAAAAAAACCCTGTTACATTATACGAAATCTTTTTCTCTGCTCTTGCCTCGCGAGAGATTCACTACAACGAAGTTTAATCCAACGGCGACCTCTACTGCTTCGTTCGCAAACGGCAAAAGCAACCACCACACTGGTTTACACAGCTCCGAGTTTCCTGAACGCAACATACTCATAGCTGCTCTTGCCATTGTCTTACCGAGCATCATCCTGGCCTTTGCTACAGTGAAAAACCCCCTGTTGTGAAACATTTCTTGCTGCAAACAGGATTTCGTTGTAGAGGAGTTTCACTGTATCATACATTTGCATATTATTAATGATAAATTGATTATGCTTGCAATGAAGAACGCTTATGAAAGCTGAACAATCTGTTTTATTCAATTTTGTAAAAGTTGTGACATTTTTCTCCATATTTTCTCTCAGTGTTCTTGAAAAAACATTTTAATGTGAGCTGTAGGTGAAAGTACAATGGTGTGCATTCAGGTATTGAGCTTGAGTTTGTTTTGTGGGAGTCAAATCAGCACAAAGGGCATCTGAGCTCCGTTCAAGATGGTAAAATCATCCATTTGTGGCACTTTTTTGCATCTGGTCAACATTTCAAATACTGCATTTTCTCATGTTAAATGGAGATGCCCTGGGAAAAACTGTTGGTTCCCTTCCGTTAAAAAAAAACAAACTAACAAACAAACAACCCCCCCCCCCAAAAAAAACCAGAAAGCAAAACTCCTATTGGTGGCTAAAATAACTTCATCCATCCATGCATCCATTAATTATCCGAGCCGCTTATCCTCACGAGGGTCATGGAGCCTCTGGGCAGTAGGCGGGGTACAGCCAGAACTGGTTGCCAGCCGAAATAACAGGGCACACTTTGACAAACAACCATCAGTGCAATGTCCTCCAAGAATTTCCTCCATAAATTCAATTTTCGATCCACTTCTCCATATTCCCAATCAGTCATTGTAATTACCGTGTTCTCGTCTAACCCCGTTCCCGACACTTATATCTTGTGATCCTGGCTTTTCTCTGAATTCTGATTATTCCCGTTCTTCTGCAAAGACGCCCTTTGTTCGCTTCTTCACTTAACGTTGATAACTTCGAAAATTACATCAAAACTGACCAAGAGTTTAAGGCCAGGCTTAAGTCCCAAAGAGGTCAAAAATTTGGCAGACATGCTGCCAGTTTATTGTCATTCTTATCCCAAGAATAAATTGGAGCTTCAAATATGACCACGTATGTGCATGTAGGAATAGTTGATTAGATTTGATTATTGTCCATGTTTGATGTCATGTGTTCTGTGGTATTGTTTTTATTTTCTGTTCAATATTCTGCAAAGGGCTTTTATTACAGCTGCAAATATCGACGTATTGTATATTGATACCTTCCTCCACAGTTATATTGGTACTCTCAGCGTGGTCCGTGTCTTAGTGCGCATTACAAAACGCAGTTAGAGGCCATTTATAAACAGCCTTGGCCCGAGTTTATTACGTCGTGTCTGCAAGGCACAAGGGCCTGCATTATTTGTTCCAGTGTGCTGCACTCATGGGTCCTTCTCTGCATGTTTATCGGAATTCTTAGATTTCCTATTAAGTTATGCACTTAACAATAAAATAATTGTAGTGGGGATATTTTAATAATCAGGTTGACGTCAACAATTTGCTTAGTTTATTACTTTAATGAATGGGTTTCCAACTATTTATTTTTGAATCTCTAACAGACGCCTCCTCCGTCTGACCATTTTTGGTTCCGCCTGATTCTCTTATTGAACTTCCTGGCATTAAGCAAGAATGCCTCCACTAAATTTGTACTTCATAGTAGAGTTGCCATATTTAAGTAGGTCTGGTCCAGAGGTCAGCAACCTTTTTGAAACAGAGAGCAATGTCTTGGCTGTTGCTTACCGTGAAGGGCAGTGTGATGAGCTTGAAGACAAAGGAAAAGTTACCACTGCACATAGCACACATTTTAGCTTACACGTCCTCAAGAGGCATTGCAAGCCCATGGAATTATCTTTTCACTACAGATCACAACTCCCACATTGGTTTTGTTTTGAAGATGAGCAACAACATTAACCCCCATGCAGTATTTATCCCAAAATTGGACATTTCGGACATTGGACGATTTTGGACTGTTGGACAAATGGACACCACAGACAAAACAGTGACAAATAACTCCACGAAGTTGAAATTTTCCATAGGATGTTTTTCTATGTCTTGGCCAATTCCCACTGAACATTTTGAGGGGTTGAAAGTGAAAATAAATTAAAAGTGAAAAAAGCCCATTTTTGGGACGTAATACCCTTCATGCAGCCGCTTAAAAATACTGCATGAGGGTTAAAAGCATTGAAGAGAGTCTCCCTGGTCAGGTCCATTTAGGGGTGTTGGAGAGGGGGGTCCGTCGGGAAGCAGAATCTCAGATTCAGGAGGAGCATTGTGGTTTTCGTCATGGCTGTGGCCCAGCTGGTCACCCGTGGCTGGGTTCTCGACTGTGATTGGGTTTTCGCCCATCCAGTCTACCAATCAATTTGTTTTGAGGTCTTGTAGAAGGCATTCGACCATGTCGCTTCTGTGGAAGTAAGGGGCACCAAAACCCTCGATACAGACTGTTTGGTCCCTGAATGACCGGTGTCAGAATTTGGTCTGCATTGCCGGCAGTAAGTCGGATTCTTTTCCAGTCATGGTTGAAGTCCACCAAAGCTGTCCTTTGTCACAGATTCTGTTCATAACTTTGCTGCAAAGAATTTCTCGGAACAACCAAAGCGTTGGAGGCTGCGGTTTGGTGTCCAACTGTTGGCGTCATCGAGACATTCTCAGGGTTGAACAACTTCTTTGAACTAAAAAGGAGGAGTGTGTCTCTGTCCAAGGAGATACTCACATATAAAGATTCCCCACTACAGAATATTTTAATTTTACACCTCCCTTGGCAGTCTTGCTTCCTTTTTTAGGCCTTTTGCACAATTTTCAAATCATAATTTTATTTTATTTTTTTAATATGTGACAGACCCCACACATAAAGATTGAAAATAAGATATTTAACAATTCCTACAGTTTCTGGTTGTTTTGTCTGTGGATTGCTCTGAAAACGCAAGGCGCCACACACACACACACACACACACACACACACACACACATTACGATTCTGTCCCACCATCGAGCATGAAACCAAGTCCTCCGAGGAAAAAATATCACGTGATCCCATGTCATCTTTGCAAAACAAAGAGGAACGGAAAGTCCCGAATATGCACCGATGTTCCCCGAGTGCTTCCGAAGAGAACCAGAGGCAGGAGCGTTGAAAAATGATGGCGTCATCAAGAAAAGATTTGCGTTGGAAAATGCTTATCGGTTTCTTGGGAACACCGTTATTTTTGAAAATGATATTCATTTACATTAATTTTGTGCTGTACTAGTAATTGTTTTGCGACCATGGAGAAAAAAAAGTGAGGTAGTTTTGTACTGTATTGGGTGCTTTTAGGCCACAAAAAAGTACTTCCATTTTTTTGTTATTAAACTTTTTATTGAATTTTTTTAAGCAGATAGAAAAAAGAAAAACATGGTCACATGTTTAAATACAGAGAGCATCATCAGTTCCGGGCATCAAAATAGAACGTACATCACATAAACATCCCGGTGAAACGGGTTACAATTCCTGCGCTTCCACATATGCAATGTCCTGAACACTGTACCATATGAGAAGAAAAATAATGAAATAAAATAAAATAATAATAATAAACAACAGCCTTCTGGAACGGACTATGGACGAAAACTGAGGTTTGACTGTATCAAGTACAACTTTGTCACATCACTACTGCGGTGAGTGCAATCATGGAGAGGGCGGTAGTCATTTTCTGATTTTCTTGGGGAGGACCACCATGATGAAGGATATGAAACAGGTGAGTACAGATGACGGGATGAGGGACAGGTCGAACAAGTGTAGGAGCACCTGCGCTTGACTCTCAAGAGCAGACGTGTGGAATTCAGACAAGGATGTTATCGGGGCCCGGTGCTTTTGGATCGTTAGTCCTCCTCAGAACTTTGCACACCTCAGACAGAGCGAGAAGGGGCGCTTTGTTTGCTATTGCTATGCAGTCTGAAGTTATGTTATATTGATCTTTGGCTATTAGTTGGGTATATGCCAACAATCTTCCTATGGCCCATTAGCACTACTCTAAAATGGAAAAGTTCACATTTCAGCAAACAAGAGACACAGCATTGTTGTGTGCCTGTGTGTCAGTAAGTACAACAGAATTCGCAGTTAAAAAAAAAGTAAAAGTAAAAAAAGGTTTTACGTTTCCCGTACAAGAAGAGATTTGACCTCAATGGATCATGTGCCTTAACACATGACAGTGTGAATGTTGAGTGCCTCATTTGGCAGAACAAGGAGCACAAAGTATTTGATTCTTAAACCCCCCCGGCTCTTTGTCAGCATCAATCAGATCGTATACCATGTGGCTTTTCTGCTTCAACCAGTGAGAATAGGCTTCTTGTTGAAGAAGAAACTCAGCTAGGTAAGAGATAAGAGATACACATAAAAAAGGCCACTGTCTGAAAAAAAGAAACCTTAAACATATAACTAATATGAAGACAAGATGAACAAATGCAACTTTAGTTGCTGGGGTTTTTTTTTGGGGGGGGGGGGCTGTGACCTCCAAAATAGGTGCGGTATGGGAGTGGGGGTCACTCTGAATGGGAGGAGGACAGGAATGGGAGTTGTTTTCACAGAGACTGGATGGGACTCGCTGTTCATTTATTTATTTATTTATTTTAATACGATCCGGGACTGGTACGTGACAAGAGTTTTTCGGTGGGAGTCCTTGACTCCACTTTAAAAATATCTGGCTACGCGTTGTGTCCCATTGTATGTGTCGTGATTTACTCGACCTGTTTTTACGACTGGCTTTCATTTGTTGTCCAACATTTTTCCATACATCCATAATCAATGCCATTTATCCTCACGAGGGTCGCTGGGCATGCTGTAGTCTATCCCAACCATCTTTAGGCAGTAGGCAGGGTACACCCTGAACTGGTTGCCAGCCAATCACATGGCACACATTTTCCTCCTATTATTTTTTTCCCAAGGCCACCTCCATTGTGATGTCCGGCGAACTGTTCACCGAGCGATCGAAAGTGGCCTGGCTATAGCCTCGGTCCACAGACGGGTCTCCATTTTACTTGGAATTATTATCATCGTCATCATTATTTTTATTATTTATCTAAACATACCTGGCCGCGTCACCGAAAACCCAGCAATGTATTTGTATTGTGTGAACATTTAGGAAGCCATTGTCCACGAAATGCGCCTAATTTTGGTTCTGAAATGCAACAGTGTTTCTCCATAAAGAAGCTCAAGCTGTTCATTAGTCTACTCCTTAGAAATTGGCATCTAATCTGAAGTTTTATCTTTGCAAAGCTACAGGTATGTTGTTGTTGTTGTTTGTTTGTGAATGTTTTTTTTTTTCTGAGTTGAGCGGGCCTGTTGAAATCATGAAGTAGGCAGGAACTTCGACTTCAAATCCGTTTTTTTTCCTGATTTCCGATGATGTGTTTAGCCAGGAAACAAAATACAACTGTCACTTGTTTCCTTAGAGCGGAAGACGTTGTTCTTTTCCTGCCTACGACTTCTTCTACGACGGTGCAGCAGCAGACAAACTCAAACTATGCCAGAGACTCCTATTGACCAATGCTGTGCATGATGAAACAGTGGAAAAATATTGATTGTTGTTGGAATGGGACCTTGAGTTCATTCTCAAGTGTTGTCTTTCCAGACACATGCTTGCTAATTGACAAAACTGACAACATTTTTGGGGATGAATCAGAGAAGTGGGTTTGATAAAGATTTGCTCACAGAAGATCGTCAACATTTTCAGCCATTAGTATCAATGATTGGGAAATATTGAAGCTTGTATAATAGAAAGTTTGGTCTCAAACAGAGTTCCCCATGACGGGTTTGGGATATGAAATGATACTTACCGGACAGTGCCATAGACGTGCCCACAAAGGCGTTGTATTTGCGAACTAAAAAAAAAAAAATATTGCTTTTGCGAAAATGTAAACAGAGTTTCAAACTCCCTGTTAGCTGGAAACCTAATAGGATTTCTTCAAGCCAGTTCTGCTCTCTAGCATTTGGCTTGGAAAGATACTGTATTAACGTTTTGTGAAATGAACAAATACACCCCGAGGACATGTAGGAGATTCTGATAAACATCTCGACTAAACATATTAGTCTGTAAACACTCATCAGACGTATAATTTTCACTTTCCACAATAAACCTCTTTTTTTCCCCCCCAAGTTGACTGATTGCAGTGGCGCTCAAATGAAGCAAAGATCCATCCATCCATCCATTTTCCGAACCGCTTTATCCTCACTAGGGTCGCGGGGGGTGCCGGAGCCCATCCCAGCTGTCTTCGGGCAGTAGGCGGGGGACACCCTGAATTGGTTGCCAGCCAGTCGCAGGGCACACAGAGACGAACAACCATCCACGCTCACACTCATACCTAGGGACAATTTAGAGTGCACAATCAGCCTGCCATGCATATTTTTGGAACGTGGGAGCACCCGGAGAAAACCCACGCAGGCCCGGGGAGAACATGCAAACTCCACACAGGGAGGCCGGAGCTGGATTTGAACCCGGTACCTCAGCACTGTGAAGCCGACGTGCTAACCACTGGACTACCGGGCCGCCCCTGAAGCAAAGATGATTTTTCCAAATATATAATCCAATACCCTTCCAAAAGGCACCTTCCTCAATGACCCAAACAGCACACATCCTTTCTTACAGCATCTGTAAAATGACTGCACGGGTTTTAGACACTTTAAGAAAACAAAAATGACTTTATGTGTTTGCTTCACGGCACGGAAGCTGCCCCCAAAACAGCAGAGACTATTCAGTGTTTCCATTCTCAAAAGCTGAGGTTAGACATGATCATAAATGAAGGTGGGCGATATTCGGGTGGACCTGCACGCTCGCTATCACACGTCAAACGGAACATGAGGTCCTATGGCTATGGCAACTTTGCTGGGGTGGTGGTTTGACCTCAATTTATTCAAGGTAGTTGTCCTACAGATGAGCTTTTGTAACCAAACAGGAAAGAGACATTTAAGCAAAGCGGTTTGCGGAGCCACATTTATGCTTTGAAAGGCACGTTTGCTTGAGAAAGGTGCAGTGCCTTCCTCGGTTCCTCTACTAAATCTGCCCATAAATGAAGATCATTTGAATCTTTTCCCACAAAAAGCTGATGTTTTGAAAAATCCCGAAGGAAAATGTTTGATGGTGCCTCAGAGACACATGAAGAAGATAGAACATGATGTTACAAGTTAGAGCATTTTACGGTCTTTTGTTTTGGCTCTAGGGGAGTTAGAAAATAGTTTGATTGGAAGAAAGACATTCGCTGTATAATTGCTGCTTTAATTCTCTAAAAAAAATGGGCTGTCAACTTGCTGTTTAAAAACATCTTAAAATGATTGATCATTTTGGGACCAAAATTGCAATGTCAGACAATGCGATTTGAAGATCGGCAAAGCTGTGCTTTTTTTTTGTTTTTGTTTTTTGGTCTCTTATTCACCATGCTCACCACCCGCCTGTTTGCTACTGTGGACAGCTCAGACTAACTGGCTCCAAACTGGTTTAAGAAGAAAAAAAAAAGTTGCATCCATGTCGCACATACTCCCGGACATAATTTATTTCGCTCCTGCCTGGCAATGCTAGCTGCTAAGCAGGCTTGCTCCGCAGCAGCACAGACTTTATTTACTGTATATCTTGTGTCTGTGTGCAGCAGTGGCAAGGAGCTGCGTAATCTGGATCCTATACCGGGAACCTATCCTATTTACAAGTAGCACTTTCACCGAGGAGTAGTTCACCGAGCAATCCAGTAGCAGTAATTGTAGTACAACTTTAGGTGTGCAATTATACGGAAAGTCCTTGAGCGCTTGAAAGTGTCTGGTTCTGTGAAATATTAATCAATGACAATTGTTCAATTATGTAGAGAGCTGGAGCTACAATGATCATTGCGGTAAAACTGTTCCACAGAGCTGTGCAAAAATGCAAAGAGCCACTATAGATTTGAGTTACTGTTTAGGGAGTTAATGGCGAGGGGGAAGAAGCTGTTTTAAGTGTCTGCTGGATTTGGTGCCCATGGATCGGTAGCACCTGCCTGAGGGGAATAGCTGGAAAAGGTGGTGGGCAGGGTGCGGGGGATCAAGTAGGATTTTCCATGCCCTTGTCTTGATTCTTGCAGTGTGCAAGTCCTCAAGAGTGGGTAGGGCGGTGCCAATGATTTTTTTTTCGCATTCCTAATTGTCCATTGCAGTCAGATTTTGTCCTTTTTTGTAGCGGCCCCAAACCAAACTGTGATGGAGGAACACAGGATTGATTTGATGACTGCTGTGTAGAACTGTCTCAGCAGCTCCCGTGGCAAGCCGTGCTTCCCCAGCAGCCTTAGGAAGTACATCCTCTGCTGGGCCTTTTTCAGGATGGAGTTAATGTTTCAAAGAAATCTGGCTCGGGGAGAGTCAGAAGCTATGAACAAAAAATTTGCACGTATCTAGACATAAAATAAGATGATCAGCTACACGAGCAATTTAGCATACGCTCGAACACCGGAACACATTAGTCAAGAACAAAACAGGCCTCTGTCGTTTACGGCCTGAGAGATCCATCGGTGCTTGACCCACTTGAGGCTGATTACACTGACGAATGAAAACCCATTTCCGTTAGTTCTTAGTCAGTCCTTTTATATATATAATTTTTTTTTTCCTGTCAATCTCTGACAGACTGACGGACCTTCCATCAAAACTGACAGAATGCCGACCTCTGAAAATCATATTTTTCTATCTTTTGTGCGACTATAAGCACTTGGCAAATTGTTCTTGTTGGTTTGTGGCTGAAAGTGTGCATCCGTCAGCAACAAATATCTGTGTGGAAACATGAACATGACCAACATTGGTTCAAGTTTGGCAGCATTTTTTTTTTTAGTTCTTAAAAACTTTCAACGCATGCATTTTTTAACCGATTTTTGTGGTTGACACAACCCAGTTGAAACTTCCCCCACTATCAGAGCCAAACCACCGCAAGATTCTCATCAGTTGACATCTCCATTAGTGTGTTCAAGACATGTGGTTGCAAGTTCGATGACAAAACCACAAAATCTATCAACGAACTGCAAACTAGGATGTCCAGGGCTCAAGTGCATGTATGGACACCCTTATTTTTGTACATGGTGTTTGTGTTGGACAATCTTTGACTAGCACAGGATCGATCAATCAAACTTTATTTGTAAAGCGCTTGACATACTTGACCATGGAACTTAAAGTGCTTCACATTGTTGAAAATTGTTTAGTGGATAAATACAAACAACAATTAGGATCAGTCCTCCGACCTGAAGGCGGAGGGAGGCTCCCCTCTCATCCATTGGGATGAACGCCAATGTACAGTCATCGAGCCAGGGGTTAATACATTTCCCAACACCTGCTTGGTGCATCTTTCCATGCGCAACTCCGCCGTGGAAGAGAGTCCAATCCCTCTCAAGAGGACAGTTCCCAGAGCACAAGCTACGTGTTGAGGCATGCCCGACTATATCCAGGCGGAACCCCGCACACCAGCTCGGGCTCTTTACCTGCCAGAAAGGTGTCATTCCATATCCCCAGAGCCAGCTTCCCTAGCCGGGGATCAGACCGCCAAGGTCCCTGCCTACGGCCACAGCTCAGCTCAAGTTGCACCCGACCCCCATGGCTCTTATGAATCCATGAGAAGGAGGACTCGTGGTCCCTTTGAGCTGGTGTCCGGGTGCACGCCCGGACACCAGGCCCTCGCCTTCGAGCCCCATTTCCAGGCTTGATTCTGACGTATAGGTTGGATGTGTGTGGATGATCCCGTTCCCTGCGACCCACGTCCGGGCACGGGAAAATGTCTTCCAATATCATTCTTCATCATGGAGGGTCTTTTGAGCCATGCTTTTTCTGGTAGCTCACAAATGCCCTGTTTGACTTGGATGACCCTGTCAGGGGCATAAAGCCCCAGACAACTTAGCTCCTCAGGTCATTGGGAAACACAAACCTCTCCACCGTGATAATCTAGTGGCTCAGGTAGGGGACTCACAATTTAAAATCAATGGTAAGTCGTGATAGTGAGTGATTTTTGTTGTTTTTGTTGTTGTTTTTTTTTGGGGGGGGGGTAGTATGCCGCCAGGACCACTGATGTAGATGGTCGTGTCAATGAGTCACAACCTTGATGCAGTTACAGTAATCCCTCGTTTATCGCGGTCAATGGGAACCAAAACCACCCGCGATAAACGAAAATCCGCGAAGTAGCGACCAATTAACATACTGTATTAAAATAAAAATTGCCCCACGTGGGCCTTTGCGCTTGAGCAGAGCGCACTAACACACACACACACACACACACACACACACACACACACACACACACACACGCACATGCACATGCACATGCACATGCACATGCACACACACACAGGCCAGTGATCCCTCTTGTGCAGCAGACGTGTTTATGATTAGTCAATTAAGACAATTAAGGATGAAAGAGACCTGCTTTTGTTCTTATAAGCCTCTCTCTCTCTCTCTCTCTCTCTCTCTCTCTCTCTCTCTCTCTCTCTCTCTCTCTCTTTCTCTCAGCAACACACATACACTCACCTGCATGCATGCACGCACATACACGTGCCCCACGTGGACCTTCGCGCTTGAGCAGAGTGCGCACACACCAGCACGCATAGTAAACAACACTTAGACACTGATTTTTGCGGACTTTGGTGCATCGTATTCATAAAAAATATATATTCTTTTATGAATATGTTTGAAAAAATCCGCGATGCACCGAAGCCGCGATAAATGAACCGCGAAATAGCGAGGGATCACTGTATTGCAAAAAAAAAAAAGATTTGCAATGGTACAAAAAGATGAACCTAAATCTAAATATGATAACTAATATGAAAACAAATGCAACACAAAAACTAAACTGCAGATGAAAAAGTGAACACATTTGCGCTAGAGTTAAATCACATTAAGTGACACTTTACAGCAAAGGTGTCCGCCTCCCTCTGAGAAGCGTGATCATAATGCCGAACATTTGAATTAAGTGTGTTGGAGGAGGGATACATCTAAAACATGCTTGATAGGATCGCTTGAGGACGGGAATTGGACACCCCTGCCTTCCGGAAATGTTACTGGCCCTTGCTTCTTGACCACAAAGTCTGAAAATGCATTGGGCTTGAAATTACATCATTTTACAATTACAGTATAGTATTTATAAGACTGCATTTCAGATCTTAAAATTCAAAAATATCACATTATCACTAATTGAAGGCTCTCATTACTTTTTACTCTGGACTATTTAAAAATGTAATCTTGGGAATCTGTCTTGTCTCATTGAAGCGTTGAAATTGAAAAGTGTCCTTGGGTGTTTTGAAAGGCGCTTATAAATAAAATGTATTATTATTATTATTATTATTATTATAAATTGGCACATTTGAAACGCCTTTTTGTGTGACGGGTGATTAGAATACATGACTTCCTGTTGACTTAATGGTTTATATGCGTCGACTTTGCTGTTCCTTTTTGTCCTTTGACAATGTTTCCATTTGAGGGCCTCTGTTTTTTAAATAACCCCAAATATTTGTGCTGTTTGATGTGGCAAACATACTAGGTGAGTCAAATGGACCATGGAAATGATGCTTGAAGGAAAATTCCCTTTTGGGTTGAACCGACCATATCTAGGTTGCTGATCCTCATGGGATTTCCCCTCTGAACTCAGCACAAACATGATGATTATAGAGTTGTGCCTTGCCCTAACCTGTGACATAAACCTCCTTTTAAAAACTCTGACCTAATATTGAGACAACGTAATGGCACTCTTTGTAGGCAAATAAAGCTTTCTTGCTGCGCACAAACAAATGGTTGGATTCCATTCAGTTTTGGATCAGCCTACAGCCATTTGAGAACCAACACAAGAGTCAACAATTCTGCTTTGAAAGAGAGATTCCTTCAGGTAATTTGTCTCAAAATATGTTTATTATGAGCACCACCAAGCACTAAGGGGGTGGTCTTGTTTTGGTTCTTTTTATTTGGTGGTTTACCAACAATTTCCATGAAAGTTTGTGCACAGGCGGTACAAGTCCAGGCCAAGAAGTCTGCGTAAAATGAAGTTATGGTTTGAGGAATTGATTGATTCTCTTTGTCATTTATTTTCAAGGGAGTGTCCATTTGGGAGAGGCTCCAGCCTGATGTGAGGTGATGAACGCACACAACCACGTTTGCTTCTAGGAAGTACTTCAGTAAATTAGCACAATACAAAAAATACAAGCCAATTAAAGTCAATTAACACATAGTCATGGTTGAAATGAAAGCCTTCAAACTAAAATCTTTTAACCACTCTCTCGGGGATCCCAAGGAGCTGCCTGGATTGCCTTGTGACGAGAATCACCTCTGATTGTACCATAATATGTCATTATTCTTATTTGTTGTTGCCTGATCTTTTTGTGTACTCGTTCCCATAAAAATGTGCATCCATGATGGTGATGTGATACGCCTCCGCACAAAGCACGATGTCGAGTGTCGTGTACAACCCCCCCCCCCCCCCGAAAACAACCCCAAAATCACATGGAGCGGTGTTTACGTAAGTAAATATGGTCCTGCATGTACAGGCTCATTTTCTCATGTCATATCACCAGATTAGCGAGGCAGGAAGAGGCATAAATATTTTAGGGATATGAGGCAATGCTTCTCGAACTCCTCATTTAATAGCGACTACTACACGTCATTCCCGCGCATAATAAATGAACCGTCTGCATGGGTGAAATTACTACTATCACCTCATATGGCAACGTTATGCTTCATGTTTCAAGTGAGATTCAAATCAAATGCAAAGACAACAACGGTTACTCAAAAAGACTTTGCAGAGTCACGGACAATATCTGTGGTCTCCCGACCTCTCCGTCCCACCTGCATGGAATGTATATGTAAAGTGTCCTTGGGTGTTTTGAAAGGCGCTTATAAATAAAATGTATTATTATTATTATTATATTGGGCTTTTGACGACGTATAGGCCGGATGTGTGTGGATGAGCGTTCATACTGCAGACGCATCACATACATGCCCGATTTATATCTACATACGAAAGAGGCTCAGGACGGATTTGAAAAATACGCAATTGTACCGTTCACGATGCTTGAAAATATCCGATATGTGTGGCATATGGGGCAAAAAGAAAAAAAATGGAATTGAGGTGAAATTCCTCTGCCTTGCTAAATTGAAGACCACAGTTCACAAGGGGGGTAGGTTAAAATTCTGATTAAACCCTGGAGAACCCTTTTCTTTTTTGGAAAATGATGATTTTTTTAACATTAAATGACTACTATATGTTCACTGAACACCAAAATATGTTTTTTCAAATATTTAATGCTTTAATCCTAATTTAGGATTAGGGCCAAATTTGACCCTTTGGGATTTTAGGGTAGCATTTGAGTAGCAGAATTTATAGGGGCCAAATTTGACCCCTTGGGTTCTCCAGGGTTAAAGGTAACAATTTTGAGATTGTTCTTTTGTGTAACATTCGCCACTGTTTTAGGGTTAGGGTTAGGGTTAGGCACAAAAAAAACCACATTTTAATTACGTACCGAAAAATGTGGAGTACTTCCACCCCTTATTTGTACTGTACCTCATTATTCTACCGTGCACAAATAAAAACCCCATTGCGTTATATAGAAGATGCTGTTTTTAGTATTTAGCCGATATTGCAAATATGTTCGAACGACTTTGAGTCCAAATATTTTTCCACATTGGCAGTTCCAGGCTTCCGGGCGTATGGTTGTGGTGTGTATCATAATTTTATTGGGAGAAAAAACCCCCGAGAGAACCTCTCAAGTTAGGAAATTCGTCCACCCGCAAACCCCCACTCCCTCCACCATCCCAACATATTGGTCATGCCGACCCTTAGCCCCGGGGAAGAAAAAAAATCCTGGCGTCTTGCCTGGGTAAAGGAAACAGGTCAATTCCAGCGGCGTGTGCGCGGAGAAGCGATTGTGGTAGCAAGTTTGCCTTTTTACACCAAAATCACCCGGTTGGACTTTCAAAATAAAATTGACTGACTGCTGTATTTGAAATTTGAATTGAAGAACATGTACACGCCGTGAAATCTCAAGATTAAGGTTGGCAGGAGGCACACATATTTTAGAGCTATTGATTGATGCTTGCGTGACAAAGCATGTGCAAGGATCAGGGTATGGATGTCGAACTGGTCATGTGTTGTAGTTTAGGTGCTTTTATTAGGTTACATATAAGGTTACATGTACTGCAGTTTATACATAAGGTCTCATTCAAATATAAAATAACAGTTGTTGATTTATGTTTTGAAAGAACACATGTTCAAATGTCAACGCTTGGATTGAATTAGAGTTCTCCTCCCAAACAAACGCCATTTAAAATTTGAAACGTGTGGAAATTGTAAAATAAGGCGACAATTTCTCACTTTCACACACAGCAAGTGTGTCGTTTTATTTTTTACTCAACTCTCGAGCCCAACAGGTAACGGCTGACCATCCGTTTCCCTAGCAACAAAACTAAACATGGCGGTCCTTAAAGGGACCGCAATTACTTTAAGTGTTTGCAGTTCGTGGTGAATTGTGAATTGCGAAGTCACTACACACGTCCCCCCAGAATTCAACACAACAAAAATAGACAAACTAAAGTTCAAGTCGTGGGGGGCGAATCCGACGGCCGTAGCGGCTACGCAGGACGGGGGAGTGAGGAAGCGCGTCCGCAGGGGGCGGGGGCGGAGGAAAAGTGGAAACTGGAGACGGGGGAGTCATGGGGGAGGGGACAGAGGGGAGAAGGCTAGGAGAGTGTCCAGTGGGAGGACGACCTCGCCTCGGAGGTTGAGCCACTTCAACCGGCCTGGCCAAGTCCAGGTGAGCTGGCTTAAGGCGGTCCACCGAGACCCGCTCGGGTTTACCCCCCATGTCAATGACAAAATGTTTCTGTCCCGCCTCTAAAACCCGGAAGGGGCCTTCATAAGGAGGGCGCAATGGCCCTCTGTGCCCATCAACACGAATGAACACATAACTAGCTGACAGGAGGTCCCTGGGCACGTGAGAGCCTGGAACACCGTGGCAGGAAGTGGGCAGAGGGGCAAAAAGTCTGGCATTGTCCAAGAGGGTGGAGCGTTGCGCTGTGGCCGACCAAGGGGTAGAAGCAGTTGGCACAAAATCCCCTGGCACCCGTAGAGGCTGGCCATAAACCAGCTCCGCAGAGGAAGACTGCAGATCCTCTTTAGGCGCTGTCCTGATGCCCAGCATGACCCACGGGAGCCTGTCAATCCAGTTGCCGTCCTTCAAGGTGGCACGAAGAGCAGCCTTCATTGACCGGTGGAAACGCTCGCAAAGGCCGTTGCTCTGTGGGTGATACGCTGTGGTGCGGTGCAACTTCACCCCCAAGCTGTCTGCCACTGCAGTCCAAAGTTCAGAAGTGAACTGCACGCCGCGATCTGAGGAAATGTCCGAAGGGGCGCCAAAACGGGATATCCAGGTGCCAATAAATGCCCGTGCCACGTCGACTGATTTAATGGATGACAGCGGGGCGACCTCCGCCCAACGTGTGGTGCGGTCGACCATAGTTAACAGGTGAGTGTACCCCTGAGAAGGGGGCAGTGGGCCTACCAGGTCGACGTTCACATGGTCGAAACGTCGCTCAGGCACGTGAAAATGTTCCAAAGGGGCCTTGGTGTGGCGGTGCACCTTGGCTCGCTGGCACACCATGCAGGCACGAGCCCAATCTCTTACATCCTTCTTCAGGCCGTGCCACACAAACTTGGCAGCCACCAGTCTTTGAGAGGCCTTGGTCCCCGGGTGAGAGAGTCCATGGACAGCATCGAAAACCTGGCGCCGCCAGCTCAAGGGAACCACCGGCCGAGGTGTGCCTGTGGAAACGTCACAAAGCAAAGTGGTGCCGGAGCTGTCAAAGACCATGTCCCTCAGGTGCAAACCTGTAGTGGACGACCGGCACTGCTGCACTGTGGTGTCGGTAGCCTGGTCCTTCGCCATACTGCAGTAGTCGAGACCCAGGTGGACCGCTCCAGTCATGGCCCGGGAGAGGCAGTCAGCAACACAGTTGTCTTTCCCTGCCACGTGCTGAACGTCTGTAGTGAACTCTGAGACATAGGTCAGCTGGCGTTGCTGTCGGGCGGACCATGGTTCTGTGGCCTTGGACATGGCGAAGGTCAAAGGTTTGTGGTCGACGTAAACCGTGAACTGGCGGCCTTCCAGCATGTGCCGAAAATGGCGGATGGCGAGGTACATCCCCAGCAGTTCACGGTCGAAAGTACTGTACTTCCGCTCAGGGAGGCGCAGCTGCCTACTGAAAAAGGCGAGAGGCTGCCAGGTACCGTCCACCCACTGTTCAAACACCGCCCCCACCGCGTAGTCAGAAGCGTCCGTGGTCAGTGCCACAGGGGCGGAAGAGGAGGGATGTGCCAGCATCGTAGCCCGTGCCAGAGCTGCTTTAGTGTCCGTAAAAGCCCTGACCCTGCTTTCAGTCCAGTCCACAGTGTGCTTGGGCTTCTTGCCTTTAAGGGCCTCATAAAGAGGCCGCATAGTGCGAGCTGCCCCCGGGATGAAACGATGATAAAAGTTCACCATGCCAAGAAATTCCTGCAGGGACTTCACAGTGACTGGGCGTGGGAACGCTGCGACGGCTTCCACCTTAGACGGGAGAGGAACTGCGCCTGCCTCCGTGACCCTGTGCCCCAAGAAGTCAATGGTGGAGAGGCCAAACTGGCACTTTGCCGGGTTGATGATAAGTCCGTGTTGACTGAGCCGTTGAAAAAGGGTTCGGAGGTGTGCCATGTGTTCTGCCGTGGAAGAACTCGCTACCAGGATGTCGTCAAGGTACACGAAAACAAAGGAAAGGTCCCGCAGCACAGAGTCCATCAGACGTTGGAAGGTCTGAGCAGCGTTCTTAAGTCCAAACGGCATGCGCAGAAACTCAAATAATCCAAAAGGTGTGATGACTGCTGTTTTAGGGATGTCAGGGGGTGAACGGGCACCTGATGGTAGCCCCTAACGAGGTCGACCTTGGAGAAAATCACCTTGCCGGCTAGGTGAGCTGAGAAATCCTGGATGTGTGGCACAGGGTAGCGGTCGGGCGTCGTAGCGTCGTTGAGCCGTCGATAGTCACCACAAGGGCGGCAGCCGCCACCGGGTTTAGGGACCATGTGGAGAGGAGAGGCCCAAGGGCTGTTCGAGCGGCGGACAATCCCCAGGCGCTCCATGTTGTTGAACTCCGTCTTGGCCACAGCCAGCTTGGCCGGGTCCAGGCGCCGGGCGCGGGCGTAGACCGGTGGGCCCGTGGTGGCGAGGTGGTGTTCCACCCCGTGTCTGGCAGTCGCAGAGGTGAAGGTGGGCTGTGTGAGTGCAGGGAATTCGGCGAGTAGGCGATGGAAAGCGTCTGTGAGGGGGAGGATGCTGGAGAGTCGGATGACTTCAGCCGGGCCGAGTGTACACTCGTAAGAACAAAAAGTGGCAGCGTCTATCAAACGTTGATTTTTCATGTCCACTAAAAGTCCATGAGCGCACAAAAAATCCGCCCCCAAAAGCGGTACATCGACACGCGCTGTAACAAAGTTCCAACCAAAACGCTGCCCGCCGAAGCACAGTTCCACAAACCTCATGCCGTAGGTGCGGATGGGGCTCCCATTAGCAGCTGCCAAAGGGGGGCCGTGGCTGTCAGCTACCATGTCGATCTGCGATGCGGGCAAAATGCTGCGTTGCGCCCCTGTGTCGCAGAGGAAACGCCGTCCAGAGATAGAGTCGCAGATGAAAAGTAGCCTGCCAACGTTGCCGACGCTCATGGCCACTAATGAGCGCCAGCCACGGCGTTTCCCGGCCCGCCGAACGAGCACGGCGAGCGGCACTTCCTGGCCTTCGGTCCAAACTTGGCGTGGTAAAAACATAAACCAGTAGCCGGCCGCGGGTGAGGCACAGCCGCTGCGACGAGCGCGTAATTATCGGGGCACCAGCGGCAGCCACGGGGAGGAGAGCCGCTGCACAGTGTTGCTGGCTGGCCAGGAAAATTTATCAGCCTCCGCAGCTAGCTCTCTACAGTCAGTGATAGCAGTGTTCGCTAAAGCTGCCCTCACCTGTGCGGGTAATTGGCGCAGAAAAAGGTGAAGAAAAAGAAAGTCCGGTTTGTGCTCGCCCAGCAGCTCGAGCATGCGATCCATTAACTCGGAGGGTTTGCCGTCCCCCAGGCCGTGGAGAGAGAAAAGTTTGCTGGCTCGTTCAGCGTCGGAAAGTTCAAAGGTTTTCAATAAGTGAGCCTTCAGCGCATCATATCGTCCGTCTGTCGGAGGAGACTTGAGGAGACTCACGACCCTGGAAGCCGTCGAGCTGCCCAGCGCGGAAACAACGTAGTAATATTTAGTAATGTCCGCAGTGACGTCGCGTAGGGCGAACTGGGCCTCGGTCTGAGCGAACCAAGCAGACGCAGATGATTCCCAAAACTCGGGGAGCTTGAGCGAAACAGCGTTCACGGACATCTTCGCGGTCTGGAATCGTCCAGCAAAAAACGTCGAGGGTCACCAGTGTGGAAATTGTAAAATAAGGCGACAATTTCTCACTTTCACACACAGCAAGTGTGTCGTTTTATTTTTTACTCAACTCTCGAGCCCAACAGGTAACGGCTGACCATCCGTTTCCCTAGCAACAAAACTAAACATGGCGGTCCTTAAAGGGACCGCAATTACTTTAAGTGTTTGCAGTTCGTGGTGAATTGTGAATTGCGAAGTCACTACAAACGTGTATTTTGGAAGTGCTCTACGGTGACTGGGCTCAATTCTACTTTTGAGGCGCAACCGAGAGCGTTGCGCTTATTTTGACAGCAGACTGGATGTGGGATGTGATGTAAAAACTTGACGTCGTCGGAGACAGGACAACCTGTTGCGCTCTTCTCTACTCGGCAGTCTCTGTGCACACGTAGAGAACACAGGCATAATCGTGGAGAGCAAGTGATGAACTCTTCGTAAGAATTTCTTGATCGGATTTCCTATCATCTCACTCAGGCAGCATTGGAGCCGGGCGTACCTGAGACAAGTGTGACGGCATTGGGGATGAAAAGCCGGTAAAAGGTGCGTGTATAGGTGTTTTGCCACGTTCAAGTTTCACTTTCGTCAGGTGCAATTGTGACTCATTGGGTGTGAATGGGATTTTAATGCGTAAACATGCAACCACGATTTACAACATTTTCGGCAGCTGTGTTGTGACCCAAGTCTAATATATTTGTATATAGCTTAAAAACCTGCTGGATATGATGATCAATTTCTGGATTCATTAACTGTGAAGAATAATTTGACGAGGTCTTTATGTGGAATTGGATATTTATTTAAATGTGTCATTGAAATCGTTCGTTCCTACCCACTGCTGTCAGGCTGCTGAATAATCATGCGTGAAAACCTGTAACCATTGTAAATAGCACAGCCACCTTATGTATGCATAAGATGCATATGTGCAACTTGGATTTATACGGTGTACACTTCTTTTTCTGAAACATTTATTTTTGTGCATGCAAAACTTTTTTTTTTTCTTTTCCTTTTCTACCCCCACTGCCCCAATTTTGTTGCTGTCGACTGCAAATGTCCCCAGTGTGGGACAAATAAAGGTTATCTTATTTGGGGCATTGGAGCGCACTGTTTGGCTAGCAGGTTATGATTTCATTTGCTGCTTCTCTTAACTACGTTTTGAAGTTTGTATATATTGTTGTGAAACAAGGCTATCCTAAAATTACAGATTTCAACGTGGGTAATAGAACGTAAAACCTTACTGTTTTCCCCATACAATGTAAAAAAGGAAAATTAGGAATATAGAAAAAAAGCCCCCCCCGCCCCTGTGATTGGCTGGCAAACTCGTTCAGGGTGTACCCCGTCAACAGCCTAAAGTAAGCCGGGATAAACTAAAACATGCCCGCGACCCTCTTGAGGAAAATGGATGGATGGGTGGAAAAATTCCCATTTTGGTCAATCAAGAAAATGTCAAATTTGCAGGAAAAGGTAATTGCGGGTATTGATTCCTGATATTGTTTCTATCATCCATCTTTTCTAATGAACCATTTTAAGCTTTTTTAACCAAGGGCTGCCCTCCACCTCTGGTCTCAAAGGTTGTTTGGGATGGGCTCGAGTTCACCTGTGACACTAATAAGACAGTCACTATAGAAAATGATCGCTGGATAATAAAATTGATCGATATTGGCTTTCAGTTAAGGCTCTGTTGAAGTTGTGTCCTTCTTAAAAGAAGATTGTCACCGGTTAAAACCTGGGCTTGTGTTTAGTCTCGCCATCGGTCTGTCAGTTACTCCATTGCTTTGTGACCTCTCAATGCACTTTGTGATTGATAGTTATGCGTGTACCATGATGCCTTCAAATCAGAAGAGGTAGTAAGAGCTCACTGTTGATTTGTCACACCTCCTAACACATCATGAAAGAGCCGTCATCGTAAAATGACTTGCTTGTTGCCCGTTGCCATGACAGCTTTGTCATAAAATCATGACGGGGGAAGCTTGCAAAAGCAAAACAGATGCAATCACATTCAGCGGGCCTAAAAGTGTCCTCGGTGATCATAGTTGGTCTTAAAAAACCATTGCTGCATACTCATGTTTTGGATTTGCCTGTTACTGTTAAGACACCATAAAACGTTCCAATTCATTTGCAAACTGCCTGCACTTGTTTTTAGCATTCAGTGCCGTTCAAAAGTGTTCACACATTCAAATGAAAATGAATGGATTGTTTTGGGTGGAAATGACACCAGCAAGTGGCAAAACACTAAGAAGTGGTATAAAAAGCGAATGCCGTTATTCTTTATAATCCATCCATCCATCCATTTTCCGAACCGCTTCATCCTCACTAGGGTCGCGGGGGGTGCTGGAGCCTATCCCAGCAGTCGTTATTCTTTATAATCTGACAAAATATTCCAAGTCCCAAATTATTCTGACCTTTTCAATACAGTTATAGCCAGCATACTAAACTACAAACGACAAATATTACCCTTGAATGTGGGTCAGCCAATCGACCCACACATCGACAATAAAACTGCTGTGTTTGCTTCGTTAGTGCGCAAGTGGGGGCGAGAGTTGTGCCCAGGGACCAAAAGTTGGCCTTGGAATATTTGCGGATGGAGGTTGTACCGCGCCCAAAAGCCGATCCTCGATGGAGGATGGAGGGGCGGTTGTCGTGTGCTGAAAAGTTGTCGACGGGCCGTCATGTGGCGCATCGTATGTCGGCGGCATGGGGAGGCGGCGTAACGTGCTGAGGGTGGGGTCCCATGGGGGACGTCTACCAGCAGCTTTGATGGGAAGTACTGGCCCGGAAATACACTGCCCGTTCTGGAAAATTAACATATTTTCCCGAAATTCCTGATGGCCACTCCTGGTTGTGCCTGCCTGCTCATTGTACCCTGAGCATTTGACAGGTCCTGGATGAGAAAAGTGTCGCCATGATGGAGCAACCCCCTTACTCCCGTGACCTGGCGCTGTGTGATTTTTGTTTCTTGTTTCCCCCCCCAAGTTCATGAGGGCCAATAAGGGGACCTCTTTTGAAACCGCCACCAAGATGGCCGTGATGACGGCACAGCAGAAGATCCTGGAAGAATCCTTTTCAGGAGTGCATGGAGACATGGCAGAGAAAGATAGGAAACGTTGTAGTTAGGAAATGAAATGCATCCTTTGTGACACCACTCCTGGAATGACTTTTTCAGATTAGGCTGGAAAGTGCCAGAATGATTCGGAATGGCGCTTGAGTTTCTTCCTTATCTTAATCATTTCCTCCTTTCCTGTGTCATTTCCAGGCGCAGGAAACCCATTCACCAACTAAACATTCATTTGAACTTAAAATGTATGAATCATTTTGTGTTTGAATGTATCACTGCATGCGATCAAACCATCAACAGTCATTTGATGACTCATTTAGCCACAGGCTCATTGCCGCATCTTACTTCCGCTCTCCTTTTCAACCTTGCAGGAAGTCATTAGTCATGTCAATACTGTACTGAGATTCAGGAATGTCAAGTGTGGAAATGACACCTCAAGAATGCTACTTTGTTCTTTTAAAAGCCGTCAAGTTGCGTTATCCTCGCATCGTAATTGCAGGCAAGTTGGCTCTGAAGACTGCTGATGTTATACTTTCTTCCCGGTCTCCTTTTTACAAAACATAGGCATCGTGAAATAGACTGAATTGGTGGCACATGGAAAAAGGATGCATTAGCTTTTAACTTTGGGCTTTTCACAGCAAAGGGATGTTCTTTGCATTTAACCCATCCCCAAGAACAAGTGGGCAGTCATCTAATGTGTCAGTCCCTTGGGCAATGGAGTGGAACTGACACCTTACCGTATCACTTTGAATGCAGGGAAAACTGGAGCACTAGAAGGAATAATCTGTGATTTGAAGATGCAAAATCCACAAACAAAGGTTGCTTGAAAGTCAGGTCTTTAAGTAGGTGACGCTGAAGGCAAACAGGGGACCTTCTTGCTGTGAGCTAAAAATGATGACTAGTCTGCCATCATCCTCGCATCCATTTTCTAGATCTCTCTTGTTCAGGGTCGAGGGTGAACTGCATCTTGAACTGGCCACCAGTCAATCACAAGGCCATTCACTCACACACCGGCAATAAGCGGGAACTGAATCCATGTTGCCGGCACGGAGGTCAGACGAGTGAACCACTAGGCCATCAGTGACCAGTGGGCTACTATGCTGCCAAAATGAGAACGTATTGGCTTGGTAAATAGTTGGTACTCCAAATGAAATAAAAATAACAGAATTAAGGTGGCACGGTGGTCGACTGGTTCGAACGTCCGCCCATATTTAAGTTTTCTCTCTTTCTATCGCCCAGTCTGTGAATGGCCATGTTGGGAACGGGGCTGCCTGAGTCCCGGAGGATCAAAGGCCCACGTTGCGTCAGGCTGCGGTCTACCACAGATGCCGCTTTATTGCCTCCAGAACAATAACGTTCGGATGGGTTTTCTTACGTTTTTCCCATTCTGTTCTCTGGAACATGGACCCCAGGCATTTTGGGAGTGCTTTTGTTGTCCCAACAGAGTCAAATGACTATCATGGCACGGCTCCAGTGTAAGTCATGTACGTTGCCGCACAATAATTGTTTTGTCATATTAGCTTTGGGCAAACATTTTATTTTCATCTCAAAATATGTAAAAGAGACTGTTATTTACATAAAATATGGAAACATTCAATTGCATTACATCTCTCTCTGTGTCTCTCCCCCTCACACACACATACCCTCATACACACTCACGCACGGACGCCCATACACATGCATTTTCGAGTGGAAAAAAAAAATTGGACCAACTGCATTCACCCCACCCCGCCTTACTAGGGGCGACTGAATTTTGCTTTTGCACCGTGACTGCCGCGGCGAATTTTTTTTGACCATTTAAATACCCACCATGAATCCACAGCAATCATGACCTGTAATGTATGTCCAGAAAATAATGCAAGCTTTGGTATAGTTTTTACTTTTTTTTTAACTTTGTGTATACACAAAATATTGGCAACTCATGTATTTCATCCCACAAAATAATAAATCCTTATTTATACCATCAATCATTGCCCTTGATGTTTGCCCACACTGTGTGAGCTTGATGCTCAACACGCAAGTCAGCATTTCCTGTAGGCTAGTAGACATGACACTTTTCCATTTGGAAGACATAAAACGTTGGATTTTGAAGCGCTCCATTGCTAACGTCCTTTTTCTTGAGCAAACCAGATCACAGTGGCGTGCCCTTCCGTCATCCATCTGGTTTTGTTGTGGATAGTGTTGAAAATTACCCAAACTAATCAATCTAAACACATCAAAAGCTGGAAAAATTGGGGGAACTGGAACATCAAAACCTGATGGAGTAATCATGAAACCATTAGCTAACCGGTTAATTCACCTGTGGGCCAACAGAACTGCGTCATTGCGTTGATCATAGGACATCATTAGTTCTAACCAGGGGCGTTTGTATTCTACTGGGGCACAGGCCCCCTACTATAGCGGTTCTCAACCACAGGTCTGCGGCCTGGACATATTCAGTAGCAGAGCATACATGCCCAAATTGTACGTTATCACAAGGGTTAATATTCAAGTAATGTAACTTGAATACTGTGATTCCTTTTGGATTGCTCCCTATCAAATATGCTTATAAAAATCAACACAAAAAAGCAACAACAAAAAAAATCGATATGAGATGTATTTTTAGATATTTGTCTCGTCTTTTCTGTCCTCGGGGTGTTTCATATGCATGGTTTTTGGAATTTTGGAAGAAGCCTGAGCATCTGCAATTTAAATCAAAAGCACATGAACTGTGAAGGAAACGTGCTCACCACTTGTGCACCATGCTGAAGAGATGGACGGAGGAATAGATGGATAAATAGATGGATTGCAGGATAGATGTTTGGAAGGTGAGACGACCACGTGAAACAAACGCGATAACTTCATCTAATGAGGGAAATTAATTTTGCTAGCTTCATAAAATTTTCAAACCTTTCCAAATGACCAATGTTTGCTACAAGTGAAAGGTAAAAAAGGACAGGTGAGCTTCAATCTCCCATTTCATACACACCCGCACACACACGAATACACACATGTGCACAAGCACATGTTCGTAACTTTGATACAATGATACGTGATGTCAACAGCGAAAAAAAAATTTTGTCTCCCCCCCGGCGACAAATTTAACAGATGCTATTGATATTATGGCATTTAAATCATAAAGCTGTGGGTGATTCATGATGGGAATTATTTAAGTATTTACTTAGAAGTTGCAGGCATTGTATCCTCCTGACTACCAGTAGTTCCAATTTGTCCTCTGTAGAGGACATTTGTGAACCTAAATATCTCCCACCCAGTGCATCCAATCGCATGAAATCCTTTTGCGCTCTAAAGAGGACATTCAGTGCTTTCCAATGATACCACATTTGTAGGGGGTGGGGCTTTGTTACTTTGACTTCAAAATAAATGTGATTGGACAACATTTTTTTCCCCTGGTAGTCAGGAGGAGGATATCCCCACGAGCTCCTCATATGGTAACAAATTATCTGGATGATTTCGACAGCTTAAACGCATCTTTGTAATCTATTATTTATTAGTGAAATATTATTTATTATTGAAAACTATTATTTTAATTATTTTGTTATTTTAATCTTTAAAACCCGCCTCAAAACGCACTTGTATTCTTTGACATTTGACTCGGCATGACCCATGCTATGATCTTAGTTATACTGTTTGGTGCTCTCTATCGTCTTTGTTATTGATTTTTTGCTTGACTGTTGTATATGTTAGTTGCTCCATGTACAGCACTTTGTGTGTAGCAAGAGCTGTTTGAAAGTGCTCTATAAATACAGTTGAGTTGAGTGGAGTAAACAGTCACCATCCATTCCATTCAAGTCACTTTCCATACTGGCCATGCAAAGGCCCACCACGTACTAAACCAGTGAGACTAAATTTGATTAAATGAGACAGGTTGGTGACCTGTCTCATTTAATCCTTGGCCAGGAAAAACCTCAATGGACGACCATTGAGCTATACTGTGAGCAGTTATGCACCTAACTCGGGGAAATTGGCCAAAAAATTAAGAGTGGGTGATCGAGGACTCGATCATCTCACTTCCTGCATTAAAAATGTAATGCTGTAAAATAATTCACATTTTTTCATAGATGTACCCGTAATCTGATTACATTTTTTTTCTGGAACGGAATACATCCATCCATATCTGAACCGCTTACCCTCACGAGGGTCGCAGGTGTGCTGGAGCCATCTCAGTCGTCTTCGGGCGGTAGTACACCGTTAACTAAGCAATTGCAGTGCACACATACACAACCAACCATTCACACTCTCAATCGACCACTGTGGTGCCTAATCTTTTCGTATGCAGATACCCCACTCAAAATACCCCAGGTATTCAGATAAAAAAATATAAATTAAAAAAACAATTTAAACTGCACCACACTATTTTCCTCTTTTGAAAAATTAGTAAGATTACTAGATAAATCGTTATGCATTTTTTAAAGAAATGTCATTGAATCAATCAACAAACAGTCCAACAATTTCTTATTAATAGGTGACCTTTTTTTTTTACATGTGCATGTAAATTCAGTCGATCCATTATCATTTACAAATGTAATTTCCATATTTAAACAACTCTCTGCCCCATAGATATCGGTCTGTAAGTGTGACGTCTGAACCACAGTGAGCCTTGTTTGTGAATAAATATCAGTAGGAACGGCAACCGTGTCAGACTGCCAGCATCAAAGTGTGCCGAGTCATTGAGGTCAATCAAAACTGACTTTGAAAAGTAATCCAGCGGCTAACGCTGAAGGCACTGCTAAACGCTGGCAACAGGCGCCGTACAATACACCGTCAGCATCGTTGTCATTTTTTGACAGTTTGAAGCGGTTATAGATGAAAGAGAGAATCAAAGTTTCCTTTCACCAGTGGATCAGAGACGTCATGCTGAAAATGTGCACGTCTGCTACGAGCTAAGTTTGAAAGCAAACAAGAAGCTGTAGCTTCCATTGACGAAAAAAGAGATTGGCTCACATCTCCCGTCCCATGTAAATCCGCTTCAATTCCAAGTGTTGACTCCCAGTTCCACATATGCATCTGCGCTGACGCTCCATTCCTCTCATTGTCGGCACCACAAGCCATTCATCTATCCAGCAGACTGTCCAACAGCAGCGACATTTCCGCTGAAAAAAAATGGGGCTGTGAAAAATGCTGCCCATGACAGGCGCAAAAAACATAAGCGCTGTCCAGCACCGACAGTCAAATGGCGCCGACATTCCTCCCAATCAAAATCAGTGCTGGTGCACGCGTGTTGCCTAGAGGGCGCAACCACCAAGCACAGATTCTTCTCCTTTGACGAGTGTCGTGGACAAAAAATGCTGAAAACAATCCACATTAGGTTTACATGACATATCAACAAACACCATGTGACAAAACAAAACACACACCCAAAAAAAGCAAGGCTTTTGAAGATCCTTGAATCATTAACATGATTTGTGTCTTCACATAAATGCAGATCATTGCAGACCCAGAGGTTTTGGTGCTCCCTAATGTTGCCAATGGTGTCCCTTTGTTGTGTCTTCCTCACGTGCCCCCCTGTGGTGCATCAGTAACGGCCCCACTTACAAAACAAAGGCAGTTCTTCACACCTTTGCCTGGCTGTTAGCCCTTACACTCTGTCCCACAGGGGGACAGTCTTGGGGGTGATCCCAGGAGGTCCCAAAAAAGGACACCTTGGGTCTGCCAGTGTTCATATCATCATTAAAATATATAACTAAACGTAATTTGGGCACATTTGTTATTTCAAAAGCATGTATCAAACTGGTAGCCCTTCGCACTAATCGGGAGCTGAGAAAAAGCTACGTTTCAAAAATGTTGGTGACCCCCCGGATACGTAAATAAGCGGGTACTCGAGAAAGAAAAAATACCTCAAGCTTTTTTCTTTTCTTTTTTTCTTTTCTAACCGAGGCAACCAAATTACAGTACTTGATGATTTGTTTTAGCCCTAAATGAACGGTGCTTCATGTCAATATATAGTTCAATGTGAGATTTAGCCTCTTTGTATCCTGAATGCAAATTGGCACTTGTTTGAACAGGCTCACACTGGACCATAACTGTTCCGTGCAAACAAATTCAAGCAGATACTGTACATCCTGTCTTGTCGCATTTGCTGGTCTGCTGTTTCATGTTAGCTAGTAATATGCAGTCAACATTGTGACGCAGCACTTTTCTTATGCAACATATAAAACACTTCCCGCCATCTCTTTGGTGTTTTTTTTAAAAATGTGCTATTGACCTATTTCCAACAAACCTACTATAATTGGGAGCTCTCCTAACTACCATGTGTCCCTGCAATGACTTTTGAAACTTTACTATCATTGATCTAGTCCAATATCAGCCATTTGTCAGAGGTGGGGCCCATGTGCCAATGCCGCTCGACACGCAACGAGCAGGGGGGGACAAGGGAGGCATTAGCGGAGGAGGGCAGGGGAAGGGAGCGTCCGCAGCAAGCACGTCGCAAATGAATGAATATCGGGAACATTGGGTGGATGCGACATATTAACAACTGCGCATTCCAGCTGAAGTGGCCATTCCGAGGGCCAGTCCGCAGCTCTTTAAAACTGGGGCAGTAAAAGGGGTCTGGTGACCATTGTTCTAAATTAACATATTTTAATACAAACCAATATAGCTGGTGACTAAAGTTCACAGCCGATCAGAATTTCGTCTCGTCCTTTTTTCTTTCTTTTGAAACTTTAGCTCCGATGTTTTCATTCGCCAATACTGTAACTTTTTTGCGCTGTTCGCATTGCGTTTGCCTTTCACTTTTTCACTATACATTTAAAAAATTTTTTTTTACCAGAATTAATATAAAACGTGTCAACTTGAATTTATAAATTATTGATTTTCTTTTTTTTTTTTAACTTTCACTGCAGTGCTTTCTTTTTAAAAGCCTCATGGAAATAAATTCAGACATGAGTGTAGATAGGTACCCACTACACTGATGAGCTGCCCTGCTGTGTGGCAGCAATTTTGCAACCCAGTTCAGATTAGCAGCAGGTACAGCTTGTGTTTATAATAGGCTTGCTGTGGACACGCACGTTTGCTTGGGAGAGAAAATACTGTACAAATGCAAATGTTATTGCTAGTTACATGCCGGTTGTTTGAGGACATCCACCAATGTAATTCAATTAAATAATTCAAATGATTCTCGGTAGCAGAATGTGACCAAAATTGGATTCATTCTCTTGCAGCATTCATGCGGATTATAAATATCTTCAACTATTCAGTGTGTTCAATGGGATTATCTTGTCTGTTTCCTAACTGCATTTTCTGTTTTTGTTTTCAGATATTCCGCAGCAAAGGAAGCACGAGAGACAAACCAAAATGAGTTGCTGCTTTGAGCATGTACCAGAATTGCAATGAAGACTTGATGTCTGACCACTCATGTTTGGCACCCTGAACATCCCCCGAAGAGGCCCGTGACGCAGCAGTGTGCCCGACTTGCCCTGCATGCGTGGACACATATACCTATGCGTATATTTATATATGTGCTACAAGTATATTGACACACGCACACTGCGCTCAATTCAAAGCAAGAGTGCTTTGAGCTGAGGAATTAAAACCAAGAGTATGGTCCAACGGTCCACCTCAATCCGCCTGCTGGGAGCCCTTTTGGGTAAGATGCATGAGAAACTCCGAATAAGATTAGCTTGTGTTTTGACAAAAATGAGAAACATGTTTAATGCTTTGACAGGATTCTATACTGTAAATGATGTTATGCGATATGCAGATAGCGGCTGGCTGCATCATGGGTCGTTTATACTTACAAATTAACCTTTTTGTTTTCCCCTATAATGACGTTGACATTTTGTGGAACAGTTTCGTCTGGAGCTTTCATATAATATTGGAGATTTGGGCTCAACTGACGATAGTCGTCAAACAGGAGCTCCATTAATTTCAACATTGGGATGTTTACATAAGAAGCATCCATTGAACTAAGAATTGCTTATCTGTAATCATATCATATGTAAACGATTGCAATACGGTAGATGTTGCACCTTGAGCAAAGACGGATAAAGCATCGGGATTTCTGCACTAGTTGAAATCGCAATTCAACAGAACTTTTTTCTGAAGTCAAGTCTAACTGCCCCAGAAAAGTCATATAATTCAAATGAAAATGTACATACCTTAATAACCACAGCACACGTGTCGTCAGTAAATCTTGTGTGACCACAGCTCAGGAAGCAGGAAAGGATATTTGTTGGCATTGAAGGCTTTTTATTAAATGATATTCACAAATGCGCAAACAATCTGTGTACTTTGGCTTTTTTGGTGACGCTTTGAAATAATAACAAATCCCAAGAGTGAATGTGAAGAGAAACAAAATGGAAGGAGAGGAATATTATACACCAAAAGGTATGTGAAGAAATTGTGTCATAAAGCTTGCGCTGTGGTATGAGTTGGCATTTGTGGGGCAGTAAAATATGTTAAATATGACGCCAACAAATGTGCTTTCAAGTTGGTGTAGTTTTATTGAATTTCCTGAAAAATGCGGTCTTCCAGCACATAATAACAAACAAATCGCCTTTCACTTTCAATGTCATTCTTCACCAAAAAAGTGAAAAGGAAGAAAAACTTAAAACGGTTTCTTTGCATTGCTTCAGTCAACATGGCCAGCAGTTTAGATTTGGGATAGAAATGACTGTATGTCTTCAAAGATCAACCTTGCTGTTGCGTCATATGTTTGAAATGATTTCTGACATGTTCTTTCGGTTAACGGAACGATGGTTACTCAAAGATGTATTAAACAAACATTTTTTTTTTTAACTGTATATCAAATTCCTTAACAATGTATAACACATGGTGACATTGACTTACAAATTTCAATCACTCCCACATGTCAAGTTTCTGGAAAATCTGACGATAGCGGCATGGTGGGCGACTGACAGCACATGTGCCTCACAGTGCAGAGGTTGTGGGTTTGAATCGGGCCCCGCACTTCCTGTGTGGAGTTTGCATGTTCTCCCCGTGGGTTTTCTACGGGTACTTCAGAAAAATAACATGCACGGTAGGTTAATTGAACCCTCAAAATTGTCCCTAGGTGTGATAATGAGTGAGACTGTTTGCCTTTGTGTGCCCTGCAATTGGCTAGCCACTAATGCCTGCCTGAAGACAGTTGGGACAGAATTTGGCACGTCGTGAGGATAAGCGGAACAGGTCATAAATCGATGGATGAAGTTTATCATCTTACTAGAGTGGTTGGACCTTGTTCATAAGATACCATGTTTGGATTCTCTCGAGTGCATTTAAGGTCTTCTCCCTTGCCTGAGAGATTCGCAAGCAGTCAAGGTTGAGGTTTTCACCTAATTTGTTCGTATTATAAGTACAAAAAAAATAAACCCGCAAAAAAAGTCCACCATTGTTTTTAATAGTTTGGTGGAGCACAGAACAGAGGTACTTTTTTGCCTTTTCAACGGTCACTTGTTGCTCGGTGAACTAGTGTCAGGTCAATTATTTGTATACAGCAAACCGATGGTTGCTTTGTTGAATGGCGGTTGCGACATACATGGTTTTAAGGTTACAATTGGGGCTCATTGAACACGTTTCCGCAGTAGGGTCGGAATATGTCGTCATGCACCATGAGAAAGCACGCTCAGTTACCACAGTACTTTGTGTTTTTCGATTTGAGTTGATCATATTTCTGCCTGAGACATGTTTATTATATTTATTTCAATTGTTTTATATATATATATATATATATATATATATATACTGTATATATATATATATGTGTGTGTATACATATATATGTATATATGTGTATACATATATATGTATATATGTGTATATTAAAAATAATTAATAACTAATTAATAATTAATATAAAATATTTTTATGATATAATACGTATATATATACAGTATATATATATATATATATGTATATACTGTATTTGTATATATATATATGTATATACTGTGTGTGTGTGTAGATATATATATATATATATATATATTCATTGCGGGAACATTTGAAAATGATGACACAAACTTTGCAGCTCTTTCATAAATATTTTTTAAAATTGTATTTGTGAACTAAGATTGTGGAATTGGGCGTACCAAGCGCTTGTACTGTAGACTCTTTTTGCGGAGCTCCATTAGGGCCGTTTGCTTGATATAACTCGTCATCACGGACGCTCACATGCAAACACATGACTGCAGTCAGCAGTTGATTTGCTGTACAAGCGGACACAAATACGTCGCACTGAATTGGTACACCTGTGTGCAGTCTGAGAAGACAGAAATGTTCTCCTTCAGATAGATAAAACAAAAGCCAACATTTTCAGGACATTGAATCGAAAAGCTACGCGCATTGTTTTTGGGTGACACAAAGAGCCATACATCCAACACTTCTACTGTAGGCTGTTATGTTAATGACCCTTTTATGACCATTGAAAGGCAGACGGTAAAAAAAAAAAAAGGATGACAAGGTGCTACTCACTGACAGGATTGATTTTGCTAAATGCTAATCACGCTTGATCCGTCTTTGTGGACTGGCACAACCCCAGAGTAGCTTTCTTCTGACAATAAAGAAAAATCAAACGTCATCATCACGTTCGAACAAGTTTCTCTTTGTCTCTCAATTACTATAAAAGACCACTTTCATCTCCTGTAACTTCTTGAATGTATACACTCTGGAGAGCGCTTTGTCCCACCACATTTTACAACCAAACACAATTGGCTTCACTCAACAACGCAACTAGGGCGTACCATATCAACTTTTTTCCAATTATTTTTTTTTGTATGGCTTATATGTTACTTGTCCCTGCTCTCCTTAAACGTGAGGAACATAATTATTATGTACAGTTATTCAACGTCCACAGTTGAACAATTTAAACTGTGGATGCTGAATAACAGTTTCCGCCAATCGCTAATATCACCTTTATTTGGCGATATCTTTATCAAGTACAGTCATTTCATTCATTCGTTGTGCTCAAAATAATTGCGTTGGTTTTAAAAGGAAGCGTAATTCACTAGAAAGGCGAGACATATGGAAGACTTGTGGAATGTAGTCCAGTGGTCCTAGGGTGCAATAACCGTTGACAGGTGCCAGACGTTTCTTGAGTCCATGAAACATAGATGTGGAGCAGTTCTCAGAAACTTTGGTTCACAGGTAAACGGGACCATGATAAATTGTTTCGACACTTGTAAGGTGTAAGGGAGGGAGATGCCACAAATGGAAATAGAAATACAGCAAGTATATAAAAGTACACCCTACAAACATTTTTGGGGGGATAGCATGAGATTGACTCGATAGTAATTACGCTTTTAAAATCTCAGATTGCAAGAGTATCACTTGTGTGAAGTCCTCTTCTGGACACTGCAAAGAATTTCAAATGGGGCTTTGGCTGGCCCAAACTTAATGCGCAGTCTTGTTTTATGGCACGGTACCTTGTCGAATTGTAACCACAAAGTGGTGTCTTGGTTTCAAAAGAACATAACACATTTTTTGCATTGTTTGTCTACAATTTGGCTTGTGCTGACTGTTCTTTCCGCCATTTAATATTTCATCATTATTGTTGTCTCGCAGAAACTCCTTGCAGGCTCGACATTGCTCACACTCCAAGTAAATGTTACAGGATTGATAAAAAGGGGAATTTAAGTTGAGTCCAGGCAACAATTATTTTCCAGTTTTTTTTTAATCAAACATTTGTTAGATTTACAAAAGCTTCCAGTAGTGGGCTCTTGCAATTCATACAATCCGTAGGGCAGACCTTTCCCCTCTGCCATGTCTGACATGTGATGGATGTGTAATCTAATCCTCTGGCGTTCAAAGCACGCCAACAAAAGTACATAATGAGAAACATTGCCCGAGGCAGATCACAGTGAGGCTAACCGAGAAGCAAGCTGGTGAGGTTTCACGTCACTGCCATGCAGTGCTGCTCACTTGAACACGTTTGTGTTTCAAGATCGATGAAGATATATAGGGCTATGATCCCAGAAAATGTATTTCAATGTGGGCAAATGCGATATTAAGAATTGTAAGGCTTGAAAAGTTAGCGATTCATTGATGTCAATAAAGGGCATTAGAACAGTGGCATAACGACCACCACTGTGCATGTCCGTCTCATATTACGGAGTCTTTCAACACTTTGAAAGTTTATTGTCAGTTGCCAGGTTAAGATTTAGGAAGGGAAGGATTTGCCATCAGGGAAAACCCCCAAGATAACCTTACTTTATAAATCGCACTTGTGTTTTTCATGGTCATCATGCCTTTCTCTATTTATCAACTTAATTATGATATTTAATTAATGTTTAGAATTTATCACCTTCGCTCTGATTAATGTAGGTTGTTTGTACTATTTTCTTGAATTTGTTTTTGAACTCAGGAAGCGATTTACTCATTTTCAGGTCCGTTTCGAAATTATGCCACAGATTAACACCTATGACAGATACACTTCTTTGCTTGATGTCTTTATCAAGATGCTTTCCTTTTATTGGGAGACACTAAACGTTTGCACCAACCCACAAAGATGCATTTTTGGGGTGAATCCTGTAGTTGTCCACCCTTTTGTTTTAAAGCAAAATTGGTTTTGTGTTCTCCAAAAGAGCTCTCACCCTAAATACTGACATGGACAAATACCCACCAAGCCACAGTGAAGCCAACATGACCGCCTTTGGGTCCTGGATTGCTCATTTGTATTTGTTCGTAATAAAATCAAATAAATAAATAATAACAATTTAATTGGTGTGCTTTTGCGATGTCTACATGTCATTCTACACTGCAAACCGAGAAGGATGATAGGTGACAATCAACCAGTGCATCATGAATATGCATAACATGGTTTTGGTTTTATGATGATTTTAGCAAGATGTGTACAGATGAGCGTTCATACCGCAGACTCATCACATCCGTATTCGATTTATATCCACATACGAAAGAGGCCCAGGTCGTATTTTTAAAAAATGGTACTGTTCACACATGATGAAAAAAGCTGCTACGTGTCACGTGGGCAAAACAAAACGACAACAAAAAATCGAAATTCATCTGCAATATGACTGTAGCCTAAGTCAAGGGGCAATCCATTTTTGAGAGAATCAAACTGCTGGCCACACCAACATGAATTTCATGTTGTTTTTATAAAGTATTGGTTTAAGATGCCACTTGTGGTATATGTTGTCATTAGGAAATGAAATGACAATAAAAATGTTTCAAAAATATCACCGTAATCAGTGACATTCAAATGACATTCGCAAAATTAGAGTGTGTGTGTGTGTGTGTGTGTGTGTGTGTGTGTGTGTGTGTGTGTGTGTGTGTTGGTGTGTGTGTCCACAAATAAGGAAGGGTTCACTTTACATAGCCAACACTGTACTAGATGAAACATCCCCTGCCGCTTCATTAGGCGCTTTTTTCCGTCCCCCTTGCGCACCAAAACACTCACCTATTTCCAATTTTTGATCGACGCTTCACAAATCTTGCATCCATTGAACTTAACAGGATCTGTAATGACATGCGTGAAGGTACTCTCCAAGATGTTTGGCAAACGAAACCATCGTAATGGAACCCAGGGATGATGGGTGGTTGTTGATCCTTTGTTTTTCTTACTGTAGCATAGCCAGGCGAGGAACACATCAGTATGGTTTTCAGAACTTTTTGGGTTGCCAGTGTCACAGTAATTGTTGCTTTCGTTCAACCTATGTTGTCCATCCATCCGTCCATCCATTTTCTGAACCGCTTATCCACACAATGGTCTCGCCTCTGCCATCCGACTTGAGCAGTAGGAGGGGGTATACCCCGAACTGCCCGCCAGCCAATTTAGTTTGTAGCCAGCAATAAATTTCAGCGATGTTCAATGATTCCACTGTGTCTGCGGTATTCTCTCTACTAAATCTTTTCCAGCGACATGACAGCACAGAATATAACTAGCATCAACTTTTTTGTATTGCAATATTTAATGGTTGTACAAGCAACTAAACAGTGAAACAATGTATGGTGTGTGTGGGTGATTTAAAGAAATCCCCCCCGAAGCTATTTGATGATAAATGAGTTGTTTGAACCAATGATTCTGGGAGTGCACTCTCTCTTTAAAGATATGAATACACAATGCGATGTTTTGAATGTTGGCCAGCTTGTGACGTGTGTTCTGTGTTTTGGATGGAGAGGTGTGAAAAATTAAGCTTCTGAAAAGATTTTTTTTTCAGTACTGTCACATTCTGCAGTGCATTACAATGAACTTGTTGATGGTTCTTTTTATTATGTCTTGACATGGGGTGGAGGGGCTGTGACAAATGTCGTGGTCTCATGTTCTGTGACTTTAAGTACTAATATGTTGCAGTTCCGAAACAAGGGGAGCTGTCGTGCAGTTGTTTGTTTTTTTTAAACGTACACTTTATGAATGCTTTTAACACTCTCCACAAATACAGACACGTCTCTGTGGCACGACATGCCTTCTCTTTTCCCGTTCGACTCCAGAGGCGTTCAGAGACCTCCGCTGAAAACGTTATTTAACGATAACGATAAGTTCAATGACATTAAGAAAATCGAATAGAATGCACTTAAAGAGAAAATCCAGCGGAGAAATCACAAAATAAATTGTATGGGGGGGGGGGTTGTTTGTGAACACACAACAAAGGAATAAATAACATAGACAAATCTGAAATAGTCCAGTCTCCTACACCAATATGAGAAATAGAGAGAGAGAGAGAGAGAGAGAGAGAGAGAGAAAGAGAGAGAGTTTACTGTGTAACATCCACCATTAACTTTTGAATTAATGGTATTAACCATTCAATTTGGAATTTAGTATTGGTAGATTCATTGCCAACTGGGGTGGCAGCCGGGGTGGCAAGGATTTGTTAAAGGTGGCAACTGCCCCACTATATGATCAACCTAAAAAAAAAAAATCCAGAAGGATGGATATTGAATAAGACGGTGTGTTGAATTTACTCAATTTTATTTCATCAAGTGGTTGCAAGAAATAAAATATTTTTTTTCAGTGTACACGTGGTCTTGATTGAGTGTTTAAGTTAATGGAAAATTTAAACTGATCCACATCTGTATTCCAGAGATCTTTGGAAACATTTGGTTAATGGAACTTTTGGAACTGTGTCCTTCCTGTTTCCAGAAGCAGAACTAAACAAAGTGAAGCAGCATATACGTATAATGTAAATCTGAACTGAAAACTTTCTTCTTTCCTGCTTTCACATGAATCCAAGATATTGGCCATCAATTCCTGATGAGCAAATCATTTGAGATGAAGGGGCAATGAAGGTGTGTAAGAAAGACACCATACTGTATGAGTATTCCACCATTATATACTTAGTTGGAACAATGTAGTACAGCAACTAAACTCAGACTCAAGTCCATCTGCCAGATGAGTATATTTTGCACCTCATTAATATACCGGTACATTAAATTGCAAAACTGAGACTCAAACGGCTGAAACACCCATAAAAAAAATGGAGAAGAAGAGGAACCACCGAGACGGTTCCATCAAAGCTTTGCCGGGGTCACGACACCGAATGCGGGTACTGTAGTCGGAGGTCAGCTCTGTGCTGTATACGGAGCAGCAACAGCTTCCGTTGGCTACTCGCGCCACGAAACAAATTGTGGAGTTGCTGCTATATCAGGAATCATTGCCCGAGAGGCGGGGAATAAGCTACATTTCTGAAAAGTATTATACTCATGAAGAAATGGCAAGGAAAAAAAATGGAGAAGCCATGCTAAATGATGAGCTAATTGAAGACTGACATGTTTAGCGCGTTTAAGACTGCAATTAAGTGCTTGGGTGATCGTTACACTCCATGACGTCTGGCTGGAACAGCGCTAAAGCGGACAACATCCAATTTGCAAACTGAGTTTTGACTTACTTTTGAGGTCTGCAAAACACATGCTCACAAAATGACATTGCAGCAGACCTTTGTTTCTTTGGCTGTGCTTCTCGACATGAAAATCAACTTTTCTGCTGCACACAATGTCAATTTAAAAAGGATTGATTCCTTCATATATATATATATATATATATATATATATATATATATATATATTTATGTGTATATATATATTTATGTGTATATATGTATATATTTGTCCATTCATTGTGTTGTCATCTTTTATGTTTAATAAAACACTGACTTCAATTCCCAGGGATTAACCTAAAAAAATGCTCCACAAAGTTCGAAAGTTGCTCCTCAAATGATTCACAAAATTGCTCCCCCAAGGAAAAGAACAAAAACTCAAAAAAAATCGAGCCTCGAAGCATGATACACCTTTTCTCAAAACACATTCTGACATTCTCCCGAGTCCAATATCAACATGTTTTACAACACTCCACATGATGCTTACAAAAAAACAACCAAACCCTCTGCAATAACATTAAGGTCCCTCCTCTCAGTGCAAACACTGTGAGAGCCAGGCCTGGACATTTTTAGCACACCAGGACTTCACTCGGTAACTTAACACAGCTCCCATAATTTATGGTTGGTTTGCTGTGGTTCCTAAATGCTTGATCCATCCATCTGCTCGCCTTGTTCACAGTCACTGAGAAGTCGGATCGATGTAGAAGGAATGACGTTCTCACTAGAACTGAATCTTGAAAGATTCGGGTTTGAATGGAGACCACCTGTTCTTGCTGTGTAGCCCACTTGAGTTTGAATAATATGTTCACACATGACCAAACAAGATATCACAGAGAAAAGGAAGATAAATTAGATTGGACCAAAAGATTCAAAACAACTTGAAAGGGTGCTCGTTTGAAACCACCCGAAGAGATCAATGGTCTGACTCTGACGTATGTGGACAGATGTCAGTTAAGACAATTTGATTGATCGCTTGGTTGCATGACTAAAACAAGGGGGTTTTCAAAGTAAAAAGACTCATACTGAATATGTTTGAGAGGATGTACTTCTAATCTGGTGCGCAGTAAGCGCTTCCCTCTATTTTGGTCAAGTGTCTTTGGATAGGAGGCATAATAACCCTTTGCACTTTGTCAGCACACTGGACAAGGTTTGATCAAATTCTGACAGTGTTGCTATTCCTGCTGAGCTCAAGCAAACAGTGTAATACATCTTTTATTTATGTAGTGCTTTCACAACAGCTGCAGCTGTAACACAGTGCTTCACAGATATAACATGTTTTTACAGGGATAGCATAACCCTCTCGTGGTGTAGTGAGTGTTATTTTCCAATCAAAGGAAAAAACAGCACACAGAGAGGGAATAACTGCATCCGAATTTATTCTGGGGGGAAAAAAATATTTTTATTGTGTTGCATCAATTTTATGGACCATCTGGTGTTGAGAAAAATGACTTCCCAGTTACGTAGAGCATAAGGAACAAAAATATTTTCTACTGCCCATACACGCGAGTTTAATCCGCAAATAATAGGTCGAGCGTGAGTGCACACTGTCCCACCATGCCTAGACAGCAGATAGATTACCAGTGCATGAAGTCACCACTGGCTGATTTAACGACCGTCATTTCTGGACTATAGACCGCACCTGATTATAAGCCGCACCACTACATTTTTAAAGGAAAAAAAACATTTTGTACACACATAAGCCGCACCCGTCTATAAGCCGCAGGTGCCCATATTGTTACATGAGATATTTACAAAGAAAGACGGTACACAGGCGGCCGTTAAAAAAGTCTTTATATAGGCCGCTTCATTAAATAAGCCGCAGAGTTAAAAGCGTGTGACAAAAGTCGCGCCTTATAGTCCGGAAATTACGGTATATCTTTGAACAGATTCTCTTCCTGTGTAGAATTTGCTTGTTGCAGTTTTTTCCAGTATTATGATGGTGTTAGAATTTTTGGCTTGCTGTTATCTGTCTTGTGTTGCTCATTTTCGGTTCATCCCCAAATTTCCGCGTGCTTGGCATCAAAATAGCTCGTAACTTGATTTCCGTGCCAGCGCATGTCTAGTGTAGGATGTTTGGGGTCGTGTTGTGCCTCCTCTGAGGGTTCATACGGATGGAGTTGCCTCTCCCCAACGCTGTAGTATGCGCTTGGCATAAAAACAAATTAAATAAGACCTACGTCACATGCACGGCCCACCACATCATCCGCAAGGGGAGATATTGCAGTTTACATGCCATTGTCAAGAAAACAGACTTTAGCGAGTCTATTATGTTTCCGTGATGTCAAGTCCCAGCGCGCTTTGACCTCCCTGATTTTGATGGAAACGAGGAGAGCGCGCTTTATTAGCCGGCAACTTTTTATGTCTCTCTTATTGAGTAATAGCAGTGCGGTGGTTGGCGTTGTTGCCATTGCATTTGTATTATTTGCTTCAATATTGCTTTTAATGTGTTTGTCATGATCACATGGAATTCTGACCTTTATTTATTTATTCGTTCAAGTTCTAAAAAAAAAATGCATTTGTTTTGCCTGTGAGTATGGCTGATTATGAGTGCAGCTTCTCGGCACTGAAACTTGTCTATGAATGGATGTATAAAAATATCTGGTGCCAACAATGTTAATGACAATAAAGTTGTATTCAATTCAATTAAACTGTGCTGAGCATTGAGAGCAAGTTTGCTGGCCACCATAATAACTGCCGTTTTAAATTGGCTGAAAGATCTTAGTGAATACATCTGATAACTGTAAACAGTGTGAAAGACTGTGATTGAATGTAGACTGTGAAATATAAATATATCCAATAAAAACTCAAATTGTAATTGTTGAGGAACTGCCCGAAGACAGTCATGATAGCCTCTACCGTGGCCGCCGCTCTTGTGAAGATATGCGGTCTGGATAATGGATGGACCTTTTTGCATAGGGCCTCCAGATCTGTTACTTGTGAGCCTCTATCCAGCTTGTTTTATATGCAACCTTGTTCCATCGCACTTGATTCCAAGGATCAGCTCATCAGCAAGTTTTGCACAAGACTGACAATGATCCTGAACATTTGAATCAGGTGTCTTGGAATAGGGTTACATATAAAAAAGGCTGGACAGGGGCTTACAGGGACCTGACTTGGAGACCCTTGTCCTACAAGAACTGAGTTAGTGCTCAACTTGAATCTATGTTATTCATGCGACATGCATAAAAGTTCCCAGTGAATGCATAAAATGACCTGAATTTGTGCGAGTGCGTGTGCGTGTGTGTGTGTGTGTGTGTGTGCGTGTGTGTGCGCCCGACAACCTTTACCCTCCAACTAAACCTCATCCTACCCCTTGGCCACTTCAGTTAAATTGTTTCGATCCACATCTGTGTCTCGAAGTGATTTCATGGCGTAAAAGATATGCAAGTGTTATTCCCTCTATTCACACTCACATTTGCTCGTATGGAAATTTGTATTGGATAAAATCGTTGAACACTATTGTTTTGTAATAACCTTTGTGATTGGCATTCTGCGAGGGGCTGAACACCCCAAAAGTTCATATTCGAAATTTGCCTCGTGTTCACATTGTTGGTGTTTCATTTTGTCCCCATAGGCCTGTTTCTGCTCATGCCTGTTCTGATGGCACCAACACCGCCAAGCATGTGCACTCCCTTGAGGACGCTTGATGACAGTCTGAGCCACAGGCGACGCTACATGGTAGGAGAATGATGGCATGTTTAACGCCGTGCCACATGAACTACTTCCTTGAGAGCTAAATAATTTTCCACAGATGAGGCTTTTTTCGTCGTGTGTCGTTTTGGTCATTTTGTCCAATTTGAAGACTTGCCCTTGAGTTATTTTTGACAACAATCACAAGGATCTTCAGCTCAGTGAAGATCAAAAATAGCAATTTTCACAGTGTGAGTCAAATGACTCCAAAGGAAATGCAGCTGCCCGAGACAAATGAAGTGGTTCTGTGGATTGTGAGCGCAAATGGTTGTTTGTCCATGTGTGTCCTGTGAGTGGTTTTCAACCACTCCAGCGTGCACACCCCCTAGGGGGATCTTCAGAATGTATATATTTTATAATAATAGGCCTAGCGACGCCACTGTTCTTAAACTTGCTCAATTTAGTTAAACCACTTATTAGATCCGATGGTGAGAGTGGTCAGGACAGAAAATAGAGAACATATGACTGATTTTTCCGTAATCTCCAATGCGGTCTGAATAATTACTTACTCATTTGCCAATACCAGAGCTTGATGAAAAGTCAATGTAGCATTTTGTATGGGGTGAGTGGCACAACACATCCATCTGTATTCTGAACCACTTATCCTTAATACGGTCGTGCATGGACAAATTGGTACATAACAACACACACGTTGATGTGGGGCAGCTGGTAAGCATGTCCGCATAACAGTGCAGAGGTCTGGGGTTCGATTCCAGGCGCCGGCCGTCCTGTGCGGAGTTTGTATGTTCACTCCGTGCCTCTGTGGGTTTTCTCCGGGGACTTGAGTTTTCCTCCCACATTTACACCACCTCAAAAAAAGAAAAAAAACATGCATGGCAGGTCAAGGGAAAACGTGAATTTTCGAATGTAATTATTTTTAATGTATTGCTGAGTTTGTTAAATGTTGATGGCTGTCAGTAAGTTCCAAAAAAAACTAAACCCCCCCAAAAGACACTTTCCACTTCATTTTGCCTTTTCACTGAACCCATAGTGATACCGTTATCATATTGTTATTGAGATATCTGGCAAAATCATAGAAATATTCAATTTTAGCCATATCACACAGCCTTAGCGGTAAATATTATCTTCGAATTAAAGGTAAAGTAGGTGTCTATTCCTTGACGTGTGGGGGGCATTTGTTTCAAGTGACTAACACACCCGTTGCGTAGAGAGACACAGTGTCTACGGGAGTGGAGGCCACAATTCTTGGAGAAATTATAACAGTTTGAGACCAGTCATTGAAACCAGACATGGTGTTTGAACACACTGAATGTTTTAATTCAATTTGTACAAAATGCGTTCAAGAACAGATGCCTTCATATTTGCGCAGTTTAGTTTGTTGTCCGCTCCCCAGTGTACACCAAGACACTCTGTCACTGCTCTGAAATGTGTGACTCTGTCTTGGTTTGTGGATGTGAGACATCCAACCAGAAGCCGCTCTTCAGTTTATGACAAACTCCTTAGTTGAACGTAAAAATAAGGAGAGGAAACACAAGGAATCCACGGTTGAGCTGGGGCTTTAATCATCACGAGTCCAATGAGCGGATGGGAATATTTGCAACGTTGTGGTACAGTGGTTCGCAGCATTTTTTCACTGACGTATCCCCTGGGGTATTTTTTCAGGCAAGTACCACTTTACCCGCTGCAAAGCATTTTTGGATGAAAAAACAAACAAACAAACAACAACAAAAAATAGAGTGCTGCGCCATCAGTGTCTGATTTATTAAACTTTGCAATTCTATTTGTAGTTGTATCTCGATTTGCAGAAAATATATATGACAAAAAAGATTTGTACATAAAGATACACTCGCCTCCCTTGTGTGTCGACAACGTGGGATCGGTTCCCAGTCAGTGACGGTGCTGATATGGGTGTGAATGGTTGTTTGTCTCAATGTGTGGCCTGCAACTGACTGGCGACCAATTCATGGTGTCGTCAGCCTTCTGCCCGAAGTCAGCTGGTTTACACTCCAGTACCCCTTTCCCACTGGAATTAGTGGATAGTGGTGATCCGTGGCGACACACAACCAATTGGCATATTGTCCCTTTCCCATTGATCAACAGAAGGCGATTCTGCGCCCACCCCTTCCACTACTTTGCGTCTGGTTACGTCACCACGCTGTGATTGCGTAGATGATAGTGCGACAGATTTCTTGGTGGTGAACAAAGCAACATGGAAGCGAGTGTTCTTTCTTATATCATGCTTTTTACCGTCCTCAAAATGGTGGAAAAATCTACAGTCCAGAAAATATTCTGGACTGTAGATGGTGAAATCCCTAAATTTGCTGCATTTGTACTTTGAGAAATGTTCTTAAACTTGGGTCCTATTTTCTTACGAATTTGTTAACTGGACGACCAAGAATGCAACGCTTTTCAATTATATTTAGGAAATGTATTGAAATTATGTAAAATCAACATGATTAATGTCAACAAGGATTGTGTTATTATTCCTGTAAACTACTGTTGGGGGCGGCTGGTTCAATTCCAGCTTCGGCCTCCCTGTGTGGAGTTTGCATGTTCTCCCCGGGCCTGCGTGGGTTTTCTCCGGGTGCTCCGGTTTCCTCCCACATTCCAAAAACATGCTTGGCAGGCTGATTGGGCGCTCTAAATTGTCCCTAGGTATGGGTGTGAGCGTGGATGGTTGTTCGTCTCTGTGTGCCCTGCGATTGGCTGGCAGCCAATCGCAGGGTGTCTACTGCCCGAAGACGGCTGGGATAGGCTCCGGCACCCCCCGCGACCCTAGTGAGGATAAAGCGGTTCGGAAAATGGATGGATGGATGGAACTACTGTTGGTGTTTTTGCAACACAACACTGTCCTTAACTTGGTGTTTGAGGGGTAGGATAATGATGAGTTCCTTGAACTTCAATCTAAACCATTTGCGTATCAATTGTAACCTTGTAACCTGCGGTAACGGGTAGATCGTGAGAGATTGTACCGCCACGTAAAACCATTTGTGAACCACTGATGTATACTTCCGAACTGTTTTGCCTTGGGTCCAATTTCCAAATGTCAGTATGTTTTTGTTTTTGTTTTGTTTTTTTCAGATCTATATTAATCATTTAAACAGTCAGGGGGAATAGCCCGAGCTTTGCTGCTGGTAGGGAACCCATGTTAAACCTCGCCAGCATATAAAAATGATGTTCCCTCAGTGGAGATGTATCTCTTTTTCTGTCTGACTATTTCTACACCATTACTTATTAGCCAGGGCTTTGGCACTATCTTGTGGCATCTTAGAACATTATGGAAACAGCCAAAAACACATATAGGTGTTGTTGTTTATTTTTTAATGTTAGGTGAGGATATGTTCCACAGGAAGAGGTCGGTGAATCGGTGACTAAGTGAATAGAAAACCACAGATAGGCAGGAGTTCATTGTACTAGGTCTATTGGGGGGGGGCATCATTATTATCTGTCACATGAATATGAAGCATCCCAAATCCCATTTGAAAATAAAAATAATTTTCATTGCTTACATAGACACAATGCAAGAAATCCATAAAATGTCAATGTGTAAAATATAAGAAACACATGTTAGAACCGGGCGGCCCGGTAGTCCAGTGGTTAGCACATCGGCTTCACAGTGCAGAGGTACCGGGTTCGAATCCAGCTCCGGCCTCCCTGTGTGGAGTTTGCATGTTCTCCCCGGGCCTGCGTGGGTTTTCTCCGGGTCCTCCGGTTTCCTCCCACATTCCAAAAACATGCATGGCAGGCTGATTGAATACTCTAAATTGTCCCTAGGTGTGAGTGTGGGCGTGAATGATTGTTCGTCTCTGTGTGCCCTGCGATTGGCTGGCGACTGATTCAGGGTGTCTCCCGCCTACTGCCCGAAGACAGCTGGGATAGGCTCCAGCACCCCCCGCGACCCTAGTGAGGATCAAGCGGTTCGGAAAATGAATGAATGAATGAATGTTAGAACCGAACAATCAAGTTTCAGTTAATTGGCTTAAAAATATGTCGGTATTTTTATAAATTACAAACTTGAGGGTTTTTTTTGTGTTGCAGAAGCACAATTTCCCAATCAACTACACTGTCAGGGTTCATCACCAGGAAGTTTTTAAACTATCAAACATCAGCAAAATGGTAAGCGTGTTAATATTGCTACTTGAATCAATATTTCATTTCAGTTTGTTTCTTTCTGGTGAACAATGCTCATCTCCTCTTCCTCTTTTAGAAGCTACAGGTGGACGACTTGGAAGAACTTCACCTTCAGAGGATGTGGTTCCTTGTTAACCACAGCGTGTTGAAAAGGGTAAGCACACATTTGTTGCATTGATAGTCCTTGGCTTCTGCGAAGAGAGATCATTTTTTTCCCTTCTGTCTCTCTGTACCAAGTATCCGCCAGGGACTGATTGGTGATTGGGGCCTGTACAGTTTTCCCCCATTGCCCATACGATTTAAAATCTTACTTTTCAATTAAATAACCCTTTTAGAAAGGGAAAGTGGCAGAAAGTTTTTTTTCTTGTCCTCTTCATTTGAATGTGTTACATTATTGTAGAATGTCACTGTTTAATCTCAATCGAAATGATCAACCCTCGCCATGTATCGATCCATCTATTGTGGACAAAACTCAAGCTGCGTGTGTGTTTGGGCAGAGTACCAATGTGCCTGAAAGTTTTATGATCGTTCAAATATGTTGAAATATTTTTTGCTTGTATGAAAATAGTATCCTAAATTCAAATTAAATTCCCAGATAATACGAGTCATGCCAGACAGACATCCTTCACGTCCCTACACGACAGAGTTGGAGAGACGTCTGCAAGATGCTGAGGGAGTCTTTGTGCAGTCGCATCCTCCAGAGGTAAGGCAGCGGTCATGCTTGTCTACCATGTCTCTATTAAGTGGCTACTTGAAGGAATTTAACGCATAATTGAGTTTTTCTCGGAATGCAAGGCTCTGAGGACATTTGGAAGTTCCGGCATGTGACATTGATCCTATTTATGATTATTGCCAATGAATAGAGGAATAAGACCACAGGGTAATCAGGGTAGGATAGTCATTATCCGGAGATAAAAATTGGCCTTTTTTATAATTTGATTAGGATTGGAGTGTAGTATAGGCGAGGTTATAAAGTCATAGCTGAGGGAATTTGTTCAGGGTAATGGGACTGAGGATAATTTAACCCTAACCCTGCTGAGTAACATGGACAGTCGTGATTTAATATTTCACCGTGTCTCAGATCTTTTAAAAAAAAGAACGCCGTACACTAAACAAAAAGTATACGTCGATTGTGACAGCACGAAAAGAAATTCTTGATAAGAGAGGGGAGGTCATCTCACTAGTTTTGCCAATAGACTGGATTTTTGGGGTGGTTGAGATGCCTTTGATAATTCTAATTTCATATGCTGGTTTGGGATATTTTTTATCAGAAATCCTGGACTTGGCAACAGTTTTGTTTCATGTCGCAGATGTTCTGACAACCTTAACTTCATTCTGGCTTCTATGTTTACTGAGTACCAAGCCCATATTTTGAAATAATTTGCGAGACATGTTTGTATATTGATGTGCTGGCTTGATGTGAAGACATTCATTGCAATGACAAAATCCTTTGCGCATTGTGTTTACATAAGCGTTGATTTACTGTAATCTCTATTGACCAGTGTATTCTCCTGCTATTGTATTTGGTTATTCCTGTAACATCCTTCCAATAATTCCTTACCTGTATTATTTGGTAATAATTCTCGGTAATAGATAAGCCTGATCAGTTTTCAATCAGTAATTATTTCAGTGACCCAAGACTGCTGTAAATAAGACCAAGCATGACCTCAAATCAGTGCAGTTTTACATGCTTAAAACATAACTTCTCGAAATGTGGTAGTTAATTTTTGATGCCGTTTCTGTGCTCTCAAATGTAGCCGCTCATCGAGATAAGCAGTTAGGCTATTGCGACAGCTCATGATGCAAACACGTGCATTAAATTTGCCCTCAAATAACATTTTCATTTAATCTGATCTCATGAAAATAATGTCGCTGACTGTTCTGCAAGTCACGTAATTAGTCATGAGTGAGCCCCTTGCGTATGTTTTTATTTATTTGTTCAGTGGCTGAAAAAGGTGAGCATTTTGATATTATGTGTCAAAATACGAGCTTGTAATGCAGATCTGTTTCTCATGAAATATTCCGAACCAGGAATGACCCAAAGCTGCGTGTTTGTGTACAGGTGTTCCAGCAGGAGCTTCCAGGTGCAATCCAAGACATTTGGGATTGTTTAACAGAAGAGTCAGACAAAGTGCCAGAGTCCAGCTGGAGATTTGCTTCTCCGAAATCCCTTTTGGACAATTTCTGTCACACCATGCATTGCCTCTTCCGTGAATGCTTTGCCACCACAGAAACACAGCAGGACCGTGAGTAGCCCACCAGGAACAACTTACAATTGAATGTCAATGCTCTTTCACCTTTTCATGTTTGCCCCTTTGTGCCTGTGCCGTTATACTATTTTAAATTTTTCAAATGCTCACTACACTAATGAGAGAGAGACAGATAGAGACAGAGAGAGAGATTGTCGGTATGCCCTTGACTCTTCCAATAAATAAACTATTCAGGAATTCCACTTACTGTTTAAAAAAAGTGCAAAAGAGTAAAACCATTACCGGAACAGTGGCATTTCAAACATGTGCTAAAATCATCATACCTTCTTTGTAGCGCAGCATTGACTCTTGTCTTGTCAGGGCCAACACTGCCAAAACAGTTTTGTGGTGTTCTGGCGTGGCTTGTTTAGGTCACTGGTGACTAGCTGTTTGCAAACCGATTCTGCTCAATCCATTGATGTGTGCTTTTAAAATTTGCATCATGAGCTTGTATTATCCGGGAAAAAAACATGTTTTCTTCATCAACAGAGAAGGTTGTGTGGATATCTCAACTATGTTATTACAAAATGAAAAACACTGATGAGATGATAATGAGACAGGAAAGCTGCAATATTAAGGGAAGCTCATACTGTACGTGAAGTTTTGTGAGACTTTAGAGGCATATTTTGCCTGATAATTTTTCAACTTCAGGTATTCGACTGCTCACTACCTCAAGACCTCAAGACCTCAAGTGCTAAGCTTACAGCCCCATTCTCATCCTATGTTTTTCCTTTGCTCTGACTGTCTCTATAATAAGCCGCTCTCGCACAACTCTAATTGCCCCACGGGGATAAATAAAGTTTTCTGAATCTGAATCTGAAAACGTTCCAGAGGTTAACCGTCGCAAATGAAAACATTGTGCTATATATAGACCAATCTGAATTGGTTTTCACAAATAATTTTGGTTTTCTTTTTCAGAATCTGATTCCTTCCATTGTCAGAAAGGCAGGAAGAAAGCCCTCAGGCCAAAGAGCTGAGAGGAGGTCAGTGGGGTGAGGGGGTCCCTCATCATCCTGAATAGGTATTCCTTTCTTTGACCTTGAGGGATCTTGATGGACAATCCACTTCCACAATAATTCTTTTCACAAAGCCTGCTGGATAATGTGATATATATCATTTTGCCCTAATATGTTCATGTTTTATCTAAGTAAATGCATAATCCTTACATGACCTAAATTATTTGCTAAAACGGAGCCTTTTTTGGAATGGAGGACCTGCCGCAACCTGCCTTGTCCACACACGGAAGGGTAAACCTGAAGTCTGGAGGAAAACGCTTTACCAGCCATCTGCCTTGAAAAGCCTACCGCGTGCTCTTGAAAATGTGCCTGCTTGGTTCATGTCAAATGAGTCTATGCGTCACGTTGGATTGATGATATGACCGGCTGACTTTGTACCACACCCATACCGTTGTACTCTGCTTCCCAGGGCCCCTTTTGGTGACTGCAATGTCTGTGAACTTTATCTCTAAAGACTGGCTATTATTCATCCCCCTAAAGCATATTTGGCTACTTTAGGCTTTTATTACGTTTTGCTCCAAGTGTTATTCATGTACAGTATTTTGTTATGAATATTGGCCATGCACAAAAAGATGTGGGTACTTATGGAAAAAAAATCATAAATCTTTCGTTTCATGTTTGACTGTACACTTACTTTGCATCAGAAGAGGCGTGACAGACATGATTTCAAGAGAATATGCACAAAAACAGAAAATCCAGTCAGATTTTTCATGGATTTATTGCTAGTGATCAAATGCTGTTTAACAGTATATAAAGTATTTCACATACATATCAACATGCGCTGGCAATCCAGGTCATATAACTGCATTTATAAACTGTGCATTACAAACACACCGTACTTCTTACATTTCATACTTATGAAGTAAAAAAAAAAAAAAAAAATTATGCTTTTTTTTCAAACCATGTTTTTCTGTTTGTTACCTAAGATATTAATGCTTATTCCAATTCAAAATAATGCCATGTAATGTAAGGAATAGAATGTGATATTCAGAAAAAAGCAGGAGACCTTAAACACACAGCACAATATCCTGTCAGTTTGTCAAAACCTACTGGCGCACCTCACCCGAATACTGATGAAAAATACCCAGAGCCCACACAGCATTAATAAATGCCCTCAGGAAACCTAGGAATAATAATAACAGTTAAAGTGGAAATTGTTCCCATGGCTCATTATAATGTATCTCAAGAGTTATGAGACCAACACCAAGAAGGATTATAGGGCCTCACAGGGAAAAAAAAAGCAGAGATTATAGTTTTCAATGCTTATGAGATGTTATAAGATGATAGTTTTGTGTATGTTAGAAACACCAATTCAAGCGAATTTGGGAGATTATGTAAAATGTAAATAAAAATAAAATACAATGATTTACAAATCGCTTTCAACTTCTATTCAGTTAAATACACGACATGGACAACATATTTAAAGTTCAAATTGATTAATATAATTGATATATAATCATATTGTGGGATTTTTTTTTCCGCAAATGTTTTATCATTTTCAATTTGAAGCCTGCAACACATTGCACAGAAGCTGTGACAGGGGCAAAACCATAATGATAAAGTGGAGGAATGCTTAAAAAAGAAAACAAACAAAAAGAAAACAAATGTTTTCAACATTCCACAGGAGTACAGGTTAATTGGTAAAAGGTCAAAAACCAACATTGAATGCCCGTAACCTTCTATCCCTCACGTGGCACAGCATGAAAAACCACCAGCGCTGTGTGAAGGATGTTGCCATGTGGGCGCACAAACATTTAATAAAAAAACAAAACATTTCAGTTAACCTAGTTTGTCACTAAATCTCCAAAGGCAGGTTAAAACTCTGCCGTGCATAGCAAAAACCGAATATCAATAACACCCAGAAACGGGCTTCTCTGGGCCTGAGCTCATCTGAAATGGACAGATGCAAAATGGAAAAATGTGCTGTAGTTTGACAAATCCACATTTCAATTACCGTATTTTTGGAAGTCATTGACATTGTGTCCTCTGGGAAAAGGAAAAGGATTGCTCACAGTGCAAAAGTGTACCCATGGCAAGAGTAATTTGCGCATCATTAATGCTTAAAGGGTACATACAGGCTTTGGAGCATCATACACTGCTATCAAAGCAACATCGTTTGTCAGGACAACCCTGCTTATTTCATCAAGAGAATATCAAGCTACATTCACACGTGTTGCAGCACCGTGGCTTTGTAGTAAAAGAGTTGGGGTACGACACTGGCCTGCCAGCAGTCCAGGCCTGCCTCCCATTGAAAATGTGTGGTAATTATGACACCCAAAACACCACAACGGCAACTCTGGACTGTTGAGCAACTAAAGTTGAACAATAAGTAAGCAGAGGAAAAAATTCCAATTCGAAAGCTTCAACAATTAGGGCCCTATTTTTGTGCCCAGAGCAGGTCTAGCATAAAGTGCACACTAACTGTACTCAAATGTGGCGTTTTCTTTCCTTTGGTATTTTCATAGACTGACACAGTTAGAAAGGGGTGTTTTTTGCTGTTGGAAAAGAAAAGAGCCAATTTACTTTCTGGCGACTCATTCTCAATCGTTGCATCAGAAATACACTTGCCGGAGACCATGCAGAAGATCAAATCATGCAAAGTGTGTTTATCAGGAACTGTAAGCATACCTCCACTTGCGGATGATGTAGAATTGGTCAGGGGTGATCCCAGATTATTGCTGTGAAGTGGGCACTTGAAGACCACCTTTCACTCTTTTTGTGTCCATATGTGACACTCTCCCCTCCCCCTAAAGCTGTGCTGGGGAGTGAAGGTGCACTACTAGCGGCCTCGCCTGACAACTGTTTCCAAGAAAGAGCTACAATGACTGACCTTCCCAGTCTACGGCGAATTAATTACTAATCACCATTTTGCCGGCGGTGGGTGCAGCAGCTGGCTTTCGGACGACTTCATGAAAGCGACGCAGCAGCTCCACGTTGGGAGGTGGGGATTAGTGAGCCAGGTGTCTTACTTCCGGGTCAGAAAAATAGCCACCAAAATAGATATTTCACAAGAAATTAGATCACTATTGTGTCACGGTAATACATCATCATATACTGTATAATGTATGCCTTTAGTTAACTGTGAAAAGCTTAAAATAGCATGATAATGGCCCTTTAACAAATGTTACACTTAAAATAACTATTTGTCATAACATTAGTATTTTTTTTCTTGTAACTTTATGTCAAAATTCTCAGAACTTTAGGACCTAATTCTTGTGCTATTAATTTACCATTACAAATACCATTTTGGGTAAGGAGTTACAATTATACTTGAATAATGACGTAATTCTCAATGCCGATTTAAGGCAGCTGTGATACAGTGAGAACAGTGAGTGGTGAAAGTGAACTAAGTGCAAAAATGTCTGGAAAAAAACATTTATTGTAAATCTTTACAGGGTAAGGTCTCGGGGCCTAAGAATGTAAATCATCATTAGGGCTAAGCCAGGGGAAGCAAGCTAGAATCCAAAGATAACCCACATATGTACTTATTTCAGGTTCTCTGTGGAAATTTGCAGCACATGTCACAGTATGGTGAGGGTTTAAGTCCCTTACAGAAATAACACAAGATATACTTTTGATCTACTTTTATTTTGACTTGCTGGTTTAGTCAGTTTGTGGTTGTCCTACTTTGTCTATAGTTGCATAGAAATGTTTTAAGTTGAAGAAACAGAAATAATTGGCTCCAAAAACAAGCACTGTGAAAGGTCGAATGCATTTTGAAATCATTCTTTGATTTGTTGCTAAACAAAAAGGCCCACGTGATTAAAAATTTCGAAATTGGCAGTTAGTCAAAAAGCACTGAAAATGCAATGTGGTACGTATTACACCAGCGTGTGTGAGTTTCAGGTACTTTTATCATGCGTGTCAAAAGAACACACTTTTATTTGTGAAGGCTTACTGAAAGTATGTTTGTTTCCAGTTAGTATACTGAGCCCGTCTACATAATTAAGTCGGAAGAATTCCAGGGCACCGTTCACAAAACATATCTTTCAAACCCAAACTACGAGTTTAATGTGGGTCAGAATATTGACCGGCACCTTGACAAAATATCCTGTGGCGTTTGCTCCTTTCAGGTGAGATTTGGGCTGTGACACTTTATTGCTGCTTCACCTTCATCACTCACCGCTCAATGCCCTGAGTACCCAACTCGAGAACATTGCAGTGCTTGAGTAATGTCCCTTCTCACCCAACCTGGCCTTGTGTACATTTATGGGTGACATCAAGATGGCACAGATGCAAGAGCTGCGGAGAATCCTGGAAAATAATCCTTCCAGGAGTGCATGAGGGCATTACACAGAAGGGGGCTGTAATCAAAGGTTTTACTTTGAAGGCAAAAACATGTAGTTTGGATTTCGAATATATCTTTTGTGACACCAGTCCTGGAAATTTTCAGACAGACGTAATATGTGTCAGTCATTACATTAAGATGGGGTTATTATGATCATTAGTCATATTTTGGAAATAATATCAACACAGTGATGTTTTTCATACCTTTTAATGGGATTGATTTAGCAAAGAAATGTGTACAATAATTGCTGAAATTATGTGTATTGCTTTTCTTTTGATGGCGGCGCGGACACCCGCAGCGGCTCCTCTTGTTTTATGTTGAGGGGGAAGAAATTTCATCTGTGCTGTATGTTACACATACGTACAGCACATTTGACAATAAAGTTGTATTCAATTCAATTCAAATTCAATATTGCTGTACACACAGCATGTATTTTTGCTGACGCTATCCATCACACCAATCAAATGTAATGCTACATGTTTGTAACAATATTGGTGTATCAAATGGTTTGTTATCATGAAGTGCTATCTGCCACCTCTGGATGACAACGGGCAACAGAAAGATGTCTGCAAATATATATTATTGTTGTTTGCTTGTTTTAAACATAGAGCACATTTTTATACACAGGATAATTAATTTATTTATTTTGAAAATGTATAATGCGATACTGTATGTGACATTACTTTTATGAAAGAACTATATTAAATAGCTATTTTTACCAAGTAAATATGTGTCTATAGTGCTCTGAAGTAATTTAATTGTGTCAGGAATATTTCAGTATGTAATAAAACATCTCTTCACTTTTGAGTACTGTATTGTAAAATTCCTCATGCACGCATTCGTACCTACATACGTACACACTACTAAAGTAATCGATTGTTACCTTCATTTCTTTTTGACCCTTGCAGCTTGCCATTGGAAAGCCGGATATACAGAGGAAGTCAGTTTTTGAAAAATTAGGTAACGAAAAGCAAACCATTTTTTTTTTATAATGTAAAGTCAGTCTCACGTAAGATGTATTTTAGATACATTTTTAAAACATAGTGAACACTTATAATTATGGCAGGTTTTTCCTCTTGCTTCGAAATTGGTTGTCAAAGACCGTTTTACTTTGAAAATAAGAAAGGAAGTGATTTGTTTTTTTCCTGAGATGAGATGTTTACAAATTAGCCTGAGGTTTGCTACTCACCAATATTAGTTACTTTTGTTGTTTAGGTTCGACAACAAGTGTTCCAATAGCCAATACCTGTATCTACTAAAATGTCATCCTTGGGCGGAATTAAGATGCCAGGCCGCCTTCCATTGCTTTTGACCCATGAACGGGTTCTCCTTCCTGGCTCGACAGTGCGCTTCAACGTAGATACTCCACGGAATATGCACCTGATCAAGCACCGTCTACTCAAGGGGACTTCGCTCAAAAGCACCTTTATTGGAGTGATTCCCAACACCAGAGACCCCGCGAATGATGCCGACGACCTCCCCACTTTGCATAAGTAAAGTTGATATTCAGATAAGACGGAGTTTTAATGTTTTAGGGAGGACACCAGTATGTAAAATACATAAAGTACTAGTATGATGAGAAAAGTATATTTTTGGGCTGGGGCAGTTTTTAATTACTTTTGTCACAATCATAAGTTCATATGTATTTTATTAGTATGTGGTAGGTACCGTTGCCTATAAGACAGGAGTCTTCAATCATGTTCCTTCTGATCATTTGAATCAAGTGTGTTGCAGCAGGGAGAGATGGAAACCATGTAGGACAGCGCCCCTTAAGCAACAGGATTTAAGATCACGGCTTTCAACTGCGTGACTTGAGTCAAACTATTTGACTATCCTCCCTTCTCTTCTTCTCACTACAGATGTTATTTACTTCAGCCCATCCTCTTAGTCTTGACCTTACTTGCACGTCTTTCCAGGGCTGGCCAGTTCATGTCACTAGGATTGAGATCAGGGTTTGGTGATTTATTCTCCGTCCTGAGTTGTTTGATGGCTGGTTTAATATGTAAGAATATTTTTATGTAGTGTATGCATAGAAAATTACCGTCTTCATATCTCAGTACCTTGAATAAAAAGTTAATTATATTATTAGATTAAGTTACTAACTTTTTCTTGTTATGAAGGAATCTAGAGTTGAGTCGATCAACACATCGAAGCACACAAAGATGGACTTTAACCGGTCGCAGGGACACTCTGTTTTTTCCCTCTTTTTCTCCTGGCCTGAACAATCATTGATCCACTTTGTACAGTATACAGGTACCAGTTGTTCTCATTAGTGTTGTGAGGGGAAAAACAAACAAACAACAAACAAACAAAAACCTCTTGTCTTATCTTGTTAACGGCTAATGTGTACCAACTTGCGCTAATGAGAAGCACACTGTTTTGGAAAGGGGAACCTTCATGGAGCTGGTGTCCAATTGTTTCTGCTTGCTTGTAAATAACTTAAGTGAATCAATTATACCGTACTTCAAAGGAAAAATAGACACCACCAACGGACTCGGACTATTTATGTTCACCTGGATGCGAGGTAAAATCTGGATTTTTAAAAATTGAGGTATCATCGTGACAGTGGAATCTCTCGTGATGCTGGTTGATTGACTGACAAAACAATTTCTTGTTAAGATCGATTAGAATACTGTAATTTGTTTCAGACTCGGTCAGCCTACTATTACAGTGGTTTGCACACGTCTCTCCCTGTCAAGAGATTCTGAATTCAAACCTCGCCATCCGCCTTCCTCTGTGACGTTTGTATCTTCTCCCTGAGTTCGGGTCACAGAAGGTCCGACCTCAAAGTTATTTGTTTACAAAAATCTTTTCATACCAGTCAGTCATATCAAGCCAGCAGGCATAAGAACAAAAGTAGCAAGTAGAACAACAAAAACTATTCTTTACTTTGTCCTTTCTAAATAAGTGTCACACCGTCCTTCCATCCATCCATTTTCTGATCCGCTTTATCCTCACAATGGTTGCGGGGCATGCTGGAGCCTATCCCAGCAGTCTTCGGGCAGTAGGCGGGGGACACCCTGAACGGGTTGCCAGCCAATCGCAGGCCACACACAGACAAACAACCATCCACGCGCGCACTCACACCTAGGGACAATTTTCAAGTGTTCAATCAGCCTGCCATGGATGTTTTTGGAATGTGGGAGGAAACCGGAGTACCCGGAGAAAACCCAAGCAGGCATGGGGAGAACATGCAAACTCCAAATAGGGAGGCCGGAGCTGGAATCGAACCCGGTACCTCTGCACTGTGAAGCCGACGTGCTAACCACTGGATCACCGGGCTGCCCCGACATTCTATAATGTTGTCTTTTATTAGGGAAGAAGGAAAAATGTAAACTACACACCCAGGAATTAATATTTTGATGATGACTGAAATGAGGTTTAGTGATGTGTACATTTTAGTCATCATTTTTATAAAACGTTGAACAAACTGTGAAATGTTTGGAATTTTAATTGATTTGTTATAACACTTACATTTGTATGTCTATATATATTGAAATATCTTATTGAGGGTTAAAAGTCTGATTTCCAATGGGAAAGTGGTTGGTGGTTGACCAGCATCCCAAAAGGAATTGGTGGTTGTGTGTTTTATAGATCTATGCAGTGACCGTCTGGCCACCATAATAACTCACACTCTTCTCCAAGTGCGTATTATTAGTAGTTTTTAACATACGTGGGTATGATGACACAAAAACTACCTTGTTCAGGAGTTTGATTTTTGTCTATATTCAGTCCATTAAAAAAACAATACTTTGGTGGTTCAATTAAACTTTTTAGATTAAAGTTATTTGGGGAAGATACCAAGAGTTGAGAAATTACCGGTACCTTAACTTTGAGGCTTTGCGGTGGTCACTGTCTCTCTGTCAACAGTAACAAGCTCTACATGGACACCAATTTGAAATTCAATTGAGGTTCGCAAAGATCTGAGAGATAAATGAAAAATCTACACAAATTAGGAAAGGCTCTTTGAACTGTTGCTATTTTTTCACGAATACGCTGCTGGTTGTAGCAATTCCTAAAGTTACCGAAGATGACATTAATTTGGAGTGGAGCCAACCGATATAAGTTTTTGGATCCGATGCCAATACTGTATTTAAGAAAAAATGTATTAAAAAAAAAAAGCTGCTTTCCAATATATTTGCTAATGTATGGCATGAGTACAATGATATACACAGAGTTTTTACTCTACATCAGTGGTTCTTAACCTTGTTAGAGGGATCCCAACCAGTTCATTTGCACATTCACCGAACCCTTCATGAGTGAAAAATAAAAGTATAATTTTTTTCAAACACATTTATTAAAAACAGAAAAAAAAAAGTAAACACAATTAGTAGAAGTAGAAGTAAAGTTTTTTTAAATTGTGCACAAAATGAAAAGCCAGTGATGGCCAAGCGGGCGTGTCATAACTAATTGACATGTTTAGTCGGGTGTGTCTTAACCTCCATGGCAGAGGCTCCGTCGAACCCCTGAGACTGATTCACCGAACCCCTAGGGTTCGATCGAACCCACGTTGAGAACCACTGCTCTACATAAACAACAATTCTCATTATACCCAAAATGTGATTCAAGACCAAGCAGACCACTACCATATTAACATAATACAATCCATCTTTATTGATATGGCGTTTTCACAACAGTTGAATCTGTAACAAAGCGCTTTACATAACAGTTTACGTAAAATAACAAAAATAATAAGTAAAATATGGACAGTCATACGATTGTAACATCCATTCTGGATTTGCCTTTTGTCTGGAGCAGTTATAGATGAAAGAGGAGAGAATCAAAGTCTCCTTTCACCAGTGGATCAGAGACGTCATTTTTAAAACGTCCACAACATCCGACACATCTGCTCCAAGTTAAGTTTGAAAGTGAACAAGAAGGTACTGTCCATTGACAAAAAAAAAAAAAAAAGAGAGATTGGTTCACTCCTCCTGTCCATTTAGATCCGCTTCAACTGGAAGCACTTCCTCTCCGTTACAAAGACACATCCGCGCTGCACGCCAACGCTCCTCCCTTGTCATCCTCAGCTCCACTAGCCATCCATCCAGCCGCACCACACACAGACTGTCCAATAGCGCCGACATCTCCGCTGAATAATAAAACGGTGCTGTGAAAAATGCTGCCATGCAGGCGCAAAAAAACACAAGTCAAATAGCGTCTACAGTCGCCCCATCAAAATCATTGCTGGCACATGCATGCTGCAGAGAAGGCGCAACCATCAAGCGCAGATTCTTCTCCTTCGACGAATGTCAAGGCCAAAACGCTGAAAACAGTCCACAATGGCTCCATACGAAGGACAACAAACACCGTATGACAAAACTAAAGTCAAATACATCAACAACAACAAACAAAGGAGCTCTTTAAGAGCTCTTGCAGACGGCTGCCAACGACGGCGCCAGAGAAATAGGCTCAACCCTAAACTGGGAGACCAAAAGAAACTCTTAACAGATCGCCGCAGCACGATATAATTGGTCAGGATAATCTTTAAGAGATATCTGATAATTGGCAATCAGTAAGTAAAGGTACTTTCTGATCGAAATGCTCAAATTAAGTTTGATTATCATTTTTTCCTGCTTGAAAGGTTTCAGTAGCCTCATTCTTGCCTCTGTCCTCAACAAAAGGTTGGAGTCAGGGCACAGTAAACCAAACAGTAGCAATGCCTAACGGGGACTTCATATTTGTATTTATTTCTTTTTTTTAAGATCATTTCTGAACTCTTTATTGTTATTGCTGACCTCCTCTGATTCATGTCACTTCTCTTTTTGTGGGCAGGATTGGTACAGCTGGGATTGCAGTGCAGGTAGTGGGCAGTAACTGGCCAAAGCCACACTATACCCTTCTCATCACTGGATTATGCCGTTTTAGTGTGTCGAGCCTGCTGACGGAGCGACCTTTTGTTCTGGCTGAGGTGAAAAAATATATAAATAATATCTATTCACGGCTTTATATGGAATTTGTTGATGTCCAGGATCTTTTCAAAACGCAAACAAAAGTGTCCTGAGCAGCACCGAGTTAAATATTGATGAAAAATTCAGTTTACTTAACTGTGTGAGACACGGTAGAGGAGACTTGTGGCTCATGTAGAGCCATACACATAGCATACATTCAGATAAGTGTTTTGTCTGCATCTTTGTCAAAAATAACTCAAGTAACCAAAAGCTTTTTTTAATTAAGTTTTTGTTGTTGTGTTGTTTGTTTGTTTGTTTGTTTGTCTTTTTACTAAAGAGAAAAAAATTCCTTACCTACCTGTCTGATTGCCCCCACATCTTATAACTGGTTGGACCATTTGGAGCAGCACAAACCAAAATCAAGCATTTTCTATCATCGCAACAGTCTTTCACAACTCTGTGAAGAGAATTTGTCCCTCTTCCTTTTTGAATTGCTTTAATTCATCAGCGCTGTAGGGTTTTTGACCATGAACAGCCTTTTTAAAAGAGAAGTCTAGCCCAACATTTTTCTTGACAAGTTGTAGGGAGGAGGGGAGAATTCTGTTTCTTTACGGCCCTCCTTGGACACAAGTCCTTTTTTCTCTGTAAGAGGAAGAAGACCCAACACCCGTTGTCTTTTTCTCAGTTATCACAACACAACACGAATCGATTCGGGCTCCTGAGAGTTTCAGATTTCATCAGGAAGCCAGAAGAAATACAGTCACACGTCTATATAGGCATAGTATGTAAATGAGGGGCAGGCAGTCCTTCCCTTACGTAAAAATCAGAGACAAAGAAAGGTCAATGCAGTTCATTCTTGGACATGGTGATGAAGTACAGACCATATGCTGTGCACAAATATGAGATTGGAGCTCCTTTCCCAGGCAACTTGACAGCCTTCAAGGACATGAAAGGATGGGAGTACTGGGAGGAAGACCTTTGGGCTGTTAAGTTGCCAAGGATCAAGAGGGGAGTCAACCAAACACCACGTGTTTGTTCCAAGTGCTTCAGCAGATGTTGTACAGAGAATAGTATCAATAGTTCTCATGGTAAGGCAAAATTCTCAACACAAGGCATAGTCTCTTAATAGTTGCAACACAGATGCTTGAGACAACAGTTGTTCTTTTGGTGTTAACAAGTCCTATGGAGGGGGGGCCCTAAAAGTGGTGGGGGTGAGGGACACTAAAGGTGATTGTAAACACAGTGAGCAGGAAAACCTCCAACAACATTCTACATTCTTTGTTTCTTTCAGAGCCAAGTACAGTGGGGCTAAATAAAATCACAGTAAGAATAAATTCCTTATCAATCCTCTCTTGAACACAATTAAATTGTGTTCACAAAATTGTCTGCATATCCTCCCTGGTAAGAAGTGGAAACAACCGACCTATCCTCCCCCCATGACCAGGAGATAACAGTGGCATTGGCGAACTGCTGGTGCTTGATTGAAAATCATGGACGACAACATTCGGCGGACACAGGGTACAATACAAGAGCTTAAAATGCAAACTACCAACAAACAAACTACAACCGGAAATAAAATTCAATAAAGCTGACTCCAACCCCCGACAACAGCCAATCCCAAAAATCCTAGAGTAGGGGCTCCATCCGGGGTCATAGCCTCCCGGAGGGCATATAAATTGGACAACCTCTGCAACAGACGTGTGTACCTCATCCGGGATAAAGTACAACAGGTCTTATTAAATAGAGCACAGACACCACCGGTAGCTGCAGTCTGCAAATCCAACGCCATCCGATTTTGTAATACCATGAGGCGGATGCTTCTAACTCTCTATTTGGCCCTTTTCCACTTTTGATGGAGAAATTTACAAAGGATTTAAACCGATCGTCTATTGTGGTTCTAATCTGAGCATATTTTTTAGCCACACCGGCCCACGGAAACAAAGCCAGGCCAAATTTCTCTCCGCAGACCAATGTTTAAACTCGTCTGGTGTCTGATCCCATACCGGAATCGTGGGGCAAAAATGTTGGGACGTCTCTCCTCAGTCTGGACGTCTGGCTGGAGTGCGTTATAAAAAAGGTGTGGTCTGTGTAACAAAGATAGGAGTACAAACGCCTGTCCAATCTGGAGGCAATACCATGTAAGCATCTCACCACATAACCACCATTCCCCTCGTATGTTATAGTTGCCAGTCTTCACGGGGGCGCCTCCTCGTTTATTACGAATCTGTTGTGTCCCTGCACGAGTCGTAACATCAAGTTTTCACAGAAGCAATCGAGCCGTTTTCCCTCCATAGCACATTTCATATCTTTCCCGGGCTAACATCCATAAAGACCTTTTGGGGAGAGGGGTTCCCTTTATCTTATAGTTGTAGTCTACCAAAAGGGATTTGTCACATGCTTGATCTTTTAACCCACCCGTGCCCAGGGCCCAACACTTTCATTAAATACTATTGAGGGATGTTGATAACCTACACCTGCATAAGAAGCAAAACATTTAGCCTGTTTTTGATTCATAGATTTCCCAGTCAGGATATTTGGGTCGCGGATTTGGGCATGAGAGAACACACATAACAACCTGACTTGTTTTAACTTTTTGACATGAATCGAACATATTTACCACAAATTAGTTTCTTCCGGATGGTCGCTTGCAGGTTGTGCCACTCGTACTTGGGGTGGTACGCCCACCTCTTCAGTCTCGTTGCCAGCTGAAAGTTCCTTTCCTTGTCGAACCCCCACTAGTGGTGGTATGGAGGCCACGACGATCAGTCCGATGAGAAGACGTATGTCATGGTTTCTGGCCACAAGGCGGCCTTGTAGTGGTTTCACGTCCAGTTGCCCTTCTGAACGTTACTTTGAAGTCGGACACTCTCCGGGGCTGATGTACACTGCGACACGTGGTACCAAGTCGGTCCCTTTCCTTCCAGGCGAAGCATGACTGGTCCTCTCCGTCACTGTTGTAGGGTCCCGTCCATCTCGGCTGGTGCCACTTCCGCTTATGGACCCGCAGATCCACTGCTCAGGATACGTCTGCGGTTTTACGCCTGGCTCGTTCGGTGCTCACACTGGAGTTAGACTGCTTCTGGAAATGAGAGACGAGAACACTCAATGAGTCCTGTATGCTTTAATGGGAATCATCTGTTGAAGAGTGCCCTGGTCCATGGATCGCCACGGA